>JANAVB010044110.1:0-16730 GCA_029216955.1 Iris pallida | reverse complement strand
TATATATATATATATATATAATATATATATATATTGAAGCAATGGGTAATTGTGATGAACTCGTCTCGACTGGGCTCGAACTCCCGACCACTTGGGCCGCATGCATCTCTCTTAACCACTAGGCAAGGTCATAAATCGAAAACCGAACCAATTTAATTCGGTTCGGTTTGATTCGGTTATGGATCAATTCGGTTCGATTTGGTTTTACTTATTTGGTTTTCGGTCTAATTCGTTTTTCGGTTATTCGGTTCGATTTGAACGAATTAACCTAATGCTCACCTAGGGAGCGGTCCAGGTGGACGGGTGTTGGTTCACGGAGTTAATGTGTATGTGTGATCAATACAGTTTTGAACAATATGGAAGGAAATGTATGAAATATGAATCCGGTAAGAAGTCCTTTAGCAAAGATCCTAGTAATTAAGGCTAACAAGAATTAATGAACAAGGATATGAAGGGTCCAATAACCGTGTCCTTGATTAATCATATACGAAACACAACATATTATGGACATGTACTACTTTGTTGGAGAAAACTTTGATACAGTAGGTGTGTCAAAGTTTTGATAGTCTGTATGACAGGTGGACCCTTCCTTTCTTCGTAAATCGTGTAAGCAACTACTTTGTTCAGGAAATTGAGATGACGTACCTGTTCTTGTGAGGCCGTCATCATCCACCATCTCATCTCTCTCTCTCTCTCTCTTCTCTCTCTCTCTCTCTCTCTCTCTCTCAAAGAAGGAAGGAAGAGGGAGGATTATAGAGAGCTCTTTTTTTGCTACACTCACTGCTTTAGTGCTGTTGTTGCGTATATATAATTGGGGTTTGCTATGACAGTCAGTTTTAATGAAGTTATGCTCTTTTAGTAGAGGTTCAGAGTGCGTTATATTTTTTTTTTTTGTTGCTTAAATCCCTGTTTGGTCAGTTACCTACAGCTGGATGTGGGGGCCTGGGGGCTGAACTCATGTGATCAGGACCGGTCCTGAGATAAGCCGGACAAGTCATCGGGTTTGGACAACCCCCCTCCCCTTCCCGATCTCTAAGTTTTCACCTCTCTGTCATAGAGCCTCTGCGGTACATCCTAACTTTTTTCTGTCTGTTGAACTAGCAATCAACAAGGCACATATTTTGAGTTCCTACTAGACAACCGAGTAGTTCAAAGAGATGAACTCAGAATCCGAGTCCCACGATACCGTCAGAACCGGAGACTTCAACGCTGCTGCCAATCTCATTCGTCATAAATTGTTTTGATATCTTCTTTGGGAGTCAAGGGTATGACAAACAATTTAGTTCCGGCTAGGACAATTCAATCCTCGGGACCGGCTCTGCATATGATTTGACAAGTGTATGAGAAGTGTATGATTCGTCATAAAAGTTCCGGCAATTTACGCCGTGCTTGCTTAATTCGGCATACAAGATTTCAATGAATAATGGGTTTTGGAACATTTGCTTAACACAAACTCAGAAACTTTATTTCTCAAAGTGTGAGTTCACTTCTCATACACTTGTTTCCCATCAAAGTATGTAACACGGTTAACTACTGGAACCGAGGATTGAGTTATCCAGTAGTTAACCGTGTTACATACTTTGATGGAAAACAAGTGTATGAGAAGTGAACTCACACTTTGAGAAATAAAGCTTCTGAGTTTGTGTTAAGCAATGTTCCAAAACCCATTATCATTGAAATCTCGTATGCCGAATTAAGCAAGCACGGCGTAAATTGCCGGTCGATTGGTATGATGATATTTGTTTAACCGTGGGAAGGAACAACGGACAACACTAGGACCTTCCTGACCCGGGCTCGAAGATTCGGTTATTTCAACTGTCACTGTCCTTATTGGATACCACAACGGATGGAGCTACCCTTAGACACGGTTGGACTAAAAGTAAGCAAAAGATATCTTTTGTATGCATATGATCTATGAAAAAAAGAGGGGAAGAAAGAAAAGAAGAAACAAAACAAAAAACAGGAGAAAATTGTATCTTGTTACTTTATTAGCCAAAAAAAATCGTAATGTGACACACAAGGAAGGTGGATGGAGATCTCCACATTGACCGTTACCAAAATACAAAAAAGAGAAATTTTGACTTGCACCCCACTTACTTTATTCAAATTTAAGGTGCACCCCACACAATTTCTATAATGTAAGACATCCCCCACTTTTAACGATTTCCGTCATTCATTAACGGTCAACTCCTTTGACCCATTTTTTGAACGAAAATGTCCTCTTCTCTCCGCGATCCCGTTCCAAGGCACATCCCGATGCGCGCATGCCCCCCCCCCCTCCCCACCCCACCCCTGCGCCCCTCTCCACCTCCCCCCTCCCCCCCCCCCCTCCCGCGCTGCCCGCCGCGCGCTCCCGCCGGCAGCTGCCGTCGCTGCTGCTGCCGCGCCACCCTCTCTCTCCTCCCGCACCACCCTCTCTCCCCTCCCCAACGCAGCGACGGTGGCGACCTCAGCAGCAGCAGTGGGGAAGAAGACAGGGGAGGGGGGCGAAGCGGGACGGCCGGACGGGGGCAGAGCGGGAGCGGGGGAGGGGCGGGGCTGGGGTGTGGCAGCCGAGCGGGGGCGGAGGGGGAGCGGTGGTGGTGTTGGTGAAGGTGATGGTGGTGGTGGCGGTGGTGATGGTGATGGTGAAGGTGGTGGTGGTAATGATGGTGGTGGTGGTGGTGGTGATGGACGCGGCAGCGGCGAGGCGGGAGGGGGATGGATTAGGATTTGGGTTTTGGTTTGTGAGTGAAAAGACGGAAATTTTCGTCAAAAATTATCGGTCAAAGGGTTTGACCGTCATCTATGGACGGTTTTCCGTCAAAAGTGGGAGGATTCGTACCTTATGGTAAAACAGTGGAATGCACCTTAAATATGGATTAAAAAAAAAAGTAGGATGTGACTCAAAATTTCTCTACAAAAAATTATAGGGTAGATAAATTTTCAAAGGATTGCATAACATAAAAAAAAAAATAAGTGTGGAAAATTAACAATGAAGAGACCGGGCGTCAAAAGAGTCTGCGCATTATGAAACCAAACATACACCAACTTTGTTGGCGCCCCCATAGTTTTTTTATACTTGGAATAAACTGAATAATCCAAATTTTATTTGATCAAATCAAATCGAAATTAGTCCAAAAGCAAAATTTAACCGGCACTAATTCTACCCGAATCTGGGCCATTACATGGTGCATCCTTATTTCCCTGTTTATAATACAAATCGCCTCTGGATAATCTTGTTTGTGGATTATGTGATTGGCAATAGCAAGTTATGATTATCAAACATGAATTGTTTATGTATCCGAAAATTATACATTAAGCAACACCACAGATGAAACTCAATGGAGAGCCTGCTTAAAATTCTCTCTATTTTCCTTTGTATTTTCCTTAATTGTGGTCAACAATGATAAAATAGGGGAAAATCCACACCTATACAAATAGGTGTGTATATTTGGCTTTGCTAGTTACCATATAGTAATATGCGTAGCACTTACATTGTTACCTAAACAACAAAATTACAGAAAAATCAATGGTATATTTGACTGCGTACTGCTTTCATCATAACGGCATGGCTATCATGTTTGTGAAATACATATTCGCCATATTTGAAACGTCCTTGTTGCACCAATTATACAAGCATGCAATAATCCTCAAAATCATTTATTGAGGAAAAAAAAAACTCGTTGAACATTATCCAGACATTAAATCCAAAAGTTTTCAAGATCATCCACCATCCATCTATAGACATTAAATCCAAAACTTTTTATCTTAATGAAAGGTGCGACCATATCCCACAAACTCAAGCATGTACACAAAAACATTTCCAATTGGTGTTTAAAAGTACAACTATTATCATAGCTCACTTGACAAATCTCAAGAATTTTAAATACAATTTCAGGCCAAAGTCTAGAAAATAGTATCGTCCATGTCTCACCTGCACATAACTTTTCATAAAGTTGTTGGAAATAATAGAGAAGTTATGTTCAGGCGAACTTTTCACTGCACACTCCATGGTTCAATGTAACTGGCCTCACTAGCCTCCCTACATCAGACCATTCTGGAAACCTCAAGGCGCCGTATGCTGGTGGTCTATGTCCAAAGCATTTTGCAGCAAAAAAAATTCTCAAATGAGCCTCAGCTCATACTCTCCAGCCATAGTTATGTATCTCACCCACGGGAGAGCCTGGTATCCACTCTTTTCAATAATTTTCAGGTACCGCACCTGTAAGATAAATGGTAGAATGCAAATAAGCGAACATTTTAGTTATAAGACACGGGTAATAAATAATCAACTAAAAAACAATATGACAAGCCCCACCCAAAGATCTTAAGGTCCTTTCACTTTTTCCAATGTTCTAAACAATAGAAAAGAAAGAGATAAATTTCATTTCTATTTCCTGCAAAAACTTTATTTTCCTTTTTTTTTTCAAGTTATCCTTGATAACATCTTTCAGAATATAAATAAATCTAAAAGTTGTACTTAAAAGATGATGTGGAAGTTTGTCCAATCAAATATTCCTCTAATCAACAGTCAGTTCTCTTTTTTCTTCTTATTGCAGATAATCAAATTCTACAGTTAATCAATGAAGGATACAATCTATGTTGCACGAATGCAGACATGGATAAGGACACAATCCAGGTACGGGATACGGACATTTTCAAATAGGTACAGTGTAGTCACCTATGTCGTTCGAATATGGACACGGGTACGAACACGTTACAGATACGGCCACCATTTTCCCATGTCCGTGCAACATAGGATACAACAATGACCAGGTTGGAACTTAAGTAATTTACGCCTGACGGCTGACACAGCAATAACACAGTAAACTTGAGGCAAAATAGTCGGCAAGAAAAAAGTACCTGAATGCCAGATACCGTAAAATATGGTATCTCAAACTTTACCCGAATGGGAGCCTTCTTCTCTGGTGTCCCCTCTTCTGAAGTTATACTGGGAAGACTGAATTCTGCCCTCATCATATACTCCTGATGACCATTCATAGAAATATCAGACCCATGAAAAAAAATATGAACTGTGGTTATAGCTTGGGTGAGGGAAACAAGCTAAGAACCGATCCCAGCCCAAACCATCTCAAGTTTGGTTCAGGATGTAAGTCGGGAGATTATTGGGAGTAACTTGTTGTCTAACACTATTTATGTTCTGAAAATACAAAAAATCAATTACCATAGTATACAGGAAGACGATTTATTCTCAATAAAAAGACAAACAATGGCCATCAATACATTATAAGTAATCTTTAGTGACTTCTACTACTGTAACGCAACTCATTTTCTAAAAAACACAACAAAGACGACAACAATGACGAAGAAGAAGATGACAACAACAAAAAGCCCTTATCCCAAATATTTGGGGTTGGCTGTTTGAATCCTCTTCTTCCATTCGGCTCCATTAAGGGTCATGTCCTCTCTAACGCTAACATAAATCATATCCTTCTTTAACACTTCAAACCATGTTCGTCTAGGCTTACCGCTAGTCCTAATGGCTCCATTAATTACTATATTATTGCTCCTCCTTACAGGAGCTTTCTAAAAGTACAAGATAAAGTTAATATCCAATTAATCACTATTAAGTAAATCTTTATACAACGAACAATCGGCAACAATTGGTGAAGCTGCAGCAAATGAAGAAAAGCTTTGAATAATACTTAATTCAGAGACCTAAAGCTTAATCTATGTAATGTATTGTATTTCTTGCTAGAGGATTATGTATTGTAGTATGTTTTAGCTATCCTCTAACTTATTAGTATACCCAAACCTCTATTTGGTTTGGTTAGGAAACTAATTCACAGTTCCTACATGACTGTATTATGTATATTGCTATCTCTATATAAATATTTCTATGAAACAGGCTACCACCCAGCTCTTCAATGTCAAAAAATAAAGGTAAATCATGATCTAAAAAAATAACTTAAACGAAAGAAGTGTAATTGTAGGAGTTAATAATAGTAAGATGATGACAGAATGTCTACGATATTACAAGCAATCAGGAAAGCTATCAAATGGTCAAGAATGTCTAAATGTTGTTACTGTTACCTTAAATGATTGAATGTGAATGAAGGATGATGTCGTTCGACAATTTGAGTAGGAAGGTAAAGTATACATATTTCTTTAGTAGCATTAGACCGTAAAATACCCACAAGTTGAAGCAAAATTTTATGGACTGCATTTTGAGTAACCATGAAGAAACACATGCCAAAAAGTGAGCAGAGCTGAAAACGCAAATTTTGGTTGGTCGAGTAGTAATACAATAAAGGATAGAAAAATAATAAGAATATTCAGGGGAAGTTAGATAGCTTCACCCAAGGATGATACAAGGGAGAAACCCCATCAAAGACGTGCAATGAAGACTGATTCGTGTAGGTTAGATCAATAGGACTGTAATAGTTGGAGCTGCAATTACCACAAATGGACCAAAATGAACCAAAATTAAGGCATTAAAAATAGATACAATGGTGGCAAATATAAGAAAGAAGGTGATGCTTACTTAATATACTTGGAGAAAGAGGTTTGATGTAAAAGATCCAGAGGCATGGCATAAAGAGAGAAAGAGAGACTTCCACCCAGATTTCACTAATAAAGGTAAGATAAAAGCAGTACATATAGCAAGAAGTTCATGGATAATGTTCTACGAGATATAGCTCGAAATAATTTGAGATAAGGGCAAACTACTTCCCTGAGGTACAGGTCAACACCAATAGAAGATAAAAGTCTCTAGAAAACCACAGTGAAGTCCAATACTGTTAAGTAGTCGGATTCTGGATTTTACTCAAAAGGATTTGAATCTAAACTCTACCAGACAAAATTAAATGATGGATTGTTTATATTGAAAGCGCTCAACTTTCTCATGATTCAAAGCATCTAGATTGCCTAAGAATCAAAGCTTTGGATGTTTACTTGTCTCTTCACCAACTTGAGAATTGAAACCTTTTACAAATTGAATAATTTAAAAGAGATCTGTATGTTTTTCTACAGCAGCTTCCAAATCATTCACCGATGTGTCTGCATTGCTAGATCAGTATTATGGATTCAGTGTGTCCATGACTCAGCTCTAACATGGCATGCCTACAGGCAGTCTTGTCACGTCGTGGCAAGGCACAAGATACCCTTAACGCCAAAGGCGCATGGCACATGTCTCGTTGAAGTGAGGAGCAAGTTTTATAAAAAAAAACTCCTAATAATCTAGAAAACACTCTAAATTTTATATATATATGTCTTGTGTAAACGCTAAACGATGTAGAGAGTATGTACACGTTGTACAGAGCACATATAAATAAACCAAAGAGCATATATACACCAAAAAACATATAGTAACGACACATAATACCAGTAAAAATGATGTAGAAAGTAATGTATAATTGTATAGACTCTATGCATATATAAACAACAATTATACTTAAAAGAAATCACATATTAAAGCAAGATATTTAAGCATGAAAGAAACTGCAATTCAAAGCACGAGTTGTAGTACATTATCTAAACGACAAAATGACATAAACCTATAAAATAAAGGCAAGAGTTATATTAATATCTTACGACTCTCGTCACAAAGTTTGTCAAACCACGAAAATACTACTAAAGTACTACACTAGTAAAAAAGTAGCTATTCTACTAGACTACTAATCATTATCATCATCAAACAGAACTTATTCATTATCATTACCTTCAGAAGAAAGAAGAGATGAAGGGAGGTGGTTGTGGTCATTTAAAGGGGAAAAAAAGAGAACGCTTATATCGGACTATTATGATTATTTGTGGGCTAGGTTACTTGTGGGCCTTGATGGTCGAGCTAGTTTAAGTCAACAACAACAAAAAAAAAAACAACTTAAAGCACACCATTTCTCGGCGCTGCACAAGCAACGCCTTGTGCCAATGGTGCACGCCACAATGCGCCATTGACAACAATACCTACGGGTTAGAGAGCCTAGTTAGCAACCAAGTCTAACTATCATATTATAATAATATATACCATAATACACTAGGAGACACCAAAAAGGTGTTGTGTCCGAGTCACTGTGTCCTTACACGTGTTCAGTTGTATCTGTGTCCATGCAACATGCAACAGTATATTGAAGAAACGGGCTCTCCATATATATTGGGGTAAGTGGGGGCCTCGTGGCACCAGGACGCTTTAAATACCATGGTATTATATGTATATTATGATATCCATATCAGGCTTAGGTTGAGTGGATATATCAGGCTTAGGTTGAGTGGAATATCAGGCTTAGGTTGAGTGGTCTTAACCAAAACCAACATGATTTCTTGACCAGGTCAAGATTTTTAGTCAAAGAATTTCCTTTGACACCAAGCCAACCAGGCAATGTGCAGAGTAGGTCAGTGAGGCTTGGGCCTTGGCCAGAAAAAGTTACAGCTGCATTATGACCTCCCAACAAAACCACATGCATCCTTTAGTCATTCATGACAAAAAGGATTGCTTGCAAGAAATTCAAATAATACCTTTCCTCCAGGAAAAGATTTTATTTTCCAGACTAATGCATCATTTTCTGGTGCATATGCAGCAGATCCCATGGATGTCCGCACATTAGGGTTGGTAGCATCTAGAGGCACAGGCAGTTCGATTTCAACATTTGTTGCAGTGCTGCAAGAAAATAAAGATATCTTTGAATCTCATTAAAAGATACTCCAAAAAAGCATCACAAGAACCAAGAACTTGTAGCAACAGAAGGTGAAGATAAAAATGGTACCTCCGCTCCTTAAATTGGCTCCTTGCCTTTACCATGATCTCAATACGACTTCTTGAGTGCTTCTCTACTTGAGCTTCCACCCAGATTAGAGGTTTTACCTAAATGTTCAGCAATGTTAACAATTGAATAATGAACACAATAACGGGGGAAATTGGCAAAGAGAAGTTAAAAGCTTGATAAAAGTTACAACGCAATTAGTCAAAACATGATGCTAGTGCTCCTGTTATTAGCCAGCTGTTCATTATCAATCGACCAAAATAAGTAAAATTCAACATATATGATTCTGTAACCTTTTTCCACATTTGCATATTTGCCTTTGTTATATAAGAATGTTAACAGTAGTACATTTTGCATCTAAATCCAAACAAATTTTAATCATATCTAACCACTGAATGATATATAATTTATGTTGTAAGTTAAATCCAATAGATTAGCAATTCTAAAGAACAAATTTGAGTATCAAATATAATTTGATTTCTAAAACTACCAATTATGAACTTAGAAAGTCTACCTGAGTACTAAGTCGATATGTCATCAAATCAAATGCCCCATCAGGTGGTATGAAGGATATTGTCCTATCATTCTCAAAACGAGCCAAGCGCACACACCTTGGAAGAAAGTGAACTATCATGTTTCATTCAGAATAATTATCTTGGATATTAAAAAATATATCATTCTCATGAATATATAGAAATTACAATTAGGATATAAAACTAGATAATAGAATGGAACCACATACTGGTGAAATTTAATATCATCCAGATCTATGGCTTTTCCCTTTGTCGTCCTCCCTTGAGCCTCCAAAAGTACCCTGTCGTTTAGCCCAAGCTTACATTCTGGCATTCCACTGCATAGGATAGGCCACAACATATTTGAGTCATTATTTTTACACAAGTAGTTCGAGCTATGAAGTACAGAAAAGAAATTATCCCGTCCATTGAAACTCGCAGAAAATGTACACAAAAAGAATGCTCTATTAAACTTGTTTTACCTCGGCAATGAATACAACAATTTACAAGGGTTTCAAGCTTGTCCTTAACTGAATCCAAAACTTTTCAGTTTCGTGGATGGGTCAATCAAAAATATGTTGAAACTGTTAAATCCTAGTTACCTCCCTGAACAAATAGTTTCTGCAGGAGTTTGGAACATTCCAGTTATAACTTAAATGTTTCTGGTATCCACTGGTTCCACTTCAGTTGTTTCTTATGTTCCTCCTGTTAAATCTAATCACTTTAATCATGAAAACAATTGATACATAAGCTTCGAGTAAACCTATTAGTTGATTGTACGTATGCAAACAATTGACATTACGATCAAATAGGATATGTTGTGTTCTTGAAGAATGCACAGGTAACAAATACAATAGGTAATGGGGTTTCATACCAACTGGTAATAGGATGAACCAGAATGCACTTTGGTTATTTAGTAGGACTACACAGATTTTCATCCACAATATTTGTGTTATTCATCGAGACCTTGCACCGTTTTTCCTGTATCTTGCTCTACTATTTCTGCCTTCCCCAATATAATTAATAAAGATTTCATTTAAGGAGCCCAATTAAACCACCAATTTTACTATCTGCATGCAATCTTAATTCTTGTTCTGATTGGGGTAGCTTAAATGGAATTTGCTTTTATCAAAGGAATCTCCGGTTGATCTTCAGCTAAATATTTTTCTGAAAGATGGTTGTAACTCTTGATCTCATGGCAAAAGTTTGAAATAGGAACTCCACAGAAATAAAATATCCTATCAAACAGTGCTCTAAATTTCGCCACTGGACTTGAACAAATAGCATATGAATGAGAAAATAAGATTTCACTTTGCAAACTAGCAACACCCATCACCTCCATGGCCCATCCCTTGTTTGCCCCATCAATATTCAAGCGATACGCAATTCCTAGGTGCTGAAGTCCATTTCACGATACCACTACTAACAGAAAGTAATTTGTCAGAAACAACAAAATTCCCTGACCAAGAAATGATGCTTATTCCTAATCATTACATATTTATCACATTGTAAGTTATGGCATTATAACCATCAAGAGGGGAAAATCACCTTTTAAAATCTTCCAACCAAAAATCCGACAGTTCACAAAGCTATATAACTAATTAACCTTTCAAGGAAAACTTATGTTATTAGGATAGTGCTTCTAACATAGAACTGCAGTAAGTTTCAACACCCCGTCTGATTGCCAAAGGTTATAAAGCTATATCAGAAAAGACATGAGGGAGATAGAGATGCTACTAACTAAGGACAATTGCTCAATAAGATGCACTGAGGAGAAAATAATGCTATATCATAACCGTGACCACTTCTTGTATCACTGTACTCAATTGTCTTTCAATATTAGCACCTCTTTTGGAGCCATAGGCCAGTCAAAGATGAGTATACGAGTGGAACGTCACATTAGATGCAATCACACAGTGTAAATAATATGAAATTGTCGTTCATCATTAGATCATAGCACCCAGGACCAACAATTAATTCATCAGGCTTTTCATCCTATAAATAAGTTCCTAAATTTAGCCCCAGATTTTATGTCTTACAGCTAATGGGTCCTGGAGTAGACATGCAAGAAATAAATGATAAATAGGAAGATTAGTTTTTAGTGGAATTGATTAAAGTATCTTTGAACTTGTCTAAATGAAGTATAGACATACAAAGACTTTACGAACTTAGTGTTTGCTGATAATCACCCTCACAGATCGAGAAGTGAACAATCGGAGACCAACACATTGAGTTGACCAAGTAGGGCAAGTTTTGGTAGCTAGCTTGGTTCTGATGACAAGAGCCTGTTTGTATCTATCCATTCAGCGAATGATCAGGTTCACACACTACATTGAGATTATTAGAAGGGTTTTCACAATTACTTGAATGTCAGCATACTTAGAAAGCAGAATGATAAAGTTGGATTTTCATGATGAATATTTCGTTCACCAAGAATCCCATTGTTCAATCATCATTTTGCGCCTCGTGCTTGTTTTAAGCAAATTCAGAATTAGGTTCGTAAAATTAATCCAGTAATTTAATGATCTTCCCACTAGCCGTCCTAAAATTTTCGAATAAAGATAGCTTCTGTTGTATTGATATTCACAAATTGTGATTAAATAGTTGCTTATGGACAGGAGAATGCAGAAACCTGCTCCTTAAGGAATGTTCAGACATGATTTTCAAACATGGAATCCTAGTAGTCATTTGGGTCGTGGAGATGAAAGAAATGGATGAAGAAGAAGAGAGAGAAATACTATAAATTACTGATATATTTATCAGAAGTTGTTACAAACTTATCAATGTTGAAATATTAAGATACTTGTGTACTTCAAGAACTTAAGTTCTAACAGGTTTCCATCTTCTGACATTGCCTCCTCGGAAGCTAACAGAGGAGAGGAATGAGATGTAATAAGCACCTTGCTAAGATATTAAATAGACACAATGTCGCGTACGCTTATAGCAAGGAGGGTCTCTTATTAAGATTGGCTATGACATTGTACTTATCTTCTAAGGAATCTGTTTGTATCTCCACCAAAGATCTCCATGATTATCTTAAGAAAATGTTAAGAAGCAATTGCTAAATACAACGATCATCCTAATTGGAACTCAAGGTTCAAAATATCGGGATCGGTTTCGGACCCATCTCGGCTCTTTCGGATCTGAGTATCGAGTTCTTCGTTTAAGAAAGCCAAAAATGATTTTTTTTTAAAAGTCTTTCAAAAACTAGAAAAATATTTATGTATATTATGTCATTTTTGTTGGTTTTAAATATAATAATATTTAGTTGCAATAGATACTATTGTTGATTTATTTACCTTTAGACATAGTTCAACAACAATTTATTTTATTGAAATAATATTAATATGGATGAATGTTGTGAATTTATAGATATACGACTTCGATAAACGGTAATGGTTACATGAATCTTGTCGATACGTTGAAACATTGTCACTCTTCGACACAACCGAATCATTGTGTGGACACTATCTTTCATTCTTCTATTTTTTTTGTCAATGTTTCTCTACCGAATTGAATGGAAAAGAAACCCCATCGTCGGTATTGGTCAATATTGATAGTAGTTGGTATCATATCAGGACATGCCAAAACAGTATCGGTATCGCATCGGTATCGGCCAATAGTATGAACTATGATTGAAACTTTGTTATTCTCATAAGGAATCAAAACCAAGTAACTTTATGATTATTCATTCCCAACACTTACGAGTCACTTGAACCCACCATAATGCTCAATGCAACCTTTATTTATGATGAGATCAAGGGTGACCATTGTTATCATGGATACTACCAAAGTCATAAAACCCAAGGGCAAGAGCAACAAGCTTAGCCACACTCGCGGATCTGACTCGGCAAGTGTCACAACTATCAGATCTTCCACCACCACCTCTGGTGAGAACTGTTGATTTAATCACAGTGTGCCTATGAGGGGCCCTAGCCCCATGTAGCCTTTCACACCTATCATCCTACTTCTCCACAAAATTATCGGGAGGCACAAATGAGTGTTTTATGTCCCAGTTGCTCTCTTCAGCACCGTTTTTGTTGTTTTTTGACATTAGAATACGAGCCAAAGACGTCAAATAGCCCATAAAACTTCCTTAGAAAATGGGGAAAGCTTGCCTGAAAACTTCCATCAGGGATGAGTAATGTGAGAGCGCTAGCAGGGTTATGAACCAATTGTTGCCCAAGGTGCTGAAGATAATCTGTAAAAAGGAGATATCATAAGAAAATTTACTCGTGTCAGGTTGATGTTTTGATCTGACTGAATTTGGGTGCGCAGTCATAAGGAAGTCGGTAGCACGGGTTTTCAGTTTGGGGTTTGGCCCTGGTATTTCCAATAGTTTTTGTTAGGGACTGTTAGAACTCCACGAAGTTTGGGAGCAATCATGAACTTATAAGTTAAAATACATCTTACGGGAGCTTGGAGTAAAAACTATGTGTATGTGTTTGTTTCTGAATTCTGGGTTCGAGAAGTTCTAATATTAATGTAATACATTAATAGTTCCTTTCATTTAGTTAACTAAAATTGTTCCATAAGTCCAGCCTCCTATATGTCAGTAAATGTATTCCTGAATAGAAAACCTGCTCCTAGGGATTGTAGGAAGGAAGCCATGGAGTCCCAAACGGAAGCCACTTTAATGTAGGCAAATTGCCAGTAGAGTCAGTTTGCCAGGCTTCGCTATACACCACAAAAGTCAAAACACTCGCATAGTAGCCAGACTCAAATCACTCACAGTTGATGTTTGAAACTTCCACCAATATAATGTGATACTATTCATATCCCCTGCCCCCTTATCCCCACTTTCATGAAGCCTATGTTCTTCACCATCCCTACAAAAATCAGTATTCTCCAACACAAATAACCTTCCACAAATTTTATCCTTCTCCATTATTCCATACCCTCTTTATCATTATCTACCACGTGCACTACCCAATGTATATACCACGTGAAAGAAATAATCATCCTCTACTTATTCAGTTGAAGAAAGTAAAGGGCCTCGTCTTGATACCCAAAATACAAAGGTAAAGTTGATCCTGATGTGTATCGAGACCTTGTGGATGTATCATAGATGCCATGATGCTGCTCAAAGTTGAGTGTCCGTAGATCCCACAATTTTGCTTTCGAAATGGTAGTAAAATTTATAGGGATCAAGCAGCGCTCTTCCTGACACAGATGACATGATGTGTATCGAGACCTTGTGGATGTATCATAGATGACATGATGCTGCTCAAAGTTGAGTGTCCATAGAGCCCACAATTTTGCTTTCGAAATGGTAGTAAAATATATAGGGATCAAGCAGCGCATCTTCCTGATACAGACCCGCCCATGGTTTGATAACTGACAACTATCATATCATCCGGTGAACCATTTACAGTATCTACTGATCGCTCTAAATCGAGCACATAGCTGCTAGAAGCATAGGAATGTAATCAGCTAAGCAGGAATTATCCAAGCTGACTGAATTCTGTCTATGCAAGAGGAGGATGTTTAAGAAAAAGAAGACATTTGTTATATGGAGGAACTTGTAGACTTGTAGTTGGAGAACTGAAGGATGACCATACAAGTAAAGGAATGGAAAGATGACCACACCAAAAAGTGCTAATTTTACTACTAATATGAAGTGCAGTGGGCTTAAATGTGGTCCAATCTTAGAGTAAACTTAATATCTTTGAAGCTAACAGAAGAACGTGAAGGGCACAAAGATCATCTCCCAGTTAGAGCAGCTGGTTAGGTCTCACTTTTAGAAAGGAGTCTCAGTTCAGTCCATGTTAGTTCCGACTGGCTTTCGTCTCAATTGTCAAGAAAATGTTGTCTTGAATTATTGCAGCCGGACCAAAGTGACGTTGCAACAAGGCGTATTTATAAAAACTACAATCATGAGGAGCCAAAGACTTTCAAAACCACCATTTTGGAACGACTAAGAGACTAGATGTTGTGATCTGACAAAACTGACTTACAAAAAAGAAGTCAGTTATCAGTTCCCTGATATGTTACGACTTAGTAAGCTACAAAAGATGTCACTGAATCCATATACTTTAGAGGTGATTTAGGGGAACAGAATCACATATCCTCTCTCTTCTAGCACTTTGAAATGCTCCACACATTGCTAATGAACTTGATCATTAGTCACCAGTGGAATTAGATCACATATTTAGACGCATAAATTTCTTTTAACAATAGATTGAAAAAACCTATAAATATTTCCTATAGTGGAAGATATAAAATAACATATCAAGAAAAGATGCACTTCTATTAGAAGGGTGTACCTCAAATACGTCCTCATTTTCAACGCTCCAACGACATCCGAGCGTATAATCTGTCCGTTGCTGTTGACGAGAATATTAACACTCTCGACCACATCCAAGAACACCTAGTCAAACAAAAATACCACAATTCACAACAAGATCCATCGGCAAAACCCCCAATTAGATGATCTACACAAACCGGCATGCCGAAAACAACCTACTTCATTTTTCTTGTACCGTATCCCTTCACTCCGCCACGATACAGCGTTCGTTACGGCCATCGGTGGCCTCTGCGTGACCTCCATCCTGTAAGCGTCCGTCTTTATGAACTCGCTGAGGATTTTCGCCTCCGTGAATTGAGGGTATCCGAAATCCATCATCTCGTCTAGCAACTCATACTGCCCCCAAATTACCAAGAAAGTCAGTAACATTCCATTCTGAAACGGCACATCAAGGACATTCAACTCAACTTACCACGACGACGAAGTTGTCTCTCAAGGACTCCTCCTCCAACTCCTCGAAGTAATGCTTAAAGACCTAAAATTTAAGATCTTGTGTCGTCAGAGCACATCAATTACGCAAAAGTTTGGAGTTTGGGCAGGGGCATGAGGACTCACGTCGACGACGCGGTGGAGGAAGAGGAAGATGCTGGCGGAGTTGCAGTTCTGGCGGGAGGCGGTCATGAGGAAGACGTTGTTGTGCTGTATGAACATGTAGCTGACGCCGTTGCTGTGGACGACGGGGTCGTGGGACTCCGGATCTCCCTGCTCCGCCGACCAATAACCGAAATTTCTCAGATCTGGAATTATTCATTTTTTGCTGAAATTTTCAAGAAAGCGTACCTCTTTCTCAATGAGCTTCGTGAAGAACTTCTCGGCCTGGGCGGCGGAGACGTCGCCGCGGTAGTCGCGCCAGACGAGCACGCGGCCCTTGATGTCGAGGAGGAACAGCGCCGACACAGCGCCCGCCATTGATCTTCCTCTTCCTCCTCTCGATCCACTCTGTTCCTTGAAATTTTTCCTCTTCTAAATTTTAGGGTTTCTATAGGTCAGATCTGATCTCCATTTTTTTTTTTATTTTGGAGAATCAGAAAGTGTTGGGAGAGGGAGAGAAGAGGAAGAGAATGTTTTTTAAGTTGAGATTGTCAACAGCTGGTCAGGAACTTGGTTATGGTTATGGGGGTTCAAAACGTCCGTTTCACCGTTTCGCCGTTTCGGATCCTATATTGGAGTTTTGTTTTACGGTATTTTACATTGACTACCTATGTTTTA
>JANAVB010044109.1:0-342169 GCA_029216955.1 Iris pallida | reverse complement strand
GCTACAAGTCCATTAATGCCTCCAGATAACGAGACTGCCTGTGACCGGGAATTCTCCATGTTCTAATTTGGTCTATCATTACCTAGTCCATTTTAGTGTGAGTCCCTGGCCGTGGTACCCAGGAGTCACCCCTTAGACATGATGCAAGACAAGACAAGTGATTTGCACAGAGCAACAGGTAGTACACCACGGTGTCAAGACAAGTCAAGTCGAGTCAAGAGTGCGCCGCCACGGGCCACTATCAAGTGAAGCCAAGTCATACCAAGTCAAGTCAAGTTGAGTTATCAAGTCATGCCAAGTCGGGAGTGCACCCCACGGGCCACTATCAAGTCAAGCCGAGTTATCAAGTTACCGGTTCCAGTTATTAACAAGATATTCAACAGATAGGAGAAAACTAGCTGCAGGCCAAACCATGCCAAATCATAGAAATAGTGTCAAGAGTGTCAGATCAGACCAAGTCAAGTTGTCAATGTGAGCAATCAAAATCTCAAAAGCTCCAATCATATCAAAGAAAAACCAAGTTAAGAGCAGGCACTAAGGCACTAGGGTGAAGGTGAACTAGGGTGTGCCAGGGAACAAGCACACTAGAGTGCGCCTGGTAGCAGCACACTAGAGTGCGCCTGGAAGAGGCAGCACACCAGAGTGCGCCTAGGGTGGCAGCACACTAGAGTGCGCCTAGGGTCCAAGGGTCAAGTGCGCCTAGGAAGAGGCACACTGGAGTGCGCCTAAGGAGGCAGCACACCAGAGTGCGCCTAGGTCAAGGGAGCAGGCGCAATCGGGCCAGGCGCTAAACAGCGTGGCCCGCAAGGAGGCGCGCAGCGCTAAATAGCGCGCGGCCAGAAAAATAGGCGCGCTGCGCTAAAAAGCGCACGGCCCAAAACTAGGCGCGATCTGGCCTGGAAGGCGCAATCGGCCGGGAAGGCGCGCTGCGCTAAAGAGCGCGCGGCCAAAACTAGGTGCCATCGGGCCAGGAGGCCAGAAAGTAGGCGCAGTCCGACAAGTAGGCGCGCCTGGGGGTCGTCTTCCTCCTCAAGCCGAGGAGAGAACCCATGGGTTCCAAAACTTTGGAACACCATAAGTCGGCCATCCAAGCTCCAAATCCAGACTTCCAAGGCTCTAACTTAGGTAAAATTCCACCCTCTACAACATGGGAACAATAAAACCAACCAAAAACCAAGTTTAATAGATCAAATCTAAAGAAATCCGAAAATGAACAAAGTCTAGATCTAGGAAAATCCAAGCTTCAAAACCCAAAATGCCAAGCTCTAACATTGGTCCTAGAGTTCTAGTCTAACTAAATATCAAATAAAAATGGGTCCTCATTAAATGGCAAGGTGCAACTTGCCTATGGTGGGGATGTTGGTGGTGGTAGGAGGAAGAAGAAGAAGAAGAAATAAATGAAAGTTATGGGGAGAGAGAAAAAGTTGGTGGGATTTAATGGGGGTTGTTGTGGTGTTCTTGAGGGTGCAAGATAGTTAAAGGTGTTCTCATTCCTACAAACCAAACCAAGTCATATTAAACCAAACCGAAAATCCAAATAAGAAAAATACGAGAATTATCGAAATACCGCAGTTAGGCAAGATTTAAAAATATACGCAAAATCAAAATACGGGCAAAATATGAAATACGGGAAATGAGGGTGACAACTCTACCCACCTTAAAAGAATTCCGTCCTCGGAATTTAATCAAGGAGCTAGAGATTGCCACGACAAGCTACACTAATCACAGGCAAGCTACACTAAGCAGTTCAATCATACAATCATGCAATGCAAGCAAGGAAGGGAAGGCGTAAGGCATAAGAAAGACATTATACCTCACGAGTCAAACAGATAGGGATATCGCGATCGGATGTCGTCCTCACGCTCCCACGTTGACTCACCTAGAGAGTGATGACCCCAAGCAACACGGACCAATTTAATAGTCTTGTTCTTGAGTATCTTTTCCCTCCGGTCCAAAATAGACACGGGCCTCTCCTCATACGAAAGGTTGGTACCAACAACCAATTCCGAATGATCTAGGATATGGCTCGGGTCCGGAATATACCGTCGTAACTGGGACACATGGAATACATCATGTACCTCACTTAACGACGGCGGAAGAGCGAGACGATAGGACACATCGCCCACTCGCTCCAGAATATCGAACGGCCCTATATACCTAGGACTAAGCTTTCCCCGTACGCCAAAACGAATGACACCGCGGGTAGGCGAGATCCTAAGGAATACATGGTCGCCGACAGCAAATTCTAAGGGACGCCGATGAGTATCGGCCCAATGGCGCTGGCGATCCTGAGCAACTCGGAGGTGATCTCTGATTCTTCTGACCACTTCAACTGTCTGAGAAATCAGTTCTGGACCGAGCATCTGCCTCTCTTCGATATCGTCCCATGCTAATGGAGATCTGCATTTCCTGCCATACAGAGCCTCGAAGGGTGCCATCTGGATACTGGCCTGGAAACTATTGTTGTACGAGAATTCCACCAAGTGCAGGTGATCCTCCCATGAACCACCAAAATTGAGGGTACACGATCTCAACATATCTTCGAGAGTTTGTATAGTACGCTCTGACTGCCCATCTGTCTGCGGATGATATGCTGAGCTGAACTTAAGACGGGTCCCCAAACTTTGATGAAGACTGCGCCAGAAGTGTGATGTGAATCTCGTATCCCTGTCTGATACTATGCTGACTGGCACTCCGTGAAGTCGGACGATCTGCCTGAGATACATCTCTGCTAGCTGCGCCGTCGACTGTCCAACTCTAAAGGGAAGAAAGTGTGCCACCTTGGTAAGCCTGTCTACAATGACCCAAATAGCATCTCTGCCTGCCGGAGATCTGGGTAACCCAGTCATGAAATCCATGGTTATGTGCTCCCATTTCCATTCTGGGATCGGTAAAGGTTGAAGAAGTCCAGCCGGCCTCTGATGTTCAGCCTTGACTTGTTGGCAAACCAAACATCGAGAGACATACCGGGCTATCTCCCTCTTCATACCATTCCACCAAAAGTGCTGACGAATATCTCTGTACATCTTCGTGCCGCCTGGGTGAATGGAATACTGCGAACTGTGAGCCTCTGCCATGACTTCCTGTCTGATATCTCCACTGGGTACACAAAGACGCGTGCCGTGTCGAAGTGTACCATCCTCATGAATACATAACTCTGGCCTTCTTCCTGCCTCGCACTCTGCTCTGAGCCGCTGAATCTTGGAATCTGTTAATTGTGCTGTCCGGATCCTCTCAACTATGGTGGACTGTATCTGTAGGCTGGCCATCAAGACCACATTGGAAGGGAGAATCACTTCAATTTCCATCTTCTGAAGATCTGCCAATAGCTCTGGTTGCGCTGTTAGAAGGTAGACTCCGGCTCTCCGGCTCAATGCATCTGCTACCACGTTGGCCTTCCCTGGGTGATACTGCAAGTCCACATCATAGTCCACAAGTAGCTCGAGCCATCTTCTCTGCCGCATATTAAGATCCTTCTGGGTGAAAACATACTTCAGGCTCTTGTGATCAGTAAATATCTCCACTCTGTCTCCGTACAAGTAGTGCCTCCACAACTTAAGTGCAAACACTACTGCTGCTAGCTCCAAGTCGTAGGTCGGGTAATTTTTCTCATGATCACGGAGTTGACGTGACGCATAAGCAATTACCTTCCCATGCTGCATCAAAACACATCCCAATCCTCTGCCTGAAGCGTCGTAATAAACTGTGAATCCTCCGGTCCCATCTGGAAGGGTGAGAATGGGAGCCGTTATCAAACCTCGCTTCAATTTCTCAAATGATTCCTGACATTCTGCTGTCCAAACGAACGGCACATCCTTGCGGGTCAACTGGGTCATCGGCGCTGAAATCCTTGTAAAATCAGAGACGAACCGCCGGTAGTAGCCGGCCAATCCAAGAAAGCTGCGAACTTCTGCCACTGAACTGGGTACTGGCCATGCCTCGATGGCCACGATCTTCTGGGGATCCACTTCCACTCCTCCTCGGGTAACGATGTGACCCAAGTATGAAATGCGATCGAGCCAGAACTCGCATTTACTGAACTTGGCGTACAACTGGTGCTCTCTGAGAATCTGAAGAACCACACGGAGATGCTGCTCATGCTCCGCCTCACTCTTGCTGTAGACCAGAATGTCATCAAGGAATACTATCACAAACTGATCCAAGTAAGGCATGAAAATACGGTTCATGAGATCCATGAACACTGCCGGCGCATTGGTCGCTCCAAAGGGCATAACTAGAAACTCCCAATGCCCGTACCTAGATCTGAACGCCGTCTTCAGGATGTCCTGCTCTCTAACTCTGATCTGGTGGTATCCTGACCGCAAGTCTATCTTCGAGAAAACTGAAGCCCCCTTGAGTTGATCAAATAAGTCATCTATCCTTGGAAGAGGGTATCTGTTCTTGATTGTCACTGAGTTCAAGGTACGATAATCAACACATAGCCTGGACGTACCATCCTTCTTTTTCACAAGAAGCATCGGGGCTCCCCAAGGCGATCCACTTGCACGAATGAATCCCTTGGTCCTGAGTTCTTCAATCATCTTGTACAAAATCTCCAACTCTGAAGGCGCCATTCTGTAGACTCGCTCTGATACTGGTGCTGTCCCGGGAATCAAGTCAATGGTGAACTCGATCTCCCGCTCTGGTGGCATCCCTGGAAGTTCCTCTGGGAAGACATCTGGAAACTCTTCAACTATCCGGGGCAACTGCACTACTGCTACTGCCATCCGCAATACTGGAGGAGATGGCTCTACTGTGCCTCTGGAAAATGAAAACTCTGGCTCTCCGGGAATACTAAAGACAACTCTGCCAACATGGCAGTCTATCCTAGCATAATGGTTCCTCAACCAATCCATGCCTAGGACTACATCATAGTCTGCCATAGGGAATTCTATGAATCTAGCGGGGAACTCTCTACCGCTAACTACGATCCGACACGAGGAGAACACTCGATCTACTCCCACAAGACCATTACCAGTAAGTATATTGAGCCTCACTGATAATGACTCGGGCTCCAACCCTATTCGTGTCGCGAATCGTGCAGACATGAATGAATGCGATGCACCAGAATCAAATAATACAGATGCTGGAAAAGTGTTGACGAGAATAGTACCTGCCACTACCTCACCTGGTGCAACTTCTTCTTCCATGGTCATCATCATAGCCTGACCTCTAGCTGCGGGTCCCCTCTGCTGGAAACCCCTCTGTCGGTTCTGTGCCGGAGCCTGGGTGAACTGCTGCTGGTTCTGCTGCTGAAAGGCCTGGGCCTGGGGCGCCAATGGCCTCGGGTACTGCTGTTGCTGCTGCTGAACTGGAACTGGGGCTGGTCCCCTCACCGAAGAACTAGAAAGGTTGGATGATGATGGACCTCCCCTATTCGGGCAGGTCCCTATCTGGTGGTCTGCTCCTCCACAAGCCAGGCACAATCCTCGTGCCCTACGACACTCTGCCACTACATGGCCCGGCTTCCCGCAATGAGAACATCCCACCGCGGAAGACTGCTTCTGCTTCTGCTGCTGCGGGTACGTCGAGGTTGAATGCTGAACCGACGTCACTGAGGCCGCCCGCCTCGGAGTTCCAATGGTTATACCCCTAGCTGCCGGGGCTGGAGCTGAAGATTGGTGCATCTGGTTGTGGGACCGCTTCCTGCCTCCGGTCCTGTCCACAATTCTCCGGGAGGTATACTCATGCCTCCTTGCTGCTTTCAATACTGCATCGAACGTCTGGTGCTCGAACTGTTCCACAGCCAATAATATCTCCAAATGCAGTCCTTGCTGGAACCGCTGAGCCCTATCGAACTCGGTTGCCACCAAGGTGGGGGCGAACCTACTCAGCCTAGAAAACTCGGTCGCATAGCCATCGACCGTCCTGCCTCCTTGCTTCAAGTTGGTGAATCTGGTCTGCAGGTCGTACCGTGCCACCGCATCGAAGTACTTTGTCTAGAACCTCTCTCTAAACGTCGCCCAAATGACTGGTGTTGCTAATCCCATGGCCTGAGCTGCCCACCAATCGCGAGCCAAGTCTAACAACTGTAGACGTACCACTGCCACCTTCTCATTTTCAGGTGTCCTAGCTGCTTCCAGGACCACCTCGGTATCCTGAAGCCAAGCATCCGCGGCAATCGCATCTTCACTGCCGTCAAAGAAGGGAGGGTTCAAGCGCTTGAAACTGTTGGCCGCCTGATTTCCTTGGGGACCTCCTCGGTTTAGTGCATCATGAACCTCCTGGTGCAAGGCGTCACCTCGACGATCTTGGGATGCAAGCAGTTCTCTGATAAGCCCTACCAAAGGCCCCTCGTCCTGTCTAGCTGGTTGAACGGGCGGAGCTGCCTGAACTGGAGGTTCCGGGCCTCCGGAAGGCATAACTCGAGAGGCTACTCCAGAGTGCTGAGCTTGATCTTCCTGGCGCTGGAGTGCTTGTCGAGCTTCCTCTGGCTGGTTGGCAGGTCCGGGAGTAATGCCGCTGAAGAAGATGACATAGGGAACAATAAGGAAAGGACCAGGACAGATCAATTATACAAGCAATATGATCAGGTCAAGAATCTCAGGGATTTGAAGATACGAGCAGAGATCAAGGGCGAATATTGATTGAGACATCTATTTGGTAAACCCTCACATTTCTTGAATGCCAAGACCTGCATGGGCCACCACTTAAACCGTGTCACGCCCCAGAACCAGAATACTGGAGAGCGGGGGAAGACATAGCCAGCTACGTATATTGAAATAGAATACATCTCAACTATACGGTCACGGCTGTCTAGATATGAGGGTTTACTACAAGCCAGCAGTCTCTTAAGGTCAAGCCTATTGTCTCAATCTCAAGCAATTAACAGAGTCACAAGACGTTAGAGCATCAAATATATATATATAAGGCGTCCCAAATATTACATATTGGATGATCATGAAGCTAGTCGTACAAAATGATAGGACTAGCAAGAGTTCAGTCATACATGATCAACCCTAGGATTTGTTAATCATGTTACAGCCCGTAGGCAGACAGTAAGTAAATGTGCATCGAGCTAACAGGTGCTCGTCGGCAAACGCCTCAAAAGAATAAATTTACATATGAGTGGGTGAAACAAAAAGGGAAGACCCACTCGTAGCCCGGGTTCCGTCTAGTGTTCACCATCGGGCTGGAAGCTTGGTAGATCCTCGGGAGCTGCTCCGAAATCTAGCCACACAAAACCAGCTGGGTCAAACCCCAGAAAGAGCAAGTGCCACAAAGGAGGCCACAAATAAGAACAAAAGCCAGCATATCAGAACATAAAGAATAAAAGAAAGTTCAAGTAGTAAAAGTACACAGAGCGATAAATGACTAGGGACATGGAACCATTCCGGGAGCCAGGTTACAATCCTTAACCAAACAAGGACCGGGATTGTACCCCTTCGCCTGAATAGCTCATTGTCTCTACCCATTTATCGTTAGAGATAAGTAAAACATTCATGACCAAGAGTTCCAGGTACAGGGGCAAGATAAGACTTAGACAAGGCTGGACAACATCCATTTCACAACGGCCAAGCAAGTACTACGGCTTACTACTTTAACTAACTAGGGTTATCACAAGCCTAATTACTAACAAGATGCAGGTGAGAAACTCCCAGTCCCAAGCCCTGCAGACCATCCAGTTATCCTTCCGCGGGTTGAGAGTTATAGGTGGGTACCTTGCCCGGGAGACAAATGTACCCTTAGGTGACTTAGAGGGTGCAACACATGACAGTGTGCTGGAAATGTGCTCTACTCGTCGGCAAGCTACAAGTCCATTAATGCCTCCAGATAACGGGACTGCCTGTGACCGGGAATTCTCCATGTTCTAATTTGGTCTACTCATTACCTAGTCCAATTTTAGTGTGAGTCCCTGGCCGTGGTACCCAGGGAGTCACCCCTTAGACATGATGCAAGACAAGACAAGTGATTTGCACAGAGCAACAGGTAGTACACCCACGGTGTCAAGACAAGTCAAGTCGAGTCAAGAGTGCGCCGCCACGGGCCACTATCAAGTGAAGCCAAGTCATACCAAGTCAAGTCAAGTTGAGTTATCAAGTCATGCCAAGTCGGGAGTGCGCCACCACGGGCCACTATCAAGTCAAGCCGAGTTATCAAGTTACCGGTTCCAGTTATTAACAAGATATTCAACAGATAGGAGAAAACTAGCTGCAGGCCAAACCATGCCAAATCATAGAAAATAGTGTCAAGACGTGTCAGACCAAGTCAAGTTGTGCAATGTGAGCAATCAAAATCTCAAAAGCTCCAATCATATCAAAGAAAAACCAAGTTATAGAGCAGGCACTAAGGCACTAGGGTGAAGGTGAACTAGGGTGTGCCAGGGAACAAGCACACTAGAGTGCGCCTGGTAGCAGCATACTAGAGTGCGCCTGGAAGAGGTAGCACACCAGAGTGCGCCTAGGGTGGCAGCACACTAGAGTGCGCCTAGGGTCCAAGGGTCAAGTGCGCCTAGGAAGAGGCACACTGGAGTGCGCCTAAGGAGGCAGCACACCAGAGTGCGCCTAGGTCAAGGAAGCAGGCGCAATCGGGCCAGGCGCTAAACAGCGTGGCCCGCAAGGAGGCGCGCAGCGCTAAACAGCGCGCGGCCAGAAAAATAGGCGCGCTGCGCTAAAAAGCGCACGGCCCAAAACTAGGCGCGATCGGGCCTGGAAGGCGCAATCGGCCGGGAAGGCGCGCTGCGCTAAAGAGCGCGCGGCCAAAAACTAGGCGCCATCGGGCCAGGAGGCCAGAAAGTAGGCGCAGTCCGACAAGTAGGCGCGCCTGGGGGTCGTCTTCCTCCTCAAGCCGAGGAGAGAACCCATGGGTTCCAAAACTTTGGAACACCATAAGTCGGCCATCCAAGCTCCAAATCCGAACTTCCAAGGCTCTAACTTGGGTAAAATTCCACCCTCTACAACATGGGAACAATAAAACCAACCAAAAACCAAGTTTAATAGATCAAATCTAAAGAAATCCGAAAATGAACAAAGTCTAGATCTAGGAAAATCCAAGCTTCAAAACCCAAAATGCCAAGCTCTAACATTGGTCCTAGAGTTCTAGTCTAACTAAATATCAAATAAAAATGGTTCCTCATTAAATGGCAAGGTGCAACTTGCCTATGGTGGGGATGTTGGTGGTGGTAGGAGGAAGAAGAAGAAGAAGAAATAAATGAAAGTTATGGGGAGAGAGAAAAAGTTGGTAGGATTTAATGGGGGTTGTTGTGGTGTTCTTGAGGGTGCAAGATAGTTAAAGGTGTTCTCATTCCTACAAACCAAACCAAGTCATATTAAACCAAACCGAAAATCCAAATAAGAAAAATACGAGAATTATCGAAATACCGCAGTTAGGCAAGATTTAAAAATATACGCAAAATCAAAATACGGGCAAAATACGAAATACGGGAAATGAGGGTGACAGAGGGGTCGCTGGCAGAACGAGCGACGAGGATCAACAAACGCTACGCCCGGATCCAGATACCGCATTGCCCAGGGGTCGTCAATTCGGTAACCTTCGCGAGAAGGGTCCCGTCCTGTAGGAAATGGCATAGTGGGATGCCGAGCCATGTTCTACTGGATGTCGTGTAGTGTGTTGCTGATGGCACTCATCTGAAGAGTAGTACGATAATCCAACGCAGTGTAACGATCGTCTTCCAAATGGAAGCGATCGCGTAGCATGTCACGGATAGAGTCAAAGGTGGCTGGAGGCTCATGATCGGGTGCATCAGGATCAGATGGTACCTCCTAAACTGGCTCAGGAGAAGCAACGACGGCAGTAGTCCTGCGGGCCTTGGATAGAAAGGCAGAAGCTGGTAAGATCTGACATTCATCCGAAGGGACGTGAAAAGCACGGAAGATCAAGGGTAGATACATCGCGTAGACAAGCGATTTAGGTTTCTTCCTTGCACGACAGTCCGTCATCGTGCGAGAAAAGTTGAAGGGGATAGTGAAGTGAAGGTAGTAAAGGGCTGTGATCTCATGATAAGTAACTTCATCGGTAGATCCCGCTTTGGGCAAGATAGATGAGAAGATTATCCGATGAAGTTCATAAAAGTGATTATTGAGATACTTCGCCTTAAGTTTGCGAGCGCGTGTGTTAGGTTCATACATTATATCCTTGAAACCCTAAAGAGTGATGTCTCCAGCGAATTGAAATTCATGAGCATCAGTGATTTTCTCCCTGGATTAGGGATCGGAAAGTTCGAGATACTCAGCAAGATCAAAAAATTGTCGAAAAAGATGTCAATGCCGGCGACACGGGAATAAATTCTAGTATCGTCATGTGCCATATTACAGTAAAACATTTGGATGGCATTTATATAGATGACGTATTGGGTGCACACAAGTTCATCTAAACAAAGAGCCTTAAAGTTAGGATCAAAGTCGAAGAAAATGGTGAAGTTGATCGGATGCCCCGGCTTAACACTCCTTGATTTAAAGTCCAAAAACCACTCATTAGAAGCATCTAATGAGACAAATATTTGTTCATCAAAGGTGTTGGCATTGGATGGAGGTGGAGAATTAAATAAAGGATGGATGATTTGAACATTTTGTGGAGGAGGAGGATGATTAGATGAATAAGCACCTTCAGTTCTAGGCCTCTTCCCCCGATTAAGCAATCTAGGAGCCATTGACAAGCAAAATAAAGAGATAATAAAAAAGATGGTGAAAAGTGATTTATACCTCAAACAAATTGTTGGAGATGGAGAAGAATCACCACAAACCCTTGATTCTTGAGTTTGGGGAGAAAAATCCTTAAGAATTAAGAGTTCTAGGGTTAGGGTTTGGAGAGGAAGGGTTTTGAGACAAGTTGAAGAAGGTGGTAATGAAGAGGGAGAGAGAGAGAGAGAGGAAATTCGGGTATTAGAAGAGTAGGGTCGGCTGTTCGCAACAAATCGTGGCTCTTGGACGAAAATAATGGATGGCTGAGAGCTGTTGGAGGTTCTGGAACCCCGCAGACAGAGTTCGGCCCGAACTCTGCCATTGGCAGAGTTCTGTCCGAGCTCTGTGAGCTTGGTTCCAGAACTCAAAAAGTTAAAAAAAGATAGTTTTTGAAGAAGGATTTAATAGGATTTGTCTTAACTTAGCAATCTTGAAAGATATTAGGCATACAATAATTTAACCAGGCAGTAAATTATTGTTAAAACACTTATCAACATAGTTAAACTGCCTGAGGTTAGCTATAGGGGCCGGATCCCAGCTAGCGGTAGTCCGAAGACTAGTATACCGTGTCGCTTAGGCTTTTACGCCTTGTTGTCAGAAGGGCCCTTTCGATTTGTACCCAAAGCAATGTCACCATGAATGATATATGTTATAACCGTTATTTATGCATGTACAACTTATTGTACGACAATTTCATCCAAAATTCCTAACTCTCGACGAAGAAAGTTGAAGCGCTCTTCGGCTTGTAGTTTTATGAAAAAATTTGCTAGCTGATGTTCAGTGTCAATGAATTCTAAGTTGATGGTGCCATGCAGTTGATGATAACGCAAAAAATGATGTCTAATCTCTATATGCTTTGTGCGTGAATAACATACTTGGTTTTTGGTCAAAATAATTGCACTCGTGTTATTACAAAAAATAGGTATGTGCTTGAATAGTAAGTTATAGTCTTCAAGAGTTTGCTTCATCCACTGAATATGTGCACAACAACGACCAGCTGCGATGTACTCAAGTTCTCTTGTAGTGCGACAGAATTCTACTTCTTGCTAAACCATGAGACTAAAGCCTTTCCTAACAAATGACACGGGCCGCTAGTACTCTTATGGTCGACTTTGTATCCCGCAAAATCTGCATCGGAATATCCGATTAAGTCAAAGGTTGTAGTTTTGGGATACCACAAGCCCACCGTAATAGTTCCTTTAAGATATCTAAAGATACGCTTAACCGCGGTCATGTGTGATTCCTTAGGGTTAGCTTGATATCTAGCACATAGGCAAACATTAAACATGATATCGGGACGACTAGCAGTTAAATACAATAGACTACCAATCATACCTCGATACTTGCGTTGATCAACAAGTTTGTCGCTTTCATCAGGTTCCAACTTTGTTGTAGTACCCATAGGAGTACTGATAGGTTTGATGTTGTCAAGCTCAAACTTTTTCAGCGTCCTTTGTATACTTCGATTGACTGATGAAGATGCCTTGCGAGTATTGTTTCACTTGCAGTCCAAGGAAGTAGTTGAGCTCCCCCATCATGCTCATTTCAAACTTGTTCTGCATACACTTGGCAAATTCTTTGCATAGACCCTCATTAGTAGACCCAAATATGATATCATCTACATAAATTTGAACTAACATAATGGTGTCATCAAGAGATTTTATGAAAAGTGTCGTGTCAATTTGTAGGAACAATGGCAAGTAAAGCAGGTGAAGCAATATATTAAATTTAAATGCAAGTAAAGCAGTAAAGGTTGAGGCGAGAATTCAATACGCAGAGACAACAGGTTTATACTGGTTTTCCTCTGTGAGGACTAGTCCAGTCTCGAGTACACAAACCGATATTGAATCCACTATTTGAAATAGAGATTACACCACGTGTTTTTCTCCGAAGAACATGCCAACTTCAACACCGTCGCCGTGTTTTTATCCGACGCCCACGATCAAATTTCACCAATCACTTTTCTGAGGAAAAAGTTTTTATACGCCAAGCTTGTACAACTCGAAAACTCTTAATCGGAAACCACCAGTGTAAACCCCACTAAATTTTGATTTTTTTATAAAGTATAATTTAGGTATTATTTTCTTTCGTTGTTGTTGTTGTTGTTTTTATTTGGGGAAAAACTATTTCTATTTTTAGAATAATCGGTACAATTATTACAGCAACTATTTATTTCATGGTTATCGTTATTTTTGCTTATAAACTAATTAGAAAATTTTATATAATTTTAAGCAATTATATACCATGGGTGACATAGTTGCTTAGTTCAATCTATTACTATTTTTATATATATGTATTGGTAAAAATACATATTAGAAAGTAGACATAATTAAGTTATTAGAATATGTATAAGTATATACATAATTTTCTTGTGTATTAGGAAAATTATGAATTTTGAGAGGAAATAGATATATATAAATATAACAACTATTAAATTATTTATGATTGATTGCCAAATTATTGGAGAGTATGATAGAAAATATTTTTAGATTTTTTTGAATTTATCTTAATTTATTGTTGGGTTTTGAGCATTTTGGGATTTATGAAGAAAATATATACTCATAAACAAAAGAGAAAGAAAAAGAATTTAAAAGGAAAAAAAAGAAGAAAAAAAGTAAACCCTCAAGTTATGTTCCCTTACGGGGACAGTAACCCGAGCTTTCCTGAACCCCCCAAGCAAGCTGAGTTGCCCCGACCCAATTTAATATAGCAGCAGCTATATTAAACCACTCCAAACCTAAGACCCACTCAAGAGATGGGAACTTTAACAAAACCCTAGCCATCGAACAATACCGCTACCTCTCCTCCGACCACCATGCGACCCCCCGACGCGTCCTGCACCACCGTACAAAGCTGGACCGTCGTTGCTGGCCGGCCACGAGCGGACTCAGCCGCGCAAACAGAACAGCGCCAACGCGTAAACTGCGGTTGAGAACTCAACTTGACAGGGAGATTTCTCTGTCTTTGCGGGATCGTTTTCTCATCCAATTTCCCTGGTATGTACCCTACTTGAACCTCTATAAATCCTTTCAATTAGTTTGCGAAATTACGACTCGGATCGGTAGAAAATTTATCCCAAAATCACAAAAACCCGTTTGCAAACAGCAAAACAGGGCAGCCTAACCCCTGATTTGAAAGGAAATTTCTGGACAAAACATTTGGAGTTTTAAAAATCTAACTGAAGGCAAACCCAGACAACATATAGGGCTTTGAAACCCTTTTTACAGTATTTAATTTTATTAACTAGGCATCGAGAAATCGACCTCCCAATATTATCGAAAACTATTTTTAAACTGTTAAGAAAAATTAAAATATTCCTGATACGCCCCACAAATCGGACGACGTGGTCGTGCACTATATGCATCAAAAGACGCGTATGGATGTTGCCAACGTGTGGGAACTAACGAAACTCTATTTCGTTGTGCGTACGCGACAAAATCAGTACGTATCTGTCGAGATACCCCCGTATCGACCTTTTGCAAACTTGGCCATAACTTCGTGTGTGTTCGACGTATCGAGACGAAAGTTGTGCCAGCAGGACTGTATCGAAATTTTGGTCCTGTGTGCCAAGTTTGGTCCGATTCTGAGAAGGTCGACTGTAATGCCTATTTGGCGGGCCTGCGACCCGATCCAACGGGCGAAATTGTACACGGCCCGCCAGAATCTCTCCTCAAATCGGACCCGTAGACATATAGTTTGATGACTATAGAGACAATAGGTATTGGCACGTATTTCGGTGCAAAACGGGTCCAACGACGGACATCGTTTTGACCCGAAATTATAATTTTGCCCCTGTTCCAGAATTGGACTTTTGGACAGGAGTTTTCCTAGATATATATTTTACACCAGGAACATTCTTGATTTTTGTTTCAGCATCCGAGGACATCTGCGAGATTTGGCTCTTTTGCTTCATCGATTTGCTCGTTTGAGCTATTGGATCCTGCCCTTTTGCACACAACCTCAGGCAAGATACCTTGCCATATTTACTGCTTATATTTAGTTGCATTTTTTTAGTTATTGCATTTTACTGTTTATTTATTTTCAGTTCTTCTAGCTGTACTATTATTACAGTTCATGATTTATAACCTGCACAGTGATATTAGCTTTGTTTTATTTATTATCCTTTGATTGTATATAGATCTAGAGTTAAGGGACTACCATCTGTAGTATATTGCATAAACCTTGACACAGTTGTACCATGATATATGTGTAAGATGAGTAGCATATAGAGGTACTTGCGTGTTGGCTGATCATCCCGCATGCGTTAGGTCTAACTGCTAATAGAGGCATGTTAGGAGACTTAGCAGTTAGTAGAGGTACATGATCACGGATGCGACTTAGATAGGTGCATTGGGTGGAGAGAACATTTCCTTGTCGTATGGGCTTCTATTATGGATTCCCTTGTAACCCGGAAGCTCCGCTGGAGATACGGGTATGCTTACCCCCTCAGGTTGGCCACTGACATTCTCGAACGTTATGCGCTTCGGGTAAGATTATCCACTCGGGTTGGCCACTGTCGTTTTTGAACGTCATGCACTTAGGTCACTGGTGCCCAAGTGGGGACGATACCAGATCCTATTTACAGCCAGGGCTCATGCGACAAAAGGTTTGTTCTTAACTGCATAAACACATTAGAATGGTTATGTAAACCCTAGTCAATGTCATGTCACCCCTGTTCCTTTAGTAGCTTGGGACAATGTCGCATCGCGGTATAGTGTGCTACCCCTTGTCCTTGTTTAGTTGTAGGGATTGTCCATTGTTTCGATGATGAGATATTGAACCTTGTTATGATTGGGACTATTTTACTTTACTTGTGGCTTGTGACATATTATATATTCAGTTTATTATGGCATCTTTCTATATCTTGTTACGTCCCTCTGAGGACCTGGTGATCTCTCCAGGTGTGTGCTTTCATGATACTTCGTAGGTGTTCTAGCCAAGACCGTAATCTTCTTTATTTCTTCGAAGAGGATTGCTCTTGGTTCGTCTTTCCATTTTATCGATCATTCCTTGTATATTTTTTTATTAAAATAGTTGATAGTGGATTTGTCTCCGCCCAACTACATGTACAAATGATAAATTCATAGTTGATTATAATATTATTCTTTGTTGTTGTGGATGAGATTTTAGTTATCATGGTTTACTGCATTACAGCTTATGTATACATACGGGGGTTCCATACATTGGAGTATACTTCGTATGTATACAGCTGGCATGTCTACGTACTTAGTCCTAAGTATTTTGGGACTGGGGCATTACATGTTTTTGTGGTGGCCCATGCAGGTCAAGTTTATCACTTCGGTTACGTTACTGTACCGCTGTGAGCATATAGATAGGATTAAAGTCTAGAATCTCATCCACATGCTTGATCTCCTCCTTTGATTCCAATTTCGAACTCTCATCCGACTACCTTGATTTCCTTTCTACCATAAAGCTCAACCTTTCCCTTCGTGCCTGATAGAGAGGTTAGGAAGATAAGTCATACTAGTTACACGCATTATATTTCTCAATCACTCTATTAGTAATTTTTTATAAGTTGGGTAGTATGCCTCATGGCCTATCACCCCGTGTTCTTATAACCCCTTAATGAAGTATAACTGTGTGGCACTGAATATATGCTAGTGAAAGAAGATATGTATACCTAGAATATAGTGTTTTAATAGCCCATACTCCATTGGTCAACCACGACCTAATACAAGAGACAGTAGGACTACTGTATAAGCAGGAATATCGGACAAGACTTAGATACTATTTATAACTGCTTTCATCATTATCTCCCGTACTTATATTTTGCACTACCATGAAATGATGTCGCTATTTATAGCCCAGTTTTGCAAGCTTATTCTTTATCAAGCATGTTCAGGACATATGTATACTGGGGACGCCCACTAGCATATTGTCTAATTAGAATTAATGTATTATGGTCTGATCAACCGTGGTGCACTTGGTTCGCCCTTCATATGATTACCCTACGTGGATTGAGATATTTGGGTATCTAGGATCTCATCCACGACTGCATTGACAATTTCTCTTGAATTATACATTCGCCTTTGAATCACGTAATTGTATTCGATGACATCTTTCTTGAACTCTTTATTGCTTTTGTCTTTCACTGATTTGGAAAGACGAACGCTCGTATTTAGTAGATAGAAACAGAGTATCCCCCATGGCCATGGTAGTTGTATACACAAGTGTAGCTACCATCGGCCAGTCATATGACTGCAACCTTGCCCTAAGTTACTCGTTCTCCCCTCGACCCTAAAACTAAGATCATGACCTTCTAGTCATTGGAATATGAGAATGATTAGGATCTTAACCTTGATCAAATCACCAACCTAGGAGACTAACTATTCGTAAGAAACAAATTATTGTGAGTCTCTAAATATTTTTCTTGAATCTTGCCTTAACTAGCAATCCCTATGCCGTAACACAACCTTTACTCGACCAAGCCTGCAGTTTAGACATAAGTGGAATAGACATAAACACAAGCATTTACTATGACTATGATAGACACCCATCCCGATATTGGGATCCGACATGTATCATTCAAGTTATACAATTTTATTATTAAAGAGGGAAATAAGCATTAGAACAACACGTTCACTAGCTTAGCCAATATCTATAGCTTAACACTCCATCATGTTGATTTACTAGTTATCAACACCATTAGAAACCTTATGACTATAGTCTGACCGACTTAGCACAAATAGAAATTCATGACTTAGCAGTTAGAGATCTTTCATATGACGTGCTTTAGAAATTGTTACCCCATCGAGAGACTCTCGCATATTATGAACGAGTGGGTCATTCTATTTTATCGACTCATGCGTCGTTGTACGCCACCATTTATTAGAAATTGGAGTGTGATCCTTGAACTTGATTCGTATTTACCATATCACATTATTGATCACATCGTGCCTTATTATTATCAAAGGTCAGGGTCTGATGTCGCGACTTCAATATTCCCAACCTCATTATTTCTAAAACCATGCCCTAGTCTCTAGAGTAAATAGATTGTAAGCCTTCTACATTTTGGGATTTCACTAAGATTACGATTGAATAAAGTAAATTGGTTCTCACTAGGAGGGTAAATTAGTGAATTATGAACTCCCACTTCCTATTTAGATCATTTAATGTCCTTGATCGTGACTTTAATATTCGGAGCACGAGACCAGTTGTTTCCTTCCAACAAATTGCACATACAAGATCTAGACGAGTCCACCTTCAAGTAGGCATATCATATCCCACTCAAACACATCCCTTGTACTCTATTTTTATGATACGACTTTCAGATCAAAATGGCTAATGATAACCCTTATCGTAATACCGAAATACTTTCCGACTGTAGTTAGGGATCCAACCTCGACTTAAAACTTTTGTCCCAATATATGGTTGTGATCTGCTCGAAGCCCACTACGCACATGGCAATAGTGTGCCACTCAATTGAGTTTTCTTGTGCTACTTAAACACAAAAGTCACAGAAGGCATATTCTCGGGCTTTAGGAACCCGGTTAACCAACCGGCTGATAAATTAGTCCGACCACTTGACTTGGAACCTATATGAGATTATCCTGACCTACTAGAAATGGCTCAGATCGATTTCATAGCATCCGCCCAGTCAATATAGATTAAAAACCTATGATTCATTCAATCAAGATCGATGACCAATTAGGGAATCCATTAAGACCCAGTTAAAACCGTCCTTGCATATCGCCATATTTGGGCTATAAAAGCCAAAATTGATGAAATAGATCCTTATACCTATTATGTAGTCTCCATCTATGCTTGACTAAGACCTGCCTACTGTCTTGTTAAAATGTGGTCAATACATGGGCAATGTTAAATAAGTAATACTTAGGCTTCCCATAGAGACCATGACTATGATCAGAAGTAACTTATATCCTCAACAGCTCCTTGAAATTTGATCCACTTAGGAGTCCTGTTACCATGTTTTCTATGATTAACCAAATTTTTATAAGTTAGGTAGTACCTTGAACTTAACATACTCTCTCTTTAGATAGTGACATTTGTAACCGTTGTACCAGCTGGTTAGAGGTTACGATGTGATCTTCGTACTATATTTATATTCATTGCTCGAATGTTTAAGATAACACAAAAGACAGAAACCTTAATTCTCCAATTCCGTCCTATCATAGAATCAAATCCTAGTTTCAACTTCGAGAACAAAATTTCTGTAATGTATAGGCCAGCCTCTCCGGAAGTTAGCAATGATTGGGATAGATTGGCTCCAATTGAACTAGTGAAACAGTAGTTCATAACGTCCACTCCTATCTGTATCATTTGATACCCTCACCCGCGACTTTGATAATTGAAGCACAACACAAACTTTCTTCTAACGAATTTTGCCCTCGTGAACTAGACCGGTCAAGCTACACACCTAACATGCATGTCCCACACAGACATACCTTCTTGTGCTCCATTTCAATTATGCCACAGGTATGATGTATTTCTCCATAAAACAAACCATAGAGGCCTATTTCTTTCTATTTGGATTTAACCTTACAAATACTGACCCATTCTCTAACTACATTGTATACACATGATCCATGCAAGGAACATGGCACCTATGACATATGCATTCTACTTAGACAAGCACATGCTTCCTACAACACCAAGCTTCATCCCCGCACACCCTAGTTTTTATGACTTAAATATTCCGCAATGCCTGCCTAATCACGCATGACTATCTAATGAGATATCAAGGTTTCTGCGCTTGTTCTAGACTCTAACATCTTCGCCTGTGACTTCTTCTTTCTTAAAAAGTTCTTTAAACCTCACCTTTAGTTACCCGCGTTAGGCGAAGGGTGAATCCCTTGAACCGACATGTTTTAGTTACCTTCGAACAAGAGATGCCTACCATATTGTTGGAACATGACTCCTATAGGAACGACGTTAATTTGCAATAGTCCCCTATAGAAGTTATTGGCTAAGAACTCGGTGGCAATAACTAGCCCCACTTGGAACCTGAGACTGTGGTCAAAGGTGTCAATATTATCATGCCTCTCCTTAGAAACTTTCTTTCTCAGAAGTTTTGTAATGACAAATTCACGGGTGGCCAACTTCCATAAGTTGGGTAGGGCCTTGAACCAAGAATACCCCATTTTGTGGAATATAACTTCAATTTGGATTTTATTACCTCCATGTTTTCGAAAACCCGGATGCAGTTTGACATACGTACTCTCCCTTCGTACAAAAATCTTGTTATCCTTAGAAATTAAGATTATTTTTAATTTCGAGGACAAAATTTTTATAAGTTGTGTATGATGTAAACCCCCCTAATTTTGATTTTTTTTATAATGTATAATTTAGGTATTCTTTTCTTTCGTTGTTATTGTTATTTTATTTGGGGAAAAACTATTTCTATTTTTAGAATAATCAGTACAATTTACAGCAATATTTATTTCATGGTTATCGTTATTTTTGCTTATAAACTAATTAGAAAATTTTATATAATTTTAATCAATTATATATCATGGGTGACATAGTTGCTTAATTCAATCTATTACTATTTTTGTACATATGTATTGGTAAAAATATATATTAGAAAGTAGATATATTTAAGTTATTGGAATATGTATGAGTATATATATAATTTTCTTGTGTATTAGGAAAATTATGAATTTTGAGAGGAAATAGATATATACAAATATAACAACTATTAAATTATATATGATTGATTGCCAAATTATTGGAGAGTATGATAGAAAATGTTTTTAGATTTTTTATTGAATTTATCTTAATTTATTGTTGGGTTTTGAGCATTTTGGGATTTTTGAAGAAAATATATACTCATAAACAAAAGAGAAAGAAAAAGAATTTAAAAGAAGAAAAAAAAAAGAAAAAAAAAAGTAAACCCTCAAGTTACTGTTCCCTTGCGGGAACAGTAACCCGAGCTGTCTCGAACCCCACAAGCAAGCTGAGTTGCCCCGACCCAATTTAATATAGCAGCAGCTATATTAAACCACTCCAAACCTAAGACCCACTCGAGAGATGGGAACTTTAACAAAACCCTAGCCTTCGAACAACACCGCCACCAAGCCCCCGACCACCATGCTTCCCTCCAACGCGTCCTGCACCACCGTACGACGTCTGATCGCCGCCGGTGGCCGGCCACGAGCGGACTCAGCCACGCAAATAGAACAACGCCAACGCGTAAACTGCGGTTGAGAACTCAACTTGACGGGAAGATTTCTCTATCTTTGTGAGATCATTTTCTCATCCAATATCCCTGGTATGTACCCTACTTGAACCTCTATAAATCCTTTTAATTAGTTTGCGAAAGTACGACTCGGATCGGTAGAAAAATTTATCCCAAAATCGACAAAAAACTCGTTTGCAAACAACAAAATAAGGCAGCCTAACCCCAGATTTGGAAGAAATTTTTTGGACAAAACATTTAGAGTTTTAAAAATCTAACTGAAGGCAAACCCAGACAACATATAGTGCTTTGAAATACTTTTAACAGTATTTAATTTCGTTAAACGAGCATCGAGAAATTGACCTCCCAATATTGCTGAAAACTATTTTTAAACTGTTAAGAAAAATTGAAATATTCCCGATACGGCGTATGTCCCGACAAACCGGGCGACGTGGTCGCGCACTACATGCATTGAAAGGCGCATATGGATGTTGCCGACGTGTGGGAACTGACGAAACTCGATTTCGTTGCGCGTGCGCGACGAATTCAGTACGTATCCGTCGAGATACCCCCGTATCGACCTTTTGCAAACTTGGCCATAACTTCGTGTACGTTCGTCGTATCGAGACGGAAGTTGTGCCAACAGGACCGTATCAAAATTTTGGTCCTGTGTGCCAAGTTTGGTCCGATTCTGAGAAGGTCGACTGCAACGCCTATTTGACGGGCCCGCGACCCGATCCAACGGGCGAAATTGTACACGGCCTGCTGAAATCCAACTTTGGACATACGGTTGGTTTCGTCTCCTTAAATCGGCCCCGTAGACATATACTTGATGACTTTAGATACCGTAGGTATTGGCACACGTTTCGGTGCAAAACGGGTCCAACGACGGACATCGTTTTGATCCAAAATTACGATTTTGCCCCTGTTCCAGAATTGGACTTTTGGACAGACGTTTCCTAGATATATATTTTACACTGGGAACATTCTTGATGTTTGTTTCAGCATCCGAGGACATCTGCGAGATTTGGCTCTCTTGTTTCATCGATTTGCTGGTTTGAGCTATTGGATCCTGCCCTTTTGCGCACAACCTCAGGCAAGATACCTTGCCATATTTACTGCTTATATTTAGTTGCATTTTTCATTAGTTATTGCATATAACTGTTTATTTATTTTCAGTTCTTCTAGTTGTACCATTATTATAGTTCATGATTTACTACCTACACAGTGATATTAGCTTTGCTTTATTTATTATCCTTTATTGCATATGGACCTAGAGTTAAGGGACTACCATCTGTAGTATATTGCATAAACCTTGACACAGTTGTACCATGATATATGTGTAAGATGAGAGCAGATAGAGATACTTGCGTGTTGGCTGATCACCCGTACGCATGCGTTAGGTCTAACTACTAATAGAGGCATGTTAGGAGACTTAGCAGTTAGTAGAGGCACATGATCGCGGATGTGACTTAGATAGGTGAATTGGGTGGGGAGAATGTTTCCTTGTCGTGTGGGCTTCTATTACACATTCCTTTGTAACCCGGAAGCTCCGATGGAGATACGGGTATGCTTACCCCCTCAGGTTGGCCACTGACGTTCTTGAACGTTATGCGCTTGGGGTAAGATTATCCACTCAGGTTGGCCACTGTCATTTTTGAACATCATGCACTTAGGTCACTGGTGCCCAAGTGGGGACTATACCAGATCCTATTTACAGCCAGGGCTCATGCGACGAAAGGTTTGTTCTTAACTGCATAAACATATTAGAATGGTTAGGTAAACCCTAGTCAATGTCATGTCACCCATGTTCCTTTATTAGCTTGGAACAATGTCGCATCACGGTATAGTGTGCTACCCCTTGTCCATGTTTGGTTGTAGGGGTAGTCCACTGTTTCGATGATGAGATTTTGAACCTTGTTATGATTGGGACATTTTACTTTACTTGTGGCTTGTGACATATTATATATTCAGTATATTATGGCATGTTTTTTATGTATCTTGTTATGTCCCTCTGAGGACCTGGTGATATCTCCAGGTGTGTGCTTTCATGATGCTTTGCAGGTGTTCTAGCCAAGACCGTGATCTTCTCCATTTCTTCGAAGAGGATTGCTCTTGGTTCATCTTACCATTTTTATCGATCATTCCTTGTACATTTTCTTTCATTAAAATAGTTGGTAGTAGATTTGTCTCCACCCAACTACATGTACAAATGATAAATTCATAGTTGATTATAATATTATTCTTTGTTGTTGTCTATGAGATTTTAGTTATCATGGTTTACTGTATTTTACAGCTTATGTATACATACGGAGGTTCCATATATTGGAGTATACTTCATATGTATACAGCTGGCATATCTACGTACTTAGTCCTAAGTATTTTGGGACTGGGCGTTACAACCGGCACTTAGAAGAGTAGAGTTGGCTTGGAGATATAAAGATTGTAGCTTTAAAAACTGAATAAAAAGTTTTAAGAATAGATAGAGAAGATGAAGAAGGAATGAGTTAATAGAAATGATAAAATCTTCTCTAATTATAGGAATTTTTGAGACAGAGTTTGGGCAGAACTCGGTAGGTGTAACGTTCATAATTTTGAACGTTGCAGATCCAAAGGAATAGGAATTTGCTGCTGACCAGGATAAATTAAGTTGACCATGTTCGGTCCGAGTTCAGGTAGAACTCTTTCCGTGTTCGGTCCCTTTGGTTCTGGTTCAACCTAAGTTAGTTTTGGTTCAATTGGGTTTGGTTCAGTTCAAGGAATGAATCAAGATAGGTTTTGGATAGACTTCTAATTGCCAGTGATCCCGACTAACAAATAATCTAGACTCAATAATTAGAAAAATACAGAATAAATATGAAAAACTCAATGATGATGAACTCTGCATTCTTCGTTTCTTTTCATATCAAGATCGGAGTTAAAGTCAATTATTAAAATCGGTTTGACTATGGCTAAATGTGCCAACAATCTCTCCCATTTTGATAATGCGATAAAACTACGATTGATACTTAAAGAAAAGGTTCTGCTTGAATTAGAAGTAGTCTTGATGAGTACTGAGGGTACGGTAGCAGCTTTGGCTCGGCAAATTATGGTACAGTATAATGCTCTCCCGTAATGTACGGTCAAGTCTTGTTACTTTTTCGTAATAAAACATTTATGATGAATCTGTATCTGTAGAGTCTAAACCAAATTTTCTTCTAAAGAATCACAGAAGCATATCTTTTTCAAATTATCAATCTTATTATTCCCCCCTTTTGTGAAAGTAGCAAAATGGTATGATAAAGAACCAATATAGTGATAAAATAGAAGACATGCATGTAATAATGGAAGTACTAGCATATGCTGCAAACTGATAAACAAAGTTTTGCATACATAACTCAGAAGTAAACTGAAAATAAGATAACTGATAATGCTTGAAAGAAGCATTTATCACTAATACAAACAAACATAACTACTGAACTATTACGAGGAAGGAGATCTCTGACCGAGTTCGATCACTTAGGATTCAGGACAGTAGTTGGAAAGTATGTAATAGTTTTTAACACAAATGTGAATTTAATTAGAAATATCTGTGTTGAATTAAATAATTTAATATTTATTAATTAATAACACATAAATTGTTATAAATATTTTGGGTTAACTGTAGGGGTCGGATCCCAGCTAGCGGTAGTCCGAAGACTAGTACACCGTGTCGCTTCAGGTTATTTACACCTGTGTGACAGAAGGGCCTTTCGGCTTATAACCAAAATGATTTTAGCTAATTCATGTTTATTAAAAAAATAATATTGAATTATATTACCTCAACATCCAGAATTCCTAATTCCCTTTATATAAAGTTAAAACGATCTTCAGCCAACGGCTTAGTGAAGGTGTCAGCTAGTTGATGTTCAGTATCAACAAACTCTAAACTAATATCACCTTGCAAAACATGGTCTCTTAGAAAATGATTTCTAAGTTCTATGTGTTTAGTGCGTGAATAACAAATAGGATTCTTTGCGAGATTAATAGAGCTAGTGTTATCACAGTAAATAGGAATATGATGAAAGAATAATTGAAAGTCCTCCAAAGTTTGTTTCATCCACAAAATTTGTGCACAATAATGTCCTGCACTTATATACTCAGCTTCAGTAGTTGATAATGCAACTGAATTTTGTTTCTTAGAAAACTAGGAGACTAATGACTTTCCTAGAAAATGACATGTTCCACTGGTACTTTTACGATCGACCTTGCATCCAGCAAAATCTGCGTCCGAGTAACCTATCAGGTCAAACAAATCAGTTTTGGGATATCAAAGACCGGTTGTCAAAGTCCTTTTAGGGCATCGCAGGATACGCTTAACAGCGCTTACATGTGATTCTTTCGGACAAGCCTGATTCCGAGCACATAAGCATACGTAAAACATAATGTCAGGACGACTAGCAGTTAAGTACAGTAAACTACCAATTATACCTCTGTACTTACGTATGTCGGCTGGTGTACCACTTTCATCTGTATCAAGCTTTGTAGACGTCGCCATTGGAGTGCCAATAGGTTTGACTTATCCATATCAAATTTCTTTAGCAAGTCTTTTGTATATTTGGCTTGATTAATGAATATTCCTTGTGAACTCTGCTTAATTTGTAGTCCAAGGAAGAATGTTAATTCTTCCATCATGCTCATTTCGAATTCACTCTGCATACACTTAGCAAACTCGTTACATAGCATCTCATTAGTTGATCCAAAGATTATGTCATCAACATATATCTGCACTAATAAAATATTTTTGTCTAAAGATTTTATAAATAAAGTTGAATCAACCTTTCCGTTTGAAAAACCGTGTTCAAGTAGGAAAGAACTAAGGCGCTCATACCAAGCACGGGGTGCTTGTTTGAGACCGTAGAGAGCCTTTTGAAGCTTGAATACGTGATCAGGATATTTGAAATCTTCAAAGCTGGGAGGTTGTTTTACAAAAACTTCTTCTTTTATAAAACCATTTAAAAAAACACTTTTAACATCCATTGAAAAAGTTTGAAACCATGAAAACTTGCAAAAGCACAAAGCATTCTAATGGACTCTAATCTAGCAACTGGAGCATATGTCTAATTATAGTCAATGCCTTCTTCTTGATTATAGCCTTAAGCTACTGGACGTGCTTTATTGCGTGTGACTGAGCCATTCTCATCTAACTTATTTTGGAACACCCACTTAGTACCAATGATCGGGTGATCAATAGGTCTGGGAACAAGTTCCCAAACTTGATTCCATTCAAATTGGTTAAGTTTCTCTTGCATAGCTGAAATCCAAAATTCATCAGAAAATGCTTCTAAAACATTTTTAGGTTCAATTTTGGAAATAAATGCAACATTTGCTATTACCATTTGTCTTGAGCTGGAATGAGTACTTACGCCTGTGGATATATCACCGATTATCAGTTCTTCGGGATGGTCTGTTGAAAATCTCATTCGTTTCGGCAAACTTTCCAGATAGGACGTGGATGGTGTATCTTCTGATATGCCATTGGTGGGAGTTTCTTCATTGTCACTATCGTCTTGTCGTTTAACATTTAGCTTATCGAATGTGACATTGATTGATTCTTCGACAACAAGTGATTTCTTATTGAATACTCTGTATCCTTTGTTTTTCACCACATAACCCAAGAATATTCCTTCATCAGCTTTTTCATCAAAATTTTCCAAGTTGTCTTTTGTATTTAGAATAAAATATCTGCAACCAAAGACCTTGAAATAGCTGATATTAGGAGTTCTATTAAACCATAATTCATAAGGAGTCTTTTTATATATAGGTCTAATAAGAACACTATTCAATACATGGCATTCTGTATAAACAGCTTCTGCCCAAAAGTATTTAGAAAGATTATACTGGTTAAGCATAACTCTGGCCATATCGCCAAGAGTTCTATTCTGTTGAGGAGTTCTGGGACAAGAGAATTCATGTGATAATCCATTTGAATTACAATAAGATTTAAACTCATGGTTATCGAATTCTCCTCCATGATCACTTCGAACATGAGTAATCATGAATCCTTTCTCATTTTGTACCTTTTTACAAAAAGATGCAAACTCAGAAAAGCCTCATTCTTATTTACAAGAAAGGCCTCATTCTTATTTGCAAGAAAATAAACCCAAGTATATCGTAAATAGTCATCAACTATCACGTAAGCATAAAGCTTTCCGCCAAGACTGGCGATTCTACTTGGTCCAAACAAGTCCATACGAATCAATTGCAGGGGTCTAGAGGTACTTACAGCGTTTATTGACTTAAAAGATGATCTAGATGCTTTATTCTTCCCACAATCGGCACAGTCCATATCTTTCTTGTAAACTATTTCGGGTAAGCCTCTTACCAGTTTCTTGGTGGACAATCTTGCAATAGTGTCCATGTTTGTATGCCAAGACGCATATGCCATATCTGGCTTTCGTCTTACGTTGTAAACTTTTCTGTGCTGTTAGTCTTCTGACAGATATAAAACATATATATTGTCCTCTCTTATTCCCTCAAAGGAAATTATTCCAGAAGTTTTATCATAAACAAAACGTTTATTTTTAACAAAATTTATTCCATAACCATGATCAGTTAACTGGCTGATACTTAGCAGGTTATGTTTCAATTCTGTTACTAAGCATACATTTTAATAATGGGTGAGGGAGAGATACCTATGTCACCAATTTCAGTGATATATACTTTAAGGTTGTTTCCAAAGGAGACATAGCCTTCTTTCTTCATCGATAGAGTTGCGAAGAATTTTTCGTCACCTGTCATGTGTCTGGAGCAACCACTATCGAGTATCCACTTTTAGTGGGAGGAGGAAGGTCCACCTACAACACAAGTTGAAGATGTAACCTTTGGTACCCACTTTCTTGAGGGTCCTGATGTGTTAGCTTTTGGAACCCATATATACACATTCATATCTATTAGCTTTCTAATCTTACACTGAGGTGACACATGTCCTTTTAATCCACAATAACGACATATAGCAAAAGTCTTAGTGCTAGATTTTGTTCAAAAATCATGCATATGAGTTTTTGAAATAGTGTGTGATTCTTGTTGTGTGGAAACATATACGTATAAGCATGATTTCTAACATTTTTAGAAGTGTTGTTAGTGTGGTGTTTGTGTTTAGCCTTCTGACTTGTGTTTACCTGAGCATTTGGTTTAGCAACTTGTTTATCCAGTTTAATCTCTAACTTTTTAGACTTGTCATTGGCTTCATCTAATTTGGTCGTGAGTGCATCTACTATTAGAATAGCAATGTTATACTTATTTTTCTCTAGTTCATAGAGATCGTTAAGTTTTACATTTTCTTGATTTGCTTTCTCAAGCTTTTCAAGAGAATCATGTAAACTTAGCTTTAAAGAAGTAATCTCATTGGTGTCACTAGCAGAATCTTTAATATCTTCTAACATTCCAGATTGCTTGAAAAATTCAGAATGTACAAATTGCAGCTCTTTCTTAGCACTTTTGTACATATCTATCATTTTTCTTCTGATCGGCCAATAGATCAGAAAAAGTATCACACAATTCATCAAAAATAAATTCTTCCTAGAGAGGGTTTGTACCTTAGCATATATAGCCATGAAGCATAGGTTTGCTGAGTTCTGAGAGTTGTCTTCATCTTCAGAATCACTAGCTTCACTTTTACACCAGATACCGGTGTTTGCATAGTTTTTGGTTGTTGACCTTCTCTTGTTTGTCTGATCATGTCTGCATGTTTGATCGTTTTTGCTTCCTCTCCTTATAACAGGGCAGTCCTTTATATGGCATGTTCTTTTACAGCTGAAACAGATCGGTTCTTCGTCATCTTTGAAGTCTTTCTTCTTCTTGTTTGACTTCTCATATCTGAGGAATCGCCTAAAGTTTATTGTCATCAGGGCCATCTGCTCGTTGTCTGAGCTGTCTGTCTCACTCTCATCGTCGGAAATTGTCTTGTGATTTGCCTTGAATGCTATTATCTTCTCTTTTGGATTTTGTTCATCGAAGTCCTGAAGATCCAACTCATGTGTCATGAGTTTTCCTGTAAGGGTTTCAAGGCTCAGTGTTGTGAGATCATTTTCTTCAATAATGGTCGTTGCTTTTGGATTCCAGTTCTTTGGTAGTCCACAAAGAATCTTTCGGATCTTTTCATGATTGTTGTATTCTTTGCCAAGGAAAATAGAGGATTAACAATATCTAAAATCCGAGTAAACATCGTTTAATAGTCTCATTAGGCTTCATTTTGAATGCCTCATACTCTTATGTAAGTCGTGAGATTTTGGATTTTTTCACTTGTGAAGTACCTTCATGGGTAACCTCAAGAAGTTTCCAAACCTCGTTGGACGTGGCACATGTAGAGACTCTATTAAATTCAGTTCTACCAATAGCATAAAATAAAGCATTGATGGCTTTTGCATCAAGACTGGCTTATTTCTTTTCATTGTCGGTGTATTGATCGAATGGTTTCTCAACTAAAACACCTTCTACTCTAATAGGTAGAGGTTTCTTATAACTATTGATAATAGTCGACCATAAATTGAAATCAAGTGACTTGAGGAAAAAACTCATCCGTGTCTTCCAATACGTGTAATTTGTGCCATCAAATAAGGGTGGCCTATTTGTTGACTGACCTTCACCGTTGCTTGGAAATAGGGATACCATACCTCAAGGAGTGTTACTTCTGACAAGAGATAACCTGCTCTGATACGAATTATAGGAACAATGGCACCTCTAGAGGGGTGTGACTAGTGCAGCGAAAATATTTAGCAATAAAAAATTAACTCTAAGCAGGTGAAGCAATTTATTAAATTTAAATGCAAGTAAAGCAGTAAAGGTTGAGGCAAGAATTTAATACACAGAGACAACATGTTTATACTGGTTTTCCTCTGTGAGGACTAGTCCGATATTGAATCCACTATTTGAAATAGAGATTACACCATATATTTTTCTCTGAAGAACATGTCAACTTCAACACCGTCGTGTTTTTATCCGAAGCCCACGATCAAACTTCACCAATCACTTTTCTGAGGAAAATGCTTTTATACGCCAAGCTTGTACAACTCGAAAACTCCTAATCGGAAACCACCGGCACTTAGAAGAGTAGATTTGACTTGGAGATCTGAAGATTGTAGCTTTGAAAACTGAATATAAAGTTTTAAGAATAGATAGAGATGATGAAGAAGGAATGAGTTAATAGAAATGATAAAATCTTCTCTATTTATAGGAATTTTTGAGACAGTTCGGGCAGAACTCGGAACGGATAACATCATAAATTTGAACGTTGCAGATCCAAAGGAATAGGAATTTGCTGCTGACCAGGAGAAATCAAGTTGACCGAGTTTGGTCTGAGTTGGGGCAGAACTCTGGCCGAGTTCGGTCCCTTTAGTTCTGGTTCAACCTAAGTTGGTTTTGGTTCAATTGGGTTTGGTTCGGTAAAAGGAATGAATCAAGATAGGTTTTAGATAGACTTCTAATTGCCAGTGATCTCGACTCACAAATAATCTAGACTCAATAATTAGAAAAATACAGAATAAATCTGAAAAACTCAATGATGATGAACTCTACATTCTTCGTTTCTTTTCATATCAAGATCGAAATTAAAGTCAATTATCGAAATCAGTTTGACTATGGCTAAATGTGCCAACAAAATTTTCCTTTTGAAAAACCTTTATCTAGTAAGAAGGTGCTAAGACGTTCATTCCAGGCTCTGGGAGCTTGTTTGAGGCCATATAGTGCTTTCTTAAGTTTGAAAACAGGTCGAGCAATTTGTGATTTTTAAAACCAGGCAGTTGTTTTACAAAAATCTCTTCTTTAATAAAGCTATTTAGAAAAGTACTTTTCATATCCATTTGAAAAAGTTTAAAGTTTTGGAAATTTGCAAATGCACAAAGCATCCGAATAGATTCAAGTCATGCAACAGGAGCATACGTCTCATCGTAGTTTATACCTTCCTCTTGGTTGTATCCTTGTGCTACGAGACGAGCCTTGTTGCGAATGACTGAACCGTCCTCATTAACTTTGTTACGAAAAACCCATTTAGTACCAATGATCGAATGGTCAACAGGTTTAGGAACAACTTCCCAAACCTGACTCCTTTCGAATTGGTTGAGTTCTTCTTGCATTGCAGATATCCAAAATTCATCGTTAAAAGCTTCTAAAATGTTTTTGGGTTCTATCTGAGAAATGAATGCAGTGCTAGCTATAGAGTCTCTTAAAGAAGATCGAGTAATTACCCCTTTTGATACCTCACCTATTACCAGGTTTTTGGATGTGAAGGTGTGAATTGGAACTTCTTTGGTAAGCCCTCCAGAGAACTGGTTCCGGGTGATGTATCCACAGGTGTAGAAGTTGATGGTTCAATGTAAGCGTCAACGTCATCATCGGGGATAGCAGCTGTACTATTACTCTCATCAAATGTGACATTAGTAGACTCTTCAACAATCATAGAGCGTTTGTTGAACACTCTATATCCTTTGCTCTTGGCAGCATATCCAAGAAGAATACCTTCGTCAGCTTTGGCATCAAACTTGCCTAAGTTGTCTTTGGTATTTAGGATAAAACAACGACAACCAAACACTCGAAAATAAGAAATATTAGGTGTCCTACAAAACCAAAGTTCATAGGGAGTTTTCTTCGAAATAGGTCGAATTAACACCCTATTCAAAACATGGCATGATGTACCGACAACTTCTGTCCAAAAATATTTCGGAAGAGAAAATTGATTCAACATGACTCTGGCCATATCGCCAAGAGCTCTATTCTTTCTCTCCATAACACCATTTTGTTGAGGAGTTCTAGGACAAGAAAATTCATGATCAAAATCATTTGACTCACAAAACTTTTCAAAATCAAAATTTTTGAATTCGCCACCATGATCACTTCGGATTCGAGTAATCATGTAGCCTTTTTCATTTTGAACCCTTTTATAAAATACTTTGAAAAAAAAAATTGTATCACTTTTGTTTGTAAGGAAGAAAACCCATGTAAATCTAGAAAAATCGTCTACAATAACAAAAGCATAGAGTTTTCTGCCAAGACTTGCTACTCTACTAGGTCTAAATAAGTCCATGTGAAGCAATTGCAAAGGTCAAGTGGTACTTACAGTATTGATGGATTTAAAAGAAGATTTGGTAGCCTTATTCTTTTCACATTCGGCACATACCATATCCTTTTTGAATGTGATGTCAGGCAGTCCTCTTACTAGCTTCTTAGTAGATAGTCTGGATATGGTATCCATGTTAGCATGACCAAGACGCTGGTGTCATAATAGCCTTTCAACTTTGTGGGCGTAGAGGCATCTTCCTACACTGTTAGTATCTCTAGACAAATAGAAAATATATATGTTATCTTGTCTTATCCCTTCAAAAAATGATCTCCAGATGATCTATCATAGATACAATATTTAGTTTTCTCGAAGTTAATATCATATCCATGATCAGCAAGAAGACTAATGCTGAGCAAGTTATGCTTTAACTCGATCACTAAACAGACATTCTTAATGACGGGAGAAGGAAGATTACCAATAGTACCATTACCTATGATATAACCTTTCAGATTGTTATCGAAGGATACATATCCTTCCCTTTTCATCGATAGTGTTGCGATTAGATTAGCATCTCTAGTCATATGTCGCGAGCACCCATATCGAGAATCCATTTGCTCCTAGTTGGTAAAGGAAGGTCCACCTACACTACAAGTAGATGTGACCTTTGGTACCCAGATCTTTGAGGGTCCTGAATGGTTAGTTTTTGGTACCCATGCATATAGATTCTTATCAACTAATTTTCTAATTCTACACTGTGGTGATACGTGTCCATGTAAACCATAGTATGTACATGTAGCATGCATATTTGTATTTGGTGCAGGATGATAGTGATATCTATATGTGGGTGCAAGATGATGATAATAACTACGTGTGGGTGTTTTACGTGCTGCATGGGAATAGGTGTACACAAAAGCATGTTTACGTATAGTACGTGGATGCATGTTATTGTGATGACGTGTTCTACTGTGTTGGTGTTTAGTGTATGTGTTGTGACTGTGAGACTGAGTTTGAGGTTGAACAACCTGTTTGCCCAGTCTGATCTCTAATTTCTTAGAGGCAGCAAACACTTCATCATACTTAGTAGAAAGACCATTAATTCAAGCAGTAGCAACCTTGTACTTGTTTTTCTCTTCAGCAAGCTCTTTATTGAGAGCTGAAATCTCACGTGTTTGATTCTTAATGATAGATTCGGCATCGTGTATGGTTAATTTAAGCTTGGATACCTCCTCGGTGTCCTCTGTGGGAGGTGTGTCTCTAACATTATCTAGTAAGCATGAAAGTCGATGGATCTCAGCTTCATGAGCCGTAATTTTATCCTTAGCATGTTTATACTTGATAATAACCTTTTTGTGATCTTCAAGCAGATTACTAAAGGCATCACCAAGTTCATCAAAAGTGAAATCATCAAGAGGATCATGAGTTACCTTATCAGATGATGCCATTAGGCAGATGTTGGCCGAGTCTCGGGGAGTGTCATCTTCCTCGTCTGAGTCACTGGCTTCGCTTTCATGCCAGATACTGGTGTTGGCATACTTCCGTGAGGATGACTTCTTATACGGCTTCTCATATATGCCTCCTTTCTTTGCTATAGGGCAGTCTTTTCTGACGTGTCCTATGTTCTTACAGCTGAAGCAAGTGGGTTCTTCATCGTCTTCCTTTTGGTCCTTCTTCCTTTGGTTGAATCGTAGAAATTTCTTGAAGTTGCGTACCAAGAGTACTTGATCATCACCATCGGAATTATCGTCGTCTGTCTCCTCTGGAATGGTTCTTCGGCGATGATCTCTATGCGCGATTTCCTTTTGCTTTGGAGCAGGTTTGTCGAAGTCTTTGAGATCGAGCTCATGAGTCATCAGTTTGCCCATCAGAGTTTTCATTGACATATTGGTGAGATCATTGCCTTCGATAATTGCCGTCACGTTGGGGTTCCATATTTTTGGTACCCTCTGAGCAGCTTGCGGATCTTCTCATGGTTGGAGTACTCTTTGCCAAGGAAAGATAGCGGGTTGAAGATGTCAAGGAACCTTGTAAACATTTGAGTGATTGTCTCATTTGGCTTCATCTTGAATGCCTAGTATTCTTGTGTTAGACGACTGATCTTTGATACTTTAACCTGTGTGGTTCCTTCATGGGTCACCTCCGAAAGCTTCCATACTTTATGTGAGTTGGAGCATGTAGAGACCCTGTTGAATTCAGTCCTATCTATGGCACAAAAGAGAGCATTAATAGCCCTAGCATCTAGACTAGCCTGTTTCTTTTCCTGGTCGGTATATTTGTCATGGGGTTTGTCAGTGAAAGTCCCCTCGACAGCAATTCTAGCAGGCTTCTTGTACCATCAGTGACGATGGTCCAAAGATCAAAGTCTAGAGACTTGAGATAAAAACTCTTCTAGTCTTCCAATAGGTGTAGTTGGTTCCATCAAATAGGGGTGGCCTATTTGTGGACTGTCCCTCACCATAGTTGGTAAAGATAGGTTGTGTGGTTGCCATGGATCAACAAGATGTTAATCCGATATAAGAGAACATAGCTCTGATACCAATTGAAGTATGTGTAGGCAACTCTAGGGGGGGTGAATAGAGTATGTGTCGATAATAACCAAATAAAAATAAACTCTTTCACTAATAGAATAATTAATCAGAGTATTAATGCGAAAATAAAAGAGATCAGAAAACCATACGCAAATACAGCAGTTTTAACCTGGTTTCAACCGTGGGGGACTAGTCCAGGACTGAGAACTCTAGCTCAGGATTAAAATCAACTATTTGTGAAATAGAGGTACACCACGTGCCTTTACTCAGAAGAGCATGCCAACTTCTTACACTTTCGCTGAGGCGAACCATGGAATTGTCTAAGTGACTACTTTCAAACTCTTGCACAGAACTTTTAGCTGAATTACACTGAGCACCTTGGGGCTTAGAAAGTTGTGTGGCTAGTAGATGGGAAGAGTATGCTTAGAATGTATAAGGCTATAGAAGATGAGAAGATGAGATGAAGAGATGAATGAAAATAAAAGAAATCATGCCCTATATATACTAGTCCAGGGAGCCAGAGTTCGGCCAGAACTCTGTCCCAAAATTCAAATTTTTGGCCGTTGGATAACTAGCAACCAGCAAACCCTAGAAATTAGGATCCTGAATTTCAGGAGCCAGAGTTCGGCCCGAATTCTAATTTCTTGGGCCAGAATGTTCAATTGGGCTGGGATGTTCAAATGGGCTTTGTTTGGTTTGGTGATTGTTTGGTGGAGCTTTGGAAAATATATTCTAGGTTTAAGACACTCAGTGCTACTCAGCATACATAATCCTAGACTCAAATAAATATAAAATTACATAAACAAAATACAAGTAATAGCAGCATATGTTGATGACGTCCGTCTTGAACCGATATGTGATGATGTTCTGACTTTGGCTTGATGTGTCATATTGAATCATAACAGATATCATTTTTGTTAATGCTCAAAATTAGGTTGACTGTGATCCAGTTTGGGTCAACACACATGGCCACATGGTTCGAGATGTTAGGGAGTTGGGTTTTAAGTAGGTGTATTAGAGTTAGCATAGTGAGTATCAGTTAGAGATGTTAGTGTCAATTAGTGTTAGTTAATATCAGAGATTTATTAGTGATTAGATAGTGTTCAATTAGAGTGTTAGTTATTTTGTGCCTTGTATCAGTAATTTTGGGCTTGTGTGAGTGTATGTGTGTGTGTTTAAGTGGCAGCAGGGGGAACCCCCCCTGTTGGCTATTTGACCATTACCTTGGTATTAGGCAATCGGCCATAGACATATTTGGGGTTAGCTTTAGTGTTTGTGAGTGAGTGACTTGAGTGCCACTTTGTGAGTATCCTATGTGAACAGTGTCCTTGTGCTAGTATCCCATGGGAATGTGTGAGTGTAACAGTGAGGATACATCCATAGGAGTTCAGTGAGTGAGAGGCAGGGCCATGGCCATGTATGTATGAGTGATGTATTGTGAGTATCAGATAGGTAATGGAGTGAGAAAGTTGGTATCAGTCAAGGTTTAGTGTTTAGGTATTTAGTTAGGATTTGATAGTGTATGACAGAGATACTTGAGTGTAGCAGACGTTAGAGAGTGAATGTTAGTTTTTGAGTGTCCATGAGTCAGTACATGGAGTTGTATGTGTTGGATGGGTGATAAGAGAGCAGTGCTAGATACTTAATTGGCATTGCAAATTGCTGCAGGAGATCACTCCTATAGGCATTGCCTTGTTTGAATTTGCCTGCAAATGCATCATGCAACCTTGCTTTGCAGCAATGGCAGCAGCAGCAGCTGCATTTGTTTATGCATTAGCATTAGCAGCAGCAGTATGTAGATGGCCTTGCCTTGCTGCATGGCAGCAGGAGATCCTGCCCTGCATGTTGCAGCAGCAAGGGACACTCCCCCTCTAGGCAGTTGGCCCTTTGGCCATAGGAAAATGTTTTGTACACAGGTTAAGGGCCATGTTTGGCCATTTATGAGGATTACTACAAGGTATCAGAGGGTATCAGTCATATCTGGGAAGGAATGTGTTGGGAGATTGGGTGTTAAGGCTAAGTAAGTAATGGGGATTACCTAGAGAGGGATATACATGTATATATATATATATATATATATATATATATATATATATATATATATATATATATATATATATATATATATATATATATTCTTACCAGCCTAATCTAGGTATAGGGTAAACCTATCTATGATTTGGGGTTTTCCTTCTAAGTAATCTAGGTGTGGGTATTACCTAATAACCTAATATTATAGGTAATGTGTCACCTATAGGATAGGTAGTAGGTGGTATATCCTATATATATATATATATACATACATATATATATATATATATATATATATATATATATATATATATATATATATATATATATATATATATGGGATATACCCATTTACCATCCTAGGTAATTCTTGCATATCCCATATATAATATATATATATATATATATATATATATATATATATATATATATATATATATATATATATATATATATATATATAGAGAGAGAGAGAGAGAGAGAAAGAGAGAGATGGAGAGAGAGAGAGAGAGAGAGAGAGAGAGAGAGAGAGAGAGAGAGTAATGTTATATATAATGTATATATATAGGTAGGTGATGACTTGAAAGGGGATAACCTAACCTAGATTTGACTAGGGTTGACCAGTTGACCAAAAGTTAATTATAAGTCAGACTTGACCTAGTTTTGACCTAGATTGCATATCATTCACTAGATATCCATGTTTAACTTATTGAAACACCAATTTATATGTATATCTCATATCTAGGTTGGTGTGACATCACTTTGGACCTCGATTCATATTTACCCGCTCTGGACGACCGGCGAGTACATTCTCTGATAGTTTTCATTATTGATATTTCCTATGATGCATGTTTATAATAGTATTCTATCTTGATTTCGACACGATGGACACACTGATTGGTATTGTATGGATTCCTTGACTTGAGATACGTAGTTTCATGCCTAATGATTTTCACTGGACTAATGAATTACTAGACTAATGTATCTACTCTGGATTATTGAGATACGTGTCGAGACCTGGATCCATGTGTACTAGTCGGGCGGGGAAATACCTAGGATACATGTGAATATACCCTTTCTACCTCATGGCGTTACTAGAATAATAGCAGCCACACACGGACGTGTATGGTTTGTCGGATATCACACTCTAGCCGTTCACATGTCAACTTGGTATTTCAAAACACTGGTATTAGACACAGATATTCTAGACTTGTTAGTGTATACCTTGCATGACAGGTTTTCCTTTTATTACATATCTGTTTGCTTTTACATTTCAAATGTCATCCCTATACATCTATTACTCTATATTTACCTGCCTCTTCTTCTACCTTGTCTCTATAAACTGTTCATCAAGTATTTCATTATTATATACATTTTATAGTGCTTTTCAATTAACTGGAACTACTATTTGAGTTGTACTTCACTCCAATCCTGACTGGATAATATTTTTCAGATGGTTTAGATGATTGTCCTACCTACTATGAGTAGGGGGCATACGAGGGTTGCACACAGGAGTCTGAGGATGATCCTGCCCAGTGGAGAGTGCCCTAGAAGTAGTTTAGTGTGCTAGTGTTTCATTTTGTATCGGATTGTTCCAACTGTGGGTTTGAGACTTGTTTTTATATTCAGGAATGTATTAATTGTTAGACATCTAAACTCATGTGTGTGTGATGACTCTGCTATTATTTCAGTTAATCTTCCTTATTATCTATCTCCATATCGTGCTTTATCTTCCCTTAGATCTCGTGATTGAGTTATATATATATATATATATATATATATATATATATATATATATATATATATATGCAAGTCATATTTTTCCTCCGTGCGGAGATGACAGGTTTTATGATTCATATTATTAGTTGATAGATATTGTAGACGACCTATACAGCGTTCTACCACCGACACTGCGGCGTAGGCTGGACGTACCCATGTCCTCGTGCCCCTAAACAGGGTGCAGGTCATGATAGCCACATATCTCCTTAGCTGTGACACATGGAATACGTCATGTACTCCCTCTAGTGACGGTGGCAATGCCAATCTGTAGGCAACTTCTCCAACACGTTCCAAGACATCAAAAGGGCCGATGTATCTTGGACTCAACTTGCCACATCCGCTAGATCGAATCGTACCTCTAGTGGGTGATATCTTCAAAAAAATATGGTCACCTTCCTTGAACTCCAAGGGTCGGCGATGATGATCTTCCCACTGCCTCTGTCGATCCTGCGTGGCTCGCAGGTGGCCTTGTATCTTCTTCAGCTTCTCTACCGTGCTCACGAATAATTCGGGACACAATATCTGTCACTCTTCTACGTCGCTTCAACAAACATGAGACCGACATTTTCTACCATATATTACTTCAAATGAAGCCGTCTGGATGCTCGCTTGATAGCTATTGTTGTAAGAAAACTCCACAAGATGGAGGTGGTCTTCCCATGATCCGCCAAAGTCAAGCATACATGCTCTCAACATATCTTCTAGTGTTTGAATGGACGCTCTGATTGTCCGTCTATCTGCGGGTGATAAGCCAAGCTAAACTTCAGATGGGTGCCCAAGCTTTCTTATAAACTTCTTCCAAAATGTTAGGTGAATCTCGAGTCTCGGTCCAACGTGATGCTAACTGGCACACTGTAACCCCGTTTTCCAATTTTATGAATTTTTGGAATAAATTAATTTTTTACTTATTTCCTTAGTTATATTTCATAATGTTTATCTTTGGGAGAAGTTTGAATTAAACTCTTGAATTTTCTAATTGACTAATTGATGAGTTAATACTTTAATAAAGTTTTTATTATATTAATTGATCTGTAACATTAGGAATGAATTTGAATCCTTGTATTTCTCTTTGCTAGAAGCTAACGGCCTAAGCTTTTCCCGCCAATTCTTTCCCCTTCCTCAAGTCTTTAACCACCCTAACCCCCTTTATAAACCCAGCTAACTCAGCTCTTTCCTCCCCTCTTCTTCTACTCTGTGGATCAAGAACAGAGCCTCCATCACTTCTTCTTCCTCCGCTCTCCTCCGTCGAAGCTCGGCTAGGGCGATGGCGGTGCTCGTCGATTCTTTATTGGCTATGACGAGGCACGACGGCGATCAGTGATTGAGTCCTCTCGGTGGGGACAAATGACGGCGCTCTATAGTGATCTTCCACGATCAACGACCGCGAGGTCGATCGGCATCTTCGTCTTTAGTCATCTTGGTTCTTGATCACAATAGAGTCAACAACCCACAATGGTGCAACGACGACTCTCCGGCGATGATGGCGAGTTGATCGAGTCGTTGTTCCTCACTTCCTCCTTTGATCTCGGCGACACCAACTCCGGCATTCTCTCCGATCATCCATTGGTGAGTCCTTTGAGTTCTCCTTCTTCATTTGTTCAATGTTCTTCCCTCTTTCTCAGTTTTCCCGATCCGATCGTAGAGGGATTGACACTATTATTATTCTTGATCATGCATATGATGTGTTCGGTGAATTGATCCGAAGAAGCGATTGTGGACGTTGGCGTGTGGATTTGATGGAGGTGATCGGTATCGACGAGATTGACACGGTAGTAGAATCGCCTATGGTAAATTCGTATCTCTGTTCTTGATTGAGTCGAGTCTGCATGGTGGAGTCTGTGTCAGTATCAGTAGGGTCGATATGGCATTTGAGAGAAATGGTGATGTTATGGTTGATGCAGGGAGGACACTGGGCTATGAGTACCAGTATCTGAACACGGTGTCCGATTGGGACATGGTGGCAGGAAGTTTAAATTCAAATGATTTACTATAGAAAATAGCAGCAGGTCAGTTGGACATTTCTTGTGTTCGTAGGCAAGCAGAGATGGGGCTGTTCAGTTTTGAAAGTGATTATTATAGATTAGCCGTTGGGCTTAGGTTGTTTCTATACCCTGTCTTTGTAAAAGGTTGGAAATTTTGAATGGAGGTGACCTTTGGGAGTTAGGGCTATTGGTGCAGTGGGTTGGGCTGGAAAGGAATAACTTGGTCATGTTCAATTGATACTGGTGTTGAACACATGAACCGTGAATGCAGGTGTTTCAAATCTCAGTTGAACGTTGGGTTGCAGAGTTAATTCAGTGGCTGGGTTAGGGTGTCGGTACTAGAATTCCACTGGAGCTGAAGTTTGGTAGTGGCGGGAACCCATATTGAATTAAAAATTCCCTTAGGTTTTGTATAATCTTGCTGCTGGGATAATTGTGTATAGTTTTGTCAAATATTTAGTCTATATATAATTTTGCTATACTTAGGTTGTGTATTAGGGGTCGGAGGGAATGTATCAGTAATTGAGGTGAGCCTGGCTGTACACTGGATTTGAATAGTTGGTACAAACGGAGGCAAACACAGGAGAGTCAAGTCCAGGAAACTGGACTTGACATGGAACTGTTGAACATGAAAATGGTGGATTAATATTGTAATGGTTGGACTGGGCTCAAGTTTGTGGGTCCAATATTGGGCTCCTGGGTTGTACGCATATTTTAGCTAGGTTGTGCTGGTTGTTGAAGAGGATAGAAAGGAATTAGCAGTAGTAGTTGTTAGTTTGGACTAAGCTTGACTGAATGTTCGGTGGGTTGTTAGGTATTTGGCTAAAAGAAGGCAGTAACTTGACAGAATAGGTGTTGCTAGGGTGATATTGTTGTTGATAATATTATTTTCCTTGACATTCTTACTAGTTGTTAAAATTGTTGACTACTAAAGTATATTTCTAGCAAAATATTTTTCAAGATTCATTAAAAAAATATTTTTTTTAGCTCTTGTGTAGTAATTTTCGGTATACTATTTTGCTATAACATAATGATAGCTAGTATGTAATTCTATAGTTAGTTTAAAGGTTAGAAATAAAGAGTAGCTAGTAGATGAATAGTGATATGTACATAAATGATAGTTAGTTAATATATATAATTAATTTATGGCTAGCAAGCTTATGGTTAGAAATAATTAGTGTCATTATTTTAGAACCTAACCAACTTGTACCAAATTTAGGTGGACATACAGATCTTCCTCTATTCTCGATCTTCCAGAGCAAGGCAAGTACACCGACTCGAACTCTTTACTCTGTATTTCTGTCTTGCTTCATGTTTTCTCATGTATAGGACACATTGTATACACGATTGTTCATTGTTCATCATTCATCGTTCATTGTTCAGTGTTTTTTTAACTTGGGGAGGGGAAATACTACAGATATGTGACCAATCCTATTTTAGCTAGGCATTGCTTAATAGCATAGGTCTCACATCGTGCACGTGGGACTCTAAGCCATACCCTTATTCATGTGCTCCTGTGCTCTTGTACCCTATACTACCCCAGCCGGTCACAATTCTGATAGTTATTTCAAATGCATATTACACTAATAGTCTAGTTCATTGTTCAGGATCTGGTACCATAGTTTCATCGTTATTCATGTACTACAGTTTCATGGTCCAGTGCTTGTATCATAGTTCATCGTCCAGTACTTCAGTTTACTTTGTTTAGTGCTTCTTGTCGGGGTTGTACTTTGCTCTCTTCCTGACAGGATACATTGCAGGTGTGATTGATGATGTTGTACCACCTTGGGCCAGAGCCCGAAGCTGGTGGAGTTATGTTTCAGGATGGACTTAGAATTGCAGAGTTATAGTTAGATCTTCTCTTAGATTTGTTTTAGAGATTTTGTCATGTACTTTGTATTTGAGATTTCAGGATTGTAAATTTTATTCAGGTTACCGGATTTGTCTCCGGCGTTGTCATTTCTTTAAATTGTATAACTTGTGGATTGTGATGATTTTGGGAACGTGTATAGTAGTTGTGTTGTTTTATGTACCTTGTATCTTGGAGTTTTCCTTAGTATTATACAGCTTACTTCGTCGTGACACACACCGTGTAGTTTCACTATTTGCTTCATATACATGTCAGCCAAGAATTCCATGGATTGGCCCACTCTAAATGGTAAGAAGTGGTCTGATTTAGTAAGCCTATCTACTATCACCCATACAGCGTCTCGTCCACTTGGACTCCGAGAAATCCCGTGACGAAATCCATAGTGATGTGCTCCCACTTCCACTCAGGAATGAAAAGCAGCTGCAACAATCCAACTAAGTTCTGGTGCTCTGCCTTCACTTGTTGGCATACCAAACACTTGGCCACGAAATGAGCTATCTCCCGCTTCATCTCGTGCCACTAATAGTGTTGCCGTATGTCCTGGTACATCTTGGTTCCTCTGGGGTGTATGGAGTAGATGGAGCTATGTGTTTTCGCCATCAATTCCTGTTGTAGCTCTCCGTTTAGAACATACAGATGATTACCACATCGTAATGTCCCATCTGGATGAATCCTCAATCATGTCTGCTTTCCTGCTTCGGTCCTTTTCTAAGTCGTCAGAATCTAGCGTCTGTGGTTAATGCTATCTTGATCCTTTCTACTAACGATTATTAAACTTGGAGATTGGCTAGTACGCAATCCTCACCAGGCAATACGACTTCAATTCCAAGCTTCTACAAGTCTTCTAGCAACTCCTTCTATGTGGTCATGAAATGAGCCATGGGCTTACGGCTTAATTCATCTGCTACAATATTAGCCTTGCCCGGATGTAATGCAGCTCGATCTCATAATCCTTCAATAGCTCCAACCAATGTCGTTGTCGCATGTTCAACTCTTTTTGCGTGACAACATACTTGAGACTTTTATGATCAGTATAAATGTTTACCTTCTCGTCGTACAAGTAATGTCTCCAAAGTTTTAGAGTGAAGATGACAACTACGAACTCTAGATCGTGGGTTAGATAATTCTTCTCGTGCACTCTCAACTACTTTAACGCATATGCTACTACTCGATCATGCTATTTCAAGATGCCTCATAATCCTTTTTTTGATGCATTACTATATACCACAAATCGTCCAGGGCCTGATGGAAGTACCAAGATGGGTGCAGTGGTTAAGCGCTTACTCAACTCGTCCAAAGCATCTTGACACTCGTCCGTCCATGTGAACTTTTGGTCTTTACAAGTCAACCGAGTCATAGGCCCCGCTATCGTGAGAAATCTTCTACTAACCTTCGGTAATAACCTGCAAGTCCAAGGAAAATTCTCACTTCGGAGGATGACGTGGGAGCGGGCCATGCGTTGACTGCTAAGATTTTCTCTGTATCTACCAATATGCCACCTCCCGTGACAATATGCGCAAGAAACGAAACCTTCTTGAGAAAGAAGCCACACTTGCTAAGCTTCGCAAAAAGCTGCTCATTCCTCAAGGTCCCCAAGACTATCCGTAAATGCTGCTCGTGCTTCTCGTGGTTCTTTGAGTATATCAAGATATCGTCTTATAAGATGACAACAAATTTGTCCAAGTACTGATGGAAGATCTTGTTCATGAGATTCATGAAGACCGCTGGAGCATTGGTCAAACCGAATGGCATGACCAAAAACTCGTAGTACCCATATCTTGATCATAATGCAGTCTTCGGAATATCTTCCGTCCGAACCTTCAATTGATGATAGCCTGATCGCAAGTCGATCTTAGAGAATACCTTGGTCCACTCATCTATGCGTGGCAAGGGGTACTTGTTCTTCACCATCACTGCATTCAAGGTTCTATAATCTATATACCTGCACACCGTCCCGTCCTTCTTAAGCACGAACAAGATGGATGCTCTCTATGGTGACGTACTAGCATGGATAAAGCCTTTTTCTAGCAATTCGTCTATCTGCGTCTTCATCTCTGCCAACTCCTTGGATGCTAGTCGATATACTCGAGTTTAGATAGGCTCGGCTCCCGAAATAAGATCTATGGAAAACTCGATGTCTCGGTCGGGTGGCAGTCCTGGCAACTCTTCAGGAAATACATCTTAGAACTCAGTGACGATAGGGTGCAGAGGGATGTCATCCATTATCATGTGTGTCCCTAATGTAGGTGGATCGCTTCTCTCTTCCGCTCCTCTAGCGAACTCGAACTCCGTCTCATTTGGTGGTCTAAAGACAATACTACCCCAATGACAATCGAGGGATGCATAGTACTGGCTCAACAAGTCCATCCCAAGAACCACATCAAAGGTTGCATAGGAACAACCAAAAATCGTGCCTTCTTCTCTCTATCACATATCACTACGGGACAATCTACTAATGCTACTCACAGACACTATTCCTCTCCTGTGAGGATTCTAATGTTTTTAGAAATGGTTTAGTGGGAATACTGTGTCTATTAACAAAGCAAGTGGCTATAAATGAGTGTGTGACTCCAGTGTCAAATAAGGTAATAGTAGGAAACGTAGCAACTAAAACCATACCTGCTATGACTTCCACTTCTTCTTCTATATCTTCAACTGTTAGTGAGAAGACCTGCCCATACTTCTATCCGGGGCCCTGAGCTCTGGCCCTGTCGAACTATACTGGCTGGGGTGGTAGTAGTGGGCAAGGTGCTGTTGCTACTGGTGCCATAAGCCTCAGTACCAGTTGCCCTGGTTGGGGTGCTGGAAGTGCTGGAGCTGTCGACCTCGGGGTCTATCGAGCATATACTATCGCCTGCTATTCCGGACAATCCTTGATCAAATACTGGTTGGATCCATACCTCAAGCACAATCCATGACGAATCCGAAAGTCATTCTGGATATGTCCTTGCTACCCATAGTAATGGCAAACAGGCTTCTGATAGGGTGGGCCTCTGCTGCTGCACTGTCACGACCCGTACCCACTGTGAGGGTACGAGTACGTAACAGCGTCCGGCCTACGCTGCAGTGTCGACAGTAGAACGCTGTTCTAGGTCACTATCTAAATAACAACTCACGCAATTATATAATGTACTTGTCAAAATCTCAACTCCGAACGGAGGACAAGTATAGATATAATGAAATCTCAATCACAGTCTAAGCACGATATGTTAACACAGAGTTTTATAACTAAGACTAAATAACAACAACAAAACCAACCACTAAATAATAATAATCTCAAACAATCTCAAAACAAAACAATATCTCAACTTATTACAATTCAAGTTCTAAAAACATGAAACTAAACCAAGTCTACTAGCTAGTCTCCCGATCACTCCAGAGTGTCGGGCCAAAGGTAGCTAAGCCATCTCCTGCTCCAAGGCAAGTAGGGCAAATATCTTCAGGGCAATCATCTGTAATTTTTTCAACAGGTCCAGTCAGGACAGGAATGGGTACAACTCATCTAGAAAACCCAAGTAAATGACAGAGAACTATAAAGCAGTTATAGACAGTTTTATTGATGAACATGGTAGTTTATATTCAGGTGATGGTATAGAGAAATAGTTATGTAATGCCATAGTCCCAAAATACGTAGGACTAGGAACGTAGACATGCCAGCTGTATTCATACGAAGTTCATAGGCCTCGTATAGATACATAAGCTGTAAAATACAGTAGAACCATAGCTAATCTCATCCACACAAAATAAAGGAATAAAAGATATCATAAAGATAATGATTTGTCTTGATACAATATGTTGGGCGGAGATAAATCTACTACCAACAAGTAAAGGAAAAATACATGAGTAAAGAAATGAATTTGGCGAGCGAAGCGAAGACGATCCAAGTGCAATCATCCTCGAAGAAATAGCGATAAACACGGCTAGAGCTTGAACACCTACGAAAGACAATAGCACACACCTGGAGAGATAACCGGGTCCTCAGAGGGACGTAACAAGACACATAATATCATGCCATATAAACTGAATAAATATTGCTCAAAATAAACAAGTTAATTGAATTATAACATGGTCCAATACGCACATATTGAACGAGCGTACCATCCCCCCAACCAAACAAGGACATGAGATGGTAAACTAATTCAAGGTGACGTATCTTTCCATGCCATGAATCCAATATGGTATCCGGACCCCAACCAGGTTCAATACCTTCTCATCGAAGTAGTAAGTCACACCTACAACTAAATAAGGACAAGATGTGACGAACTAATCCACGACAAGTTATTATTCCAAGCCACGGTCAGATACAAGTACTCAAACCAAAAGTACTCGTACCTAACGGATAAAGGTGCCTAACCGTTCTATGTGAAATATAGTTAAGAACAATTCAACGTCGCATGACTACCCGGTCAATATCAATGCAGTACCTCAGTAGCGAGTCACAACACCATATACTATTCCTCAGTACCGAGCGAGTCTATAGCATATAGTCTACCTATCGTTCCTCAGTAGTGAGCGAGTCTACGATAGATAGGGTGGTAGTCAACTTCCAATCATGTTCTTCCCGCCCAATGCCAACCCATAACTGCTAAGTCTTCTAGCATACAATTCTATTAGCAGTTATTTCCTAACGCACGGCTTATACGTACTGGTGGCCAGCCAATCACGTATGTTCGAGTCCTATATGTGACACACAACAACGTGGTATAAACGTGTCAAGGCCTATGAATGCAACACACAAAGGGTGGTCCCTTAATTCTAAGTTTAATGTGTAAGAAAATAATACCTAGCAAGAAACTGAACAGTAAATTCTAACTGGTTATGCCATGTATCACAGTTTATTTTGCATAAAGAAAATAAGGAACATGCATGAAATATGAGCTAAAATAATTAAACAGCAAATGGCAAGGGGTCTTGCCTGATAGGGCACCTGGTGTTCTGCGATGATCAAGGTGGCTTAAACTGCGACTTCAGTGCAACAACTATGCAAGGTGACCACGGATGGTGACACGGTCATTTCCATTGGGTCCAGAATGGTCAATTTAGTTAGGGTGGACATAAGGTAGTATAGAATTTGGTAAAAGAATAGAAAAGATGGACTGGACCATGGACAGAAGGATAGTCGAAGGAATTTGAGAAAATAATAATAATATATATACTATTTTTAGAAAATACTTATGATACTTAAAACTATATATATGTTTACCCGAAAATATTTTAGGCAAATACACACTTGGAAATTACTAGTAATTATTTTATAACTCGAAAGCTACCTTTTTATTTGTAAAATATGATTTTAGATAAATACTTGGAAAATAAAAATAACAATAACAATAAAAATAAAAATATATTTTTAGGCTAAAATCCAAAATTTGTCATAAAGAAATTTCTAAATAGTAAACCATATATATATTTATTTACTAGACAAAAGTATTTAGATCACTACTTTTTGAAAATTCAAAGAATTATTTTAGGCTATAATTTATAGGTCGAAACCATCCTTGGAAATTATCTAGAAACATTATAAATATATTTTGCTACATTTAAAAGCCATATTTAAAATAACAATAATAATATAATTTTACTAATAAATAACAACAGTAACACTAGTAAAACAATGGTAATAATAAAATTTATAACCAAATATTATTATCAATAATAATATTAAATAAAAAATTATATTTTACTTTATATATACATATATTAACCCAAAAATACTAAGTATGTATAAGGCCTCCTGGCTCAAAAGAAAACCCAATACTATATATAAATTCCAACCCAATATTTAAAATAACTAAACAGATAACAAATAGTATATATATTAAAATACAGACCAGCCCACAAATTTAGTTTGACCTAAATCCAAAGTTTGACTCAAATCCAAAGTTTCCTGTGGACTCAACTCCAACTAAACTATATATTAAAATTTAGTTTGACTTAAATCCAAAGTTTCGTGTGGACTCAACTCCAACTAAACTATATATTAAAATTTAGTTTGACTCAAATCCAAAGTTTCATGTGGACTCAACTCCAACTAAAACAAAATGAGCTAATGTAGCTCTTGTTCCTTCAAAGAAAAAAGAATTTCGAAGAAAACAGAGGGAGAGGTCGGAAAGCCATGGAGAGAAGGGAACGGGGGGTTCAGCGGGGTCTCGACGTTGGGTCGCGGTTCCGACGAGCGAGAGAGAGGGAGACAGGCAGAGAGGGAACCGGTGTGCTGGGAGGCGGAGGAGCGACGACGGGTTTCGCCGATATCCGGTCGGCTGCGGTGGGTTTAGGCGCGGTGCTCGGCCGCGGGGCGGGCGACGCTCGACGGAAGAGGAGAAGGTGAGGTTCGGGAGGAGAGATGAGCGGCGGAACGGGGCTTTCCGGCCGGCGGAGGGGGACGCTCACCGCGGGCGACAAATAGCTAGGGCATGCCGGCGGGGAGCGACGTCCGCGGTAGCGCCGGGCAGAGGGCTTCCTTGGTGAGGGGGTTCTTGCGCCTCCGGCACGGTGGCGAGCGAGATCGGGAGGGCGCTCACAGGGAATCGACGGCTGGACCGGGCTGGACGCCGGATCGGGTTGTTTGGCGGGGGTAGGTATGGGTCGTTCCCTTAATTTCCTTTGGGTTTCTTTTGTGTTGGATGAGGGGTTTACTGTGGTGACGACGACCGAGTGTGGTTGTCGATTGACCGTGACAGGGGTGGCGGTGTGTGTTGGATTTTATTTTGGGTTTGGATATGCCGGTGGTTGTTGGCCGCGATGGCGGTGGCTATCGTGAGGGTGGCGGTTTGTGGTCGTGGTTGATGTCAGTGTAGGTGGTGGCGGTTTGGTCGGCTATGGCCGTGGTGATGATGGTGGTCGGATCCATGGTGTTGGCGACGGTCTAGTGGCATGGCAAATGGAGCGGGGGACTGGGTGACGGGCATGGTAGGGAGTTTGTCGGCGGTGGTGGCAGGTCGTAGGTGTCGGGTCGCAGGGAGCGAAGTTGCTAGCAGCGGGGTGGACGGGGTGGAGGGCCGCAGGATTCCGGCTAGGTTAGGGTTAGGTTAGGAACTAGGGATTGGATGTTGCCGTGTCGGGTTGTCGACAAGGAGGAGATGAGCAATGTATATTTAATGGAATAAAATATTGGATGGGGGAAACACGGGCACAGACACGATGCACAAATTTTAGTTGTGGAATTTGTGGATGAATAATGTGGAGGAGTACCTTCCTATTTATAGGATGTGAGAATTCCCATTTAGATATTGACTAGGAATATTTTAAACCCCAAAAATAGATATAATTCAATAAATCCAAATCCAAATAAAAATCAAATTCCAAATACAGATCAAATTTAAATCTAATTAAATTTTTGGTTTAAAATCAATGGGATAAATCAAATTTCAAATGTTTCACTATTTAAATAAATCTATAAATTCAAATCAAGATTTAAATCGCCATAATAATTTCGAAATATATTTTGCAAAAATACAATAATAATAAATTCGAAAATACTATTATTATTTAAATGCACTAATAATTAATTAAAATAATATTAATAAAGAATATTATTTATTATTAGTAACTGCTATAAACAAAAAGGCTTTCATAAATAAAATCGTAAACTTTGGAAATTTCAGTATGATAACTAAAAAATTATTATTATATATATTATTTTGAAAATAGAAAAATGTTTTTCTAAATTATGTACGCTCGCACATAATCGCACTCGTCGAACAATTTCGAAAAAGAAATAAAAGGTCATGCGCGACGTATAATACGACTACGCGACGTATATTACAAAATTTTAAATCAGTACTAAATTTAATAAATTAAAAAAAATAGTAGAAATTTTAGGGGTTTTACATCCTACCCAACTTAAAAAAAATTTCGTCCTCAAAATTAAGGATTAGTAGGAGGGTGAGAGGACACAAGGGGGTATCAATGGGGATCCAACGATGACAATATTTTCACAAAATTATGTCGTAAAAAATCGTGATCTAGATCGTAGAAAAACAATACGGTATGGTCATGGGTAATGAATGAGGGTCACGATTAAGAGAATGAAATAGATTAACTTAAATTAAGCGATTAGAGGGTCGTGATGAGGCCGAGTAGTTTAGGATGAAGATATAGCAACATCGAGTGGTAATGGTCATAATTGATAGGACAGCTAGAGGAATTTCAAGTATTACGCCTTCGTCCTTCGAAAAATTGGTGAAGGCGAAAGCAATATAGAGTTCGAAGAAGGCGTTATCGAATACGAATACATGATTCAAGGATGACCGAAAGATTTCAAAAGGAGTTGCCAAGGCAGTCGCAGATGGGACTCTAGAGGACAAGTTTAGCTATGTCCCCATCCACGTAGAACGATAGATAAAAGCGAACCAAAGTGCACTCGGTTGATCAGACCAGCATGCACCGGTTCTGATTAGACAATATGTTAGTGAGCGCGCTCAATAGCATAAGTCATGAACAAACTCGATAAATGGATGAGTTTGCAAAACTAGATTATAGTATCAACATTAGTCAAGGTGGTAAAACATAGGCACGAGAGACTAAGATTGGAAGAAGTAGAAAATTTGTTTGAACTTCTAAAGGATATAAGTCACGTCATGTGATGGTTTTCATACGATCATCCTATAGTCTTCTCGTCCAAGTCCTTGGGTGTCTAGATGGGTTAGCTCTTCTAAGTAAACTTACTAATATATGTCATAAGGACAAAGGGTTACTAGGTCATAAGGCATTCTACCCAACTTATAGAATTAAACTAAGGGTGTTTTGGGACGTCCAACTAGTAGGGTCAATCTCTAGCAAGCACGAAAAGAAGATAAGTATAATGATAGAAGGAATCAAGCAAGATGCAATTGATAAGTCGAAAGGATATGGAATCGAGAAAAAGTCAAGTACGTGGATGAGATCCTAGACTTCTAATCCTATTTGCAGGCTTGCTTGGTAGGGTAAAGTAACCAAACAATTTATCTTGACCTGCGTGGGCCACCACAAAAACATGTAACGCCCCAGTCCCAAAATACGTAGGACTAGGAACGTAGACATGCCAGCTGTATTCATACGAAGTTCATAGGCCTCGTATGGATACATAAGCTGTAAAATGCAGTAGAACCATAACTAATCTCATCAACACAAAATAAAGGAATAAAAGATATCATAAAGATAATGATTTGTCTTGTTACAATATGTTGGGCAGAGACAAATCCACTACCAACAAGTAAAGGAAAAATACATGAGTAAAGAAATGAATTTGACGAGCGAAGCGAAGACGATCCAAGTGCAATCATCCTCGAAAAAATAGCGATAAATACGGCTAGTGCTTGAACACCTGCGAAAGACAATAGCACACACCTGGAGAGATAACCAGGTCCTCAGAGGGACGTAACAAGACACATAATATCATGCCATATAACCTGAATAAATATTGCTCAAAATAAACAAGTTAATTGAATTATAACATGGTCCAATACGCACCTATTGAACGAGCGTACCATCCCCCCAGCCAAACAAGGACAGGAGATGGTAAACTAATTCACGGTGATGTATCTTTCCATGCCATGAATCCAATATGGTATCCGGACCCCAACAAGGTTCAATACCTTCTCATCGAAGTAGTAAGTCACACCTACAACCAAACAAGGACAAGATGTGACGAACTAATCCGCGACAAGTTATTGTTCCAAGCCACGGTCAGATACAAGTACTCAAACCAAAAGTACTCGTACCTAACGGATAAAGGTGCCTAACCGTTCTATGTGAAATATAGTTAAGAATAATTCATGGTCGCATGACTACCCGGTCAATACCAATGCAGTACTTCAGTAGCGAGTCACAACACCATATACTATTCCTCAGTACCGAACGAGTCTATAGCATATAGTCTACCTATCGTTCCTCAGTAGCGATCGAGTTTACGATAGATAGGGTGGTAGTCAACTTCCAATCATGTTCTTCCCGCCCAATGCCAACCCATAACTGCTAAGTCTTCTAGCATGCAATTCTATTAGCAGTTATTTCCTAACGTACGGCTTATACGTACTGGTGGCCAGCCAATCACGTATGTCCGAGTCCTATATGTGACACACAACAACGTGGTATATACGTGTCAAGGCCTATGAATGCAACACACAAAGGGTGGTCCCTTAATTCTAAGTTTAATATGTAAGAAAATAATACATAGCAAGAAACTGAACAGTAAATTCTAACAGGTTATGCCATGTATCACAGTTTATTTTGCATAAAGAAAATAATGAACATGCATGAAATATGAGCTAAAATAATTAAACAGCAAATGGCAAGGTGTCTTGCCTGATAGGGCGCCTGGTGTGCTGCGATGATCAAGGTGGCATGAACTGCGACTTCAGTGCAACAACTATGCAAGATGACCACGGATGGTGACACGGTCGGTTCCATTGGGTCCAGAAGGGTCAATTTAGTTAGGGTGGACATAAGGTAGTATAGAATTTGGTAAAAGAATATGAAAGATGGACAGGACCATGGACAGAAGGATAGTCGAAGGAATTTGAGGAAATAATAATAATACATATACTATTTTAGAAAATACTTATGATACTTAAAACTATATATATGTTTACCCGAAAATATTTTAGGCAAATACACACTTGGAAATTACTAGTAATTATTTTATAACTCGAAAGCTACCTTTTTATTTGTAAAATATGATTTTAGATAAATACTTGGAAAATAAAAATAACAATAACAATAAAAATATATTTTTAGGCTAAAATCCAAAATTTGTCATAAAGAAATTTCTAAATAGTAAACCATATATATATTTATTTACTAGACAAAAGTATTTAGATCACTACTTTTTGAAAATTCAAAGAATTATTTTAGGCTATAATTTATAGGTCAAAACTATCCTTGGAAATTATCTAGAAACATTATAAATATATTTTGCTACATTTAAAAGCCATATTTAAAATAAGAATAATAATATAATTTTACTAATAAATAACAACAGTAACACTTGTAAAACAATGGTAATAATAAAATTTATAACCAAATATTATTATCAATAATAATATTAAATAAAAATTTATATTTTACTTTATATATACATCTATTAACCCAAAAATACTAAGTATGTATAAGGCCTCCTAGCTCAAAAGAAAACCCAATACTATATATAAATTCCAACCCAATATTTAAAATAACTAAACAGATAACAAATAGTATATATATTAAAACACAGACCAGCCCACAAATTTAGTTTGACCCAAATCCAAAGTTTGACTCAAATCCAAAGTTTCCTGTGGACTCAACTCCAACTAAACTATATATTAAATTTTAGTTTGACTCAAATCCAAAGTTTCCTGTGGACTCAACTCCAACTAAACTATATATTAAAATTTAGTTTGACTCAAATCAAAAGTTTCCTGTGGACTCAACTCCAACTAAAACAAAATGAGCTAATGTAGCTCTTGTTCCTTCAAAAAAAAAAGAATTTCGAAGAAAATAGAGGGAGAGGTCGGAAAGCCATGGAGAGAAGGGAACGGGGGTTCAGAGGGGTCTCGGCGGTGGGTCGCGGTTCCGATGAGCGAGAGAGAGGGAGACAGCCAGGGAGGGAATCGGTGTGCTGGGAGACGGAGGAGCGGCGACGGGTTTCGCCGGGATCCGGTCGGCTGCGGTGGGTTTAGGTGCGGTGCTCGGCCGCGGAGCGGGCGACGCTCGTCGGAAGAGGAGAAGGTGAGGTTCGGGAGGAGAGATGAGCGGCGGAACGGGGCTTTCCGGTCGGCGGAGGGGGACGTTCACCGCGGGCGGCAAGTAGCTAGGGCACGCCGGCGGGGAGCGACGTCCGCGGGACCGCCGGGCAGGGGGCTTCCTTGGTGAGGGGGTTCTTGCGCCTCTGACGCGGTGGCGAGCGAGATCGAGAGGGCGCTCACAGGGAATCAGCGGCTGGACCGGGCTGGACGCCGGATCGGGTCGTTTGGCGGGGGTAGGTATGGGTCGTTCCCTTAATTTCCTTTGGGTTTCTTTTGTGTTGGATGAGGGGTTTACTGTGGTGACGAAGACCGAGTGTGGTTGTCGATTGACCGTGACAGGGGTGGCGGTGTAGTGACCCACTCCGCCCTAGCGGAACGTCGATTCAAACGGCAAGTGCAACGACTTAAACGAGCCATCGACCCGAAGAGTTGACATCGACCTGAGGAAGAATCGATGCAAGACTTGTATTGGCCCGTCAAAGATGAATCCAGACTTAGACTTTCAAAGGCACGCTCAGAGTATCGCTCGGCCGATGCGAACATCGCTAAGGTAGGTGGCTAGAAATACCTCAGTTGGAAGTGTCCAAAATGGCTTGTGATGCCAGCGACCGGTGCATATAGATTTAAGTGGGCTTTGCTGGTGGCAATCCACGTGCAAGTCCTTGCATTGAAATCAAAGTAGTCTAAGTAACTGTACAAAGAACTTTCTGAATAGGCTTGAATATAACACACAAAATGATAAGGAGTACTTCGAGCAAACGAGTTAGAAAACGTGCCTACGACATGCTAGAACCCGAGGCAAGGACACGCACCTTACATTGAATGCTTTCATGAACTACGTTAAGTTATTTCATATGAATTGTTGACTAACTTGGTTTACGTTGGACAGGGAAGGCCGGACGGTAAGTATGGATAAGCAGTGTATGTATTTCCATGCGACACTTGAATTTGCAACACGGGATAGGTTATGACATATGCCATAAAATTGATCCTAAGGCAAGATTAGAAAGACAATGAATGATAGAGATGCACAAAAGTAAATGGAACGTGTTTGGTAATGATAGCATTGTGGGCGAGCTAACCTCCCCACCAGTGCATAACAATGTACTGATAACCCCACAGTCTGCTTGCAGGAAGCGGGAAACGTCGGCGGGTGCGGAGCTTCCCTCGAACGTGCTAAGGCGCGGAGCTATCTCTCGAGCCTTGGAGCGTTGCCAGGAGCTGGAGCACCATATACAGGACATAATGTATTGGAACATCGCCATAAATCATTCCATCTTGTAAGCCACTTGGCACGCCTTTTATGTTTCAGAGAGAGAGCTTGAGCGACTTGTAATATCGGCCTAGCGCCGCTTGTAAACTTTTTGAATATCAATAAAGAGTTGAATTCGCTTCAATTTGTGTTCATTTACTTTCCGCTGCAAATAGGGACACTCTGTGCGACTCTGTGGCCTAGCTCAAATCGGCCGTTTCTGGACTTAGCCTTGCACGGGCGAAACCTAGGCCCGTGCGGCATCACGCCTTAGCGAGGACGATCGCTCCTGCGGGAGTGGGGCGTGACAGGCGGTGTGTGTTGGATTTTATTTTAGGTTTGGATATGCCGGTGGTTGTTGGCCGCGGTGGCGGTGGCTATCGTGAGGGTGGCGGTTTGTGGTCGTGGTTGATGTCAGTGTAGGTGGTGGCGGTTTGGTCGGATATGGCCGTGGTGATGATGGTGGTCGGATCCATGGTGTTGGCGACGGTCTGGTGGCATGGAAAATGGAGCGGGGGACTGGGTGACGGGCATGGTAGGGAGTTCGTCGGCGGTGGTGACAGGTCGTAGGTGTTGGGTCGCAGGGAGCGAAGTTGCTAGCAGCGGGGTGGACGGGGTGGAGGGCCGCGGGATTCCGGCTAGGTTAGGGTTAGGTTAGGAACTAGGGATTGGATGTTGCCGTGTCGGGTTGTCGACACGGAGGAGATGAGCAATGTATATTTAATGGAATAAAATATTAGGTGGGGGAAACACGGGCACAGACACGATGCACAAATTTTAGTTGTGGAATTTGTGGATGAATAATGTGGAGGAGTACCTGCCTATTTATAGGATGTGAGAATTCTCATTTAGATATTGACTAGGAATATTTTAAACCCCAAAAATAGATATAATTCAATAAATCCAAATAAAAATCAAATTTCAAATACAAATCAAATTTAAATCTAATTAAATTCTTGGTTTAAAATCAATAGGATAAATCAAATTTCAAATGTTTCACTATTTAAATAAATCTATAAATTCAAATCAAGATTTAAATCGCCATAATAATTTTGAAATATATTTTCCAAAAATACAATAATAATAAATTCAAAAATACTATTTTTATTTAAATGCACTAATAATTAATTAAAATAATATTTATAAAGAATATTATTTATTATTAGTAACTGCTATAAACGAAAAGGCTTTCATAAATAAAATCGTAAACTTTGGAAATTTCAGTATGATAACTAAAAAATAATTATTATATATATTATTTTGAAAATAGAAAAATGTTTTTCTAAATTATGTACGATAGCACATAATCGCACTCGTCGAGCAATTTCGAAAAAGAAATAAAAGGTCATGCACGACGTATAATACGACTACGCGACGTATATTACAAAATTTTAAATCAGTACTAAATTTAATAAAAATAAAAAAATAGTAGAAAGTTTAGGGGTTTTACAAGTTAAGATACAAGAAAAGTAAAGTAACTAAAACAAGAGAAAAATCATGGCAATAAAGGCTGTAAAATAAGATTCTAACTGAACTAGAGTAACATGATAAGTCCAGACAGTAAATGTAAGATAAGTGTAAAACCTACGTAAATCTAGTACGAGACGAATCTAATACAAGATGAATCCAGTACAAGATGATTCTAGTCAGTGATCAAGAATCCAGGTAGGACCAGCTATATTCAACAGTGTGTTTTAAAATACCGAGATCGACATGTAAACGGCTGTAGGTATCAGGCACTTCACTCACTGATCAGGCGAGAGGTGGCTATGCTTCCAGTAGATTCCAGTTGGAAGATTCCAAATTTGGGGTATGTCTACATGTCTTACTCAATATTTCCCCGCACCGCAATACAAGTGAATCCAGATTTTGATAAGAGAATCGAGATGAGTCCATCCAAACATGATGATACCAGCAATGATTCGAGAATGATTCCAGTAATAGAGGCCATATAAGATGGTATGTGTGTCGCGTACATGAATCCAGAAATATACATACGTGTTGTAACAGAGAATCACATAAAACTAACTATAACTGAAGTACAGTGATTGACAAATAAATGAGAGAACTATCAGAGAATGTACTCGCCTGATACTCTGAAAAGAGTAGTGTAATATCAGATGTCTGCACCGGAGTCGCAATATCCTAAATAGAGCAGTATGGGTTATGATGTATTCAATATAAAGTAAATAAACTTTACGATGCAATCTACATGATTTCTAGGTCAATCTGGGTCAAAGTCAACTCTAAGTCAACTCTGGTCAACCTTCTAGTCAAACTAGGTCAACATTTAGCTAACTGGTCAACTGACTAGGATTTTGGTCAAACTCTAGTCAACAAAATCACTTAGGCTATTGGGTCAATATCTAGGTCAATCCTAATATAGGGTTTGTTTTTAGTGATACTAGGCAACTTGGTATTAACCAAACATCCTATATTAAGCTATTTCATTACTTCCCATATACTTATCAAGTTACCCCTATCTTATGCCTATATTTCAAGCTCACAAACCCATTTACCACTTATATATTATATATCACAAAGTATCTTACATATATATATATATATATATATATATATATATTTTTTTTATATATATATATATATATATATATATATATATATATGTATATTTTATATATATATATATATAAATAAATTTATATATATATATAAATATATAAATAAAATATATATATATAAAAAAAAAAATAAAAAAAAAATATATATAAATAAAATATATATATATATATATATATATATATATATATATATATATAAATAAAATAAAAAAAAATAAAAAAATAAAAAATATATATATATATATAAATAAAAAATATATATATATATATATATATTATATGTACGTAGGACATGAAGACTAGACATGTGAAAACAGGGCATCAATAAGGGGTAAGTGAAGGGTCTGTTGTTACAGTAAGATGGCCTAAGCCCTTCACTATTACTTATACAAAGGAATGAAGGGTTTGGACCTTATGTGAAGGTGAAGTCTTAACTACATAGCAGCTTACTTAGAGAAGAATGGTGAAAGATACTAACCCATCTGGATACTACATAACTAGACAAGGACAGAACAATGAATCAATACCAGAGAAGTATGGGCAGAGACCATTCTAGTGTAGGCAAACATCTAATAGCTGATACTACGTGGTATTATTCATCTGATACTAGATGGCTGAACGTAAAGGAGATTGGACGGAACAATTATCTAATGTACAGTGAACAATGAAGTGCAAGATATCTCTATGTATGAAGTGAAACATTTGTATATAGGTGATCAAGGGATGAGCAATTAGAGATATTCATCAGAACATAGATTTCTCGAAGGTTCTAGTCAGAACATTAGGTGTAAGGAGAATGAACCCATATTCAAAGACTCATAAAATGGGCCATATAGGCAACTTGGACAGAACAATTCCTAATCAAGTCCAATGTGGAATTATACAGTTAATCAAGTATGCAGAACAGACTATAACATGCAGGACAACATAAAGATGGGACAAATGGATTTAGTCCAAGTAATGGATGAACATTGGTTTTAAATGAGAATGCTGGATGCAATACGCAAGATATATTAAACTGGAATGAAGGACTTATCTAATATGCAATGGCTAATGGCTAATGCAGTGAATGAACTATGTGGCTATTAGCCAAAGTTCTGGACTACTCCTATATGCAGGGTCTGAACCAACATTTCATGATCCTGTGTTAGAGGTATTGAACCTAGGTTATGCAAACATGTGAAAGGATGTGAATTGCAGTTGGTTACTTAGGATGCACTGAAAAGATGAATAGAGTGCATACTCTGATACATGTGGACTAATGCAGCCTATGCATTGCAGTGTCTAAGCATGTAGTAATGTAAGATCTATACAGGTAATGATATGGTTTGCAGATGAGTGTGCTGTGAGGTATTGCACTGAACAAGAACATATCATCACTACAAAAAAAGTGACCTTTTGGGACGACATTATTTGATACACAATTTTTATGAGTCCTAAATAATATTATTTGGGACACAAAGTAATATCATTTAGGACGCATTGTTTTTCGACCCTGATAATATTTACTTATTTTGGACTGAACTTTCTGTCCGTCCCAAATAGAATTTCAGCCTGTCCCAAATAGTTTGGCGGAAAATGAAAAAACACCCGGGTAATTTTTTGGTCAAATTTTGAATTTAGGATTAACTATTGGATTATAAGTCAATATTTGGATTTTAGTTTAGTATTTTACTTGGCATAAATTATAATACAAATATTATAGTTAATTTATTACACTACACCAAAATGGACGATTTGCGACATTTAGAGTTGTCCAACAACGACATATTAAAACTATTATTACATTTCGACGGATTAAAACCGTTGTTTAATATTAAAACCCATTCCACCAAAATAATATATTTGGATACGAGGACTTAAACAGTTGTTTAACATCAAAAAATTGTTGATATTTTTGGCTCCCTAGTCCACTGAAAATTTTAACTCCCTAAATTTTTTTTAAAAACTCGCGCACCCCCGCTGCGGAGCTGGGACCTATTCTGAAAACTTCTCATTCTTCTCCACTCTTCATCTCTTCTCTCAAAACTTCTCCCAAATCTGCTACCCTGCCGCTGGCCCTTTTTTCAATCCATTGCGTTTCCATATGCGTTCCTCCCTTGCACCCTCCCCCGCACCCGTGCCCTTTCGTAGCTTCCCGGGGGCAGATGACGACGATCTCTACGGGAGATGGACGATAAGGATGGTCCAGACTTGGGTTGCACTATGGGACAGGGGACGGAGGAGCAGTTAATTTACAGCTACCACCATCCTCATCGGCACCACCACCACTCCCACAACAATTCTTTAATTCTCTCTTTCTCTCTCGATCCAAACCCTAATCGCAAAATCTCAAAGAAAAGCCGTGTCACCAGGTTCGAAGACGCAAAAAGCTAAGAAGAAGAATAGAAGAGGAGACCAACAATCCTCACTGCTCCTACTCCGACGACGATGACGATGGGTTTCTTCTTCGAGTCCGATTATGATTTGGGGAAATTTATTAATTTATGGTTTACCAAATTTTTTCTACCTCTGGTACAATTTTAGATGATGGCTCATCAAATTTTTTAGATTGTTATTTTTTTCCATTAATTTGATTATTTTTTTAATTCCACCGCAATTAAAAAATACTGATAAGTTGAATTAGTTGCAGTAAAAATCTTTGTTTGTTAGACAGTTTGAATATTTTGCTTAAATCATTTAAATTTTATTACTTGTATCAATGTTTAGTTTATTTTGGACTATATAATTTATGATTGTTTGCAGTTTGGAAGAGATCGTGCATCTCAGATTGTAGTTTGGCTCAACTCCGCAACATCCGGGGGCGTCTGGGAGACAACCTGTCTTGCCATAAGAATGAATTGCTTTTCTGCTTTTCAAGGTAACGAATCAAATTAAACTTTGACACAAATTGTTCTTTAATATGAACTTGATTAAGAAACAAGAAAAAAGTAATTTGATTCCCTTTAAATTTTCTAGCTAATATACATAACATTTTTAATTATGTTGTCTAATAGCTCAGTCTTGCTTTACCTTGATATTGTAGCTTGTTATCTCTTGGGCTGATATATTCTTGCCATTTATCTTGTTTGCTCATTTATATGAAAATACTCTGTTATTAATATGTTTTGCGGCATTGCTCATAGATATAATAATTGAGGTAAGATAACAGACAACATTACATAGGACACACTTCTATACCCTTTTATACTTCTGTAGAGACGGGGTATTAAGAGGAGAATCTGGAATTTTAATTTGTTGACACCACAGACCTAGGTATTTGACATTATTTCATGCTTAGCATCAAGGGTCAGATATTCAATTTTTAGAATATTGGGTAAGTATGTATGTTTGCCCTATAAAATATATAAATAGCGAGAAAATAATCGAGAGGCTGACATGCATACTTACTCAATAGAGACACGAATACGGTTAAGGACGTTATACATATACAGGATATGAACCATTTCAACTACATACAATATTAGTCACTTACTATGTTGCATGAATAAAGATAAGGGTACGAAGACACGGTAGTGATGCAGACACCATTTTTCCACAGTCGTGCAATATAGCTGATATGCATCATGAATTGCTTAAAACCTATGTTGCACGAATTGTTGGGAAAGAAACGCGGAAACCTTTCCCCAAACCGGAGAGTACCTGCGAGAGGACCGAGCAATACAACGCACGAACCCAAAAACAACCACACAAAACAATCACGCAGACACAGAGAATTTTTGACGTGGAAACCCTTGCGGGAAAAACTACGGGACGATCGGAGTCCAACCCTGAGAAGCCTCCACTAATGGAATAGAAGAATTATACCCTCTACAAACTCCTCCCGATCCAAATCGGATCCCTACAACACTCAGAGATAAGAACAATGATTACAAGGCTACGAAGAGCGAGAACGACGAGTAGAGATTACCCGAACACGATCTCCTTCGAATAGCGACCTTCAATCCTCCGTCTACTTCTCCGAAGTTGTAATGGCACTCTTGCCTCCTTCTCTCTCAAAAGTTGTGTTACTTGCGATAATGAGTTAGGGTTGAGAAAACTCAATATATCTCCCTAATCCCGCAACCAACCTGGACCGTTGGATTAGATCCAATGATGAAAACTCATCCAGAAATCCGCTTCAGCCCCCGACGACACAGAGTTCGGCCAGAACTCTGTGTGGGGCAACCAGCACCTACTGGCCAAACCCTGGAACGGCCAGACCGAGTTCGGCCCGAACTCGCCATGGGACCGAGTTCGGCCCGAACTCGGATCCCCTGCTTCCAGCAGCTCCAGTAGCAACAGCAGCAACTTCGTCGCCTACTTCCCGAGCTTCTTCGACACACGAACGGTGCTCGTCGCACTCCGGGGTCTTCTCCACATTGGTTGGGAACCCCTCCCACTCCAACAAATCTCCCCCTTCACAACTATGGGGAGGACGTCGTCATCCCGACGACCTGCCTGCAGTACTCAAACTTCCCCTTGGTAGAATCTTCGTGAACATATCAGCTCCATTGTCATCTGTATGCACCTTCTCAAGCTCCGCGTCCTTCTTCTCAACCACATCGCGTATCCAATGATACCGAGTCTCGATGTGCTTGGACCGGCTATGAAACGTCTGATTCTTTACCAGGTGAATAGCACTCTGACTGTCGCAAAGCAAAGTATACTGCTCTTGCTTCAGTCCCATTTTCTGCAACAGCTTCTTCATCCACAACAGCTCCTTGCAAGCCTCCGTCGCCGCAATGTATTCCGCCTCCGTCGTCGACAAGGCAACACACTTCTGCAACCGCGACTGCCACGACACCGCTCCTCCCGCAAACATCATCACGTAGCCCGAAGTCGATCGCCTCGTGTCTACATCTCCAGCCATATCAGCATCGGTATACCCAACCAGCTTCGGCTCGTCACCACCAAAGGAAAGTCTCCAATCAGCAGTGCCCTGAAGATATCGTAGAATCCACTTGACCGCACTCCAATGTACCCTTCCAGGATTTGAAAGATACATGCTAACCGTACCAACTGCATGAGCAATATCTGGCCTCGTACACACCATAGCATACATCAGGCTTCCCACAGCTGAGGCATATGGAACCCGCTCCATATCTTCCTTTTCGTCCTCGGTAGATGGACACTGTTCCTCAGTGAGCTTAAAGTGAGCCGCGAGGGGGGAACTCACTTTCTTCGACCCGTCCATCCCGAAACACTGAAGTACCCGGTGAATGTACTTCTTTTGGGACAAGTGTAGCAGCTTGGACTCTCTCTTTCGGCTGATCTCCATCCCAAGAATAGTCTTCGCTGCGCCCAAATCCTTCATAGAGAAGGCCGCGCCCAGTTGACGCTTCAACTCCGCTATCCTAGTGGCATTCCGACCCACTAATAGCATATCATCAACATAGAGCAACAAAATAATGAAATTATCAGCGGCAAAATATCTCACAAATGTAAAATGATCCGACATCGTCCGTGCATAACCATGCTCCCCCATAAACGACTCGAACTTCCTGTACCACTGCCTCGGAGCCTGCTTCAGACCATACAAGCTCTTCCTCAACCGGCAGACCAAATGTGACTTGCCCTTCTCACAGAATCCCTCCGGCTGCTCCATGTACAACTCCTCCTCAAGATCACCGTGGAGGAATGTCGTCTTCACGTCCATCTGCTCGACCTCCAAGTCGAAACTGGCTGCTAATGCTAGCACCACCCGAATAGACGAATGCTTGACGACAGGCGAAAAGATTTCATCATAATCCACGCCTTTCCGCTGACCGTAGCCTTTAACTACCAGCCTCGCTTTGTATCGAGGGCGAGTAGCATCTTCCGTCTGCTTCACTCTGAACACCCATCGATTCTTCAAAGCCTTCTTGCCCTTTGGCAACCGCACCAGATCATAAGTAAAATTGGTGTGCAAGGAACTCATCTCCTCCTGCATAGCCACCATCCACTCCTGCCTGTGTTCGTCTTCCATAGCCTCTGCAAAACTTTCGGGCTCCCCCCCGTCAGTCAATAGCACATACTCATCCGGTGAGTATCTCGTAGATGGTCGACGATCCCTGTCACTCCTTCTCAGTGGAGCCACTGGTGCTGGCTGTATACCGACAGCCGCCGCCCCTTCAGGAACTACCTCTCCGGCATGCTCATCCTCCTGAGGGACACCCTGACCACCATCAGCAGGCTGATGATCAAGGTTGGGAGCAACTCCATGTACCGGCTCCCCCATAACTGGATCCTCTGCGATGTCCTCTGGAAACTGCTCGAAGCGAAATGACTCTAACTCAGGCAATTCCTCAGCCTCAGAAGGCATCTCGGAATCCTGAGTGTTGGTTATGGTCTGATCCTCGACGAACACCACGTCCCTGCTTCTGTAGAGCTTTCCTTCCACTGGGTCGTAGAGTCTATAGCCAAACTCATCCCGACCATAGCCGACAAAGATGCATCGCCTCGTCTTCGGCTCAAGTTTGGTCCTCTCGTCCTTCGGTACATGCACGAAGGCTTTACAACCAAACGCCCGCAGGTGACTGTATGACGGCTCTTTGCCGTACCATACTTTGTCAGGCACATCACCCTGCAAAGGAGCACTAGGAGACAAATTAATAATATAAGCAGCTGTGAGAAGAGCCTCACCCCAATAACTGCCCGGCAAGTTTGCTTCTGACAGCAAATACCGCACCCTCTCCATCAGTGTCCTGTTCATGCGCTCCGCTACACCATTGAGCTGAGGTGTCTTTGGCGGAGTCTTCTGGTGTCGTATCCCTTGCTCTATGCAATACGCATCAAAGGGACCGATGTATTCGCCGCCATTGTCGGACCGAACACACAACAACTTCTTGCCCGTCTCCCTTTCAACAGAGGCCTGAAACTCCTTGAAAGTAGGCAGCACCTGATCCTTGGTCTTTAAGGCATAGACCCAAACCTTCCTGGAACAGTCATCAATAAAAGTCACAAAGTAAGAAGCACCACCAAGAGATTTTACCTTTATAGGACCGCAGACATCCGAGTGAATCAACTCGAGCAATGCCGGCTTCCTCGAACTTGGGTGACTTTGGAAAGACACCCTATTTTGCTTTCCAGCTAAACAGTGCGTGCACTTCTCCAACTTTGTAGACTTGAGCCCCGGAATCACTTTCCTGTTCACCAAGTAGCTCATCCCCTTCTCGCTGATATGGCCGAGCCGCTTGTGCCACAACTCGGTAGACGCATCACTGACTGCGTTCACCTTCTGTGCCCCCTCAGCGCTCCCCTCCATATAGTAGAGACCGGACTTCTTGCTTCCTCTGGCAATCACCATCGAACCTCTGGAAAGCTTCCACTGACTGTTTCCGAAGAGACTGAAGAATCCCTCGTCATCCAATCTTCCAACCGACACCAGATTGAAACGGATATCAGAGACATGACGAACATCCTTGAGAACAAGAACCGCACCCATCTTCGTTCTCAAATGCACATCTCCAACGGCAACCGCCTTCGACACTTCTCCGTTGCCCATTTTCAACACGCCACAGTCGCCTGTCGTATAAGTGGCAAACAGTGCCTATTGTGAGATACATGTGCTGAAGCCCCTGAGTCCACCAGCCAAGAATTGTCATCGCAGGCGAGGTTAGTAATGACCTCATCACCTACGACGATCACATCGCCTCCATGCACCGAGGCCGCCGCTGTAGTGTTCTCTTCTTGCTTCCCCTTGTCGCCCTTCTTCTCTCTCTTCCAAGCGAAACAATTCCGCTTGATATGGCCCTTCTTACCGCAATAGTAACACTCTGAGTCCTCGTAACGACCCTTGGACTTCCCCCTGCTCTTGTCTCTGCCACCACCTGGACCCCTGCTTTTGCCCCTTCCGCGGCTCTCTGAAACCAATGCCTCTGAGTGGTGGGATGTGGATGAAGTGCCCTGAGAACGTCTCCGCATCTCTTCATTTAACACCCTGCTCTTGGCAAACTCCAGACTGACCACGCCCTCTGGAGCAGAAGCGATCATAGATACTCGTACGGTCTCCCACGTGTCTGGCAATGTACACAGCAGCCATAGTCCCTGAACTTTGTCGTCGAACTTGACTCCCATAGAAGATAGCTGGTCAACCACGCCCTGGAACTCACTCAAGTGATCCGAAATAGACGCCCCATCCTTGTACCGTAGACCCATCATCGTTCGGATCAGGAACAACTTGTTTACCCCGGTCTTCTTCGCATACAAGGATTCCAGCTTATCCCACAACGTCTTCGCGTGCTCAATATTGGCAACGTGGTTGTACACGTTCTCATCAACAAACTGCCTTATGTACCCACACACCTGTATGTGCTCGAATGTCCAGTCCTCCTCGGATTTATCACTGGGCCTCTCGGATGCAAACATGGGTAGATGCAGCTTCTTGACAAATAGAAAAACTTTCATCTTGCTCTGCCAATAATGATAGTTTGTGCCATTAAGGTTCACCATGCGCACCGGCTTCGCGTCCATCTCTCCTCTCTGGTTCCTCTGTCAACTCCTGACACCCTTTGAACCCAAAGCTCTGATACCACTCCGTTGGGAAAGAAACGCGGAAACCTTTCCCCAAACCGGAGAGTACCTGCGAGAGGACCGAGCAATACAACGCACGAACCCAAAAACAACCACACAAAACAATCACGCAGACACAGAGAATTTTTGACGTGGAAACCCTTACGGGAAAAACCACGGGACGATCGGAGTCCAACCCTGAGAAGCCTCCACTAATGGAATAGAAGAATTACACCCTCTACAAACTTCTCCCGATCCAAATCGGATCCCCACAACACTCAGAGATAAGAACAATGATTACAAGGCTACGAAGAGCGAGAACGACGAGTAGAGATTACCCGAACACGATCTCCTTCGAATAGCGACCTTCAATCCTCCGTCTTCTTCTCCGAAATTGTAATGGCACTCTTGCCTCCTTCTCTCTCAAAAGTTATGTTACTTGCGATAATGAGTTAGGGTTGAGAAAACTCAATATATCTCCCTAATCCCGCAACCAACCTGGACCGTTGGATTAGATCCAATGATGAAAACTCATCCAGAAATCCGCTTCAGCCCCCGACGACACAGAGTTCGGCCAGAACTCTGTGTGGGGCAACCAGCACCTACTGGCCAAACCCTGGAACGGCCAGACCGAGTTCGGCCCGAACTCGCCATGGGACCGAGTTCGGCCCGAACTCGGATCCCCTGCTTCCAGCAGCTCCAGCAGCAACAGCAGCAACTTCGTCGCCTACTTCCCGAGCTTATTCAACACACGAACGGCGCTCGTCGCACTCCGGGGTCTTCTCCACATAGGTTGGGAACCCCTCCCACTCCAACACGAATATGGACACATATTTATAAGGAAATGATACAAATACGGGATATGAAATTTTTAGATATGTACAACTGTACAGTAAGTAGTCATGTATGTTGGCACTATTTGTATACAAATACATTCATGGACATAATACGGATATGGACACCAGTTTTCCATGTCGGTATATCAGATTAAAACTATCATCAGACTATTCTTTTTGGCATTATGCATTTGTTATATTTCAAGAAAGTTTACTCATTTTGTCTTTGTTTATAGCCCTATTAATTCATCCAGATTTTGATACCATGCATATAAGCTTTCTTATCCTTTAATATACTTCTTATGTTTCTATGGAGAAGTCTGTATGCTCGTCAATTTGTAAGTGCTATACATATGTAGTCATTTGACAATCAAACCCCTTTTCTGGCATCATGGTGTCATTATCTGCCTATGATGATTGAGACTTAGAACCTGTTATTTGTTTAACATGCAAGGTACATGATGATTCCTTATATGACTATGTTGGTGCCTCCGGTAAATTGGATAGGGTATGATGCTATAACTTTCTGACTTTCCATTCTCAATTCTAGGTCACAGGATCGATTGAACTATTTATTATACTATATTATTTAACAGAATCTACTTCATGAGCATATTGTTCCTTCCTCAGTGCTACGGGCTAGTTGGCAATGCCATCCTTTTCCAAGTCACTATGTTGTTAATGCTTATGTAGAGAACTGCATTGGAATTGACTAAAGTATCTTTTAGTGAGTATTTGAGTGGTTTAAGTAACTACATAGACCCACTAACCCTAACCAGGGTTATAATGCCATCCTTTTCCAAGTCATAATGTTGTTATTGTTGGTACAAACACAAGTTCAATATTCCCAGGAATACTATTTATTATACGAAACATAGGAAAACTAGATACCTATGGATTTGATGTCCGAGGATAAAATTTCCTGGAATATGAAATTCCCGAGAATATGATATTCTCAGAAATATTGCAATCCGCGTACCAAATGACCCCCAAGTATTTAATAATCAATAGCCCATAGATTTTTTTAAAAATATATGACATCAAAAATGGATAATAACAAGTTCACTGGGAAAGGATTAAAAATAATGCTAATTCGATATGTATATCAGAAGTAAATCTGTCCCAAAACTATTTTTCCTTACAAAATCAATAGGCATGCATACATGAAAAAAAAGGTTCCTTTTTGTATTTATCCCTTATATTGGTCTTTGTAACCCTTAGGATCTATGATTCTCATATAGTGACAATCTATTGCGTAAAAGTAATTCTCATAGTAAAATGTCATGATGTTAGTTTTTCATTTTCTACCCTTAAGGCTGTAATTAGTCATATTTAAATTACTTCCCCTCCGAGATATACATGCTGGTAAGTATTATTTGTACTAATTATTCAATTAGAAATGGTAGCAAAGATCATTCATGTTAGGTCATGTGACAATGACATACTTATGTTCTGCCAAGTTAGCCTTCTTACTTGAGCCATCATAAATCATCTAATGCTAGTCCCCGTCATTGAATTGCTAATCCTTATGGTTATGCTTGATATGTCAAATGACTTTATCAAACTATCATCTATATTTATTAGGAAACTGCAATCCTATTTTTAAGCTAAGTTATTGAATAAGCATTTTGTGATTTCAAATATCCTTGTAAAATTACCAAAATTAAAGATTAGTTAGTATTTTGTACTTGCAGAGAAAAATCAAAGAATTTTGATGTACTAAAGATATTTGATTTATTTATAATTTATATCTTCTTATGATTATTATCAATAACTATGTTGTAGATGAAGTTGAAAGCCTTGCTGCTTCTACACATGCTGTAATATCTAGTTCTGAGCCATCAGACTCCATTCGGGTAGTTTTTTAGACTTAATTTCATCCTCTCATACTCGTTTAGTATTAAATGGAACTTGATTAATTGAGTGGTTTTGTAGTTGAGTTAAAAAATCTTTCAGCCTAATGAGGTCGCTGCTTATTGAAACTTTCAGGTGGTCAATACGTTGCTTACTCAGATGGACAAATTGAAATCCTGGCCAAATGTGATCATTCTGACAACATCAAATATAACTGCTGCAATCGGTATTGCACAAATTATTCCCAACTTTTTAGTTGTTTATGTATATATTTGTTATGCTATTTATTGACCATTCAACCTGATGACTTGATGTCCTGGCCAAATGTGATCATTCTGACAACATCAAATATAACTGCTGCAATCGGTATTGCACAAATTATTCCCAACTTTTTATTTGTTTATGTACATATTTGTTATGCTATTTATTGACCATTCAACCTGATGACTTGATGCTTATCATGATTAATGTATTAATTTCAAGATTAGGTTATTTACATCATATTACATTTCTTCATTCTTTTTGGTTCACATGGTATAAAGTGCATCATAAAATGAATAATGGAGGTTCGAAGAAATATGCTTGATTGCAAGGTTGTATCTAACAATCATTTAGAAGAAAACCACTCCTATCTTGTATTCCTCCTGAATTACAAAAATAGCCTATGATGACCGATGCAAATTCAGTTTCTACGAGTAGCAAAATAGTTCTCTTCTCCATATGCATGCCTCTCCCAAACATCTTAAGCAGTTGCATCTAGTGAGTAGTTTATTCAAGAACACAGCTCTAGCATGTCTTCCTCTTAGGGGCTGTTTGGTTCCCTGAAGTCTAAGAACCTATAGTATCCATGAAATTTGGCCAATTGGGTATGTTGTAATATGACTTGTGTTCAACTATGTTACCTTCACTCGGGTACGTGTATTGGGTATGGGTTTGTTATAAACTACTAGTAAACTTTTTTGAACTAGTTGAATAAATCCCGGACGGTCCCTTCATCATCCCTACTACTTTATTACCATTATACCACATTAAAATGATCGCTCCATCCATATGAGTTCGTATGTTAGGACAAACTTATGTATGCAAAAAGAACCAACTCATGGTAAAAAAAAAATGCTTTCAGTCAACTTCTGTATAAAGTATTAGCAGCTTCAGAAGCTTACATCTATCCAGTCTTGTGTATAACTTGTAGGGTTTTGTTGTCTTGATTGGAATTGTGCTATACTAGAAATATCTGGTGACATTAATTTCCAAAGCCCATTAAAACGTATTAAGGTGCTGATTGAATCATCTTGATATCGTTCATTTTATTCTCTGGGTATTGTTGCTTCAGTCTCTTCTTGAAACATTTGTAACTGGTCATAAAAGATTTGTTAAAGCCGGAGAGATCCGCAAAGGAGGGAGCCAAAGCTTAACTATACAGCTATATCCACGAGTCTCTTCGGATTATGCTCTGTTGTCATTTTGGTCTTCGGTAAGAATTTTAGGAAGCTTCAACCACGTTAACTCTCAGCTGGCGTGCTAACTTCTGGTGAACTTTTGTTGAGTGTTTCACTGTGTAGTTATTTGTTCTGTTGTTAGTGTAATAGTATTAGCATTTGACTGCTCTAGCTTTCTTTAAGAAAAAAGAATGTAACCTGAGCTATAATATAATAGATGCTGATAAAAGTTGGTCGCACACTTTGCTTCTATGGTCTTGTTACTGAAACCGAATAGAATGGTGAACAATCCAGATTCAGTGGCAGAATGTTTGTTCAACTTATGATACTTATATGCCGTTAACTTCATATCATTGATAACACGAAGGGAAACCTCTTGTAGCTCATGCAACCATGGAGCTACCCTCCAATATTCTTCTGGACAGACAATATCAATATTCTTTTCATCATTGACACATAATAAGCCAAAGTGCCAAGTTGTTGCCTTGGTTCTGACGATAAGTGATGATTAGTACTATTAACAAATTTGCAATATCAAGATGTATACTATGATAAAAATTTTATACTAGAGGAATGAATCATATTGTAATATTTTATGGTGCCATTTTAGATAAATCAACATATCAACTTATCAGGTGAAACCTGTTCATGTAATATCTACCTCTACTATGTTTAACGATATAGGACTCAAATAATGAATTTTTCATTTTTGCATTTTGCACCTAAGTTATCTTGGTTCATTAAGTTTATTTTTTATTCTTCCAGGAAGTTTGCATGGGTTCATAAACTTATTTATGATTTTCATAAATAAATTGGCTTTTGTTTTGAGATTTTTTCCCCTCATTTTGAATTTTCCTTTCTCCTTTTACCAATAAAATGTAAGAACAGACAGATTCCTTGTCGTAAGCACTTGATGACCGTAAGCACTGGATGATCGTAGGTATGCATTAAATTTCAGCTCAGTGTTATTTATCTGATAGGAACAAAATTTTCAGCTGCAATAAATTTTGGACGACTACATAAATTTTTATTGAAAAAGCTCTCCATAAAGGCATTAGGCCTATATTGTTGGTGTATTCAGAACGACATTATGTGAATTGTTACTTCACAGAACTACATAGAAAATCTTTTCCTTTTTCAGTTGATTCGTTTTATGCCTTTAATTAAAATGAGGAACGGATTCCTTTTTATTCCATCGAATGACATTTTCTAAGTATAATTGTTACAATAATATCTAAATGTTTTTGGGCTACCTCAATCATTGCATGCTTTATGCTATATCTATTAAGTAAGATGTGTCACAGTAATACTTCTCTAGGGCTTGATGCTTTGAACCATATCTAGTACCAAGCAATTTTTGTTGAACACTTGATTAGTTATTACTGTTAGTTATATTTTATTGCAATCAGTAATTACTAGGTATTAGTCAATGTGGTTGTAGATATGTATATAGATGTGCCCATTGCCTAAATGTTTTCCCCAAATTAATTTCATTATTTCTTTGGTACCAGTACCTGGCTGTATGCAAGCTAGTGTAAAAAAATAAATTGATATGATTATTTTTAGGGCCTTATTATGGTGGACTGTTTCATCTTAAAATTGGCTGCATGTTGTGGTTTCCATCTCGCTACTGAGAAGTTTTCCACTCAATTCGAGGTTAATCAAGCCAAAAGAGAGCTGCATAATGTCTTTATTAGGAAGCTTTACAGGTATGAAACATGCCTTATCCAAAATTTAGGAAAACCTAATTTTCCTTTTCTTCCAGCTATTTAGTTATTTGGTGCTAAATAATAGAGTTCAATATGTTACATGGACTCTTTCAAGGTTTTTTTTTCTTGAGGATAGCCAATATACTTGCACCTTATAACAAAATGAATCGGTTAGCCTGTATTAATTTTTTTAAAAATGTTTTTCTCCTTATTGCAGCTGACTGTGCTAAAATGTTTTTGAATTCAAAGATTCCCTTCTGGATATCATTTTTTTAAGTCCTCCAGCTTATATGCATTTGTTTCTTTGGAAAATCAGGTAAATAACAGATACCATGTTCTAATTTTGTAGGAAATCAGGTACAGAACAAATACCAAAATCAGGTTTGATTGTACACTTAAAACTGTCATTGTTGTTTTATCAACTTCATGTTTAGCAGTTCTTTTTTTTAAATGTGTGACAGCCTTTTGTTTTTTATCAGTGTATCTATTAAATGTTTAGGTGTTCAAAATTTCACTGTGTTCACATTACCCATGGTCATGTATGCTGGTTCGCTTTTCTCAATTTGGCATGCCCTTTTGCATCTGTAGTTTCTCTCAAAACTATCAAGTCATACTTCAGCTGAATCTTTTACTCCCATGAAGAACTTTGCCCTTATTTTTTTGTTTCCACAGGACTTGGCATTTGTTGTGGATGGTGTTGCTTTAGAAATTGTTCTGAAGAGATATAAGGAGGCTTTCACTGAATTGGCGATTCTCTCGAGGACAGCTATCTGCTGTCGTGTAACTCCTTCACAGAAGGCTGCTCCAAAGAAGGCTGCAGATGGTGCGTTTGACATGCACATGCGGCTATCGACGTGATGTAAACTTTCATTTTGTAAACAATGGGATATGAATTTTATGTTATGGGGGAAAGATTCGACGTGATGTAAACTTTTGTTTTATTTTGTAAACAGTTGGATACGACTTTTAAATGTTTTATAAAAATTTCTTGTCTTAATGTTGCTGCTACCATAATGCATTTGCGATTAAATAGTTCTGTGTGATTTTTGTTCTATATAAAATTTAATTGTATATTTCATATACAAATAGGAGGAGGATTAAGTTTTTGGGACGTATTTTTTGGGACAGATTTATAAACTGTCCTGCAGAATTTGTAATTTTGAAACCTTTTGGGACGGGAGTTTAACAGTCCTTTATAAGTATTTGGGACGGCAAATATCCGTCATTTAACTTTTTGCCACGCCACCCTAATAAGACCACCCATTGCCATCCTAAAGACCGTCCCAAATAGTAGTTGGGACGGTAAACCTATTTATTATGACGTTTTTTTGTTGTACCAAAAAGTCACTTTTTTTGTAGTGCATATTGTATAGATGGTACATCAATACAGGAATGCAATTGGGAGCAGGACAAGGTTTTGTGGTGTCAGTGTGTCGAGAGTGTCCAAAATCGTGTCAGCACTGAATCAGAGGCTATGGAGACTACATTTAGTTAACATATAAAATCGAACACAAATCATTTAGAAAAACCCAAATCAATACAACATAACCTGGGGATAATACAACATCACATTAACATTTTCAAATCTCTGGAAACAATATAGGAATAAAATCCCATTCTCAACAAAACTCAGAAAACCCAAGAAAACCTGAGAATAACTTTTACATATAAACATTTAATTTCGAAAACCAAATTCATCAAGTAAACTCGAAATCAAAGTAGGAAACACGTGTAAAATGGCAGGGACAAACCCCACGTGTCCCAATGAACCCATACGTGTCCAATTGTGGACACAGTGTCAAAAAACAACAAAACATGTAGTATCAGAAAACCCAAGTTCGAACCCAAAAATCTATTTTGAAAACCAAACAAAATTAAAATAAATATAGTAAAACACGTGTACAGTCATAGGGACATGTCCCACGTGTCTAATGGGACACCAACGAGTCCAAGAATCAGGACACGAGGTGTACAAACCCAAAATCGAAACAGTTCAGGAAACGGCAATCCCCAGTCCTCGTGCACGCGTGTCGAGTCATCGTGGACTCGACACAGAGCTCGAAGTGTGTCGAGCTCGTGCACACGTGTAAAGGGGATATAGGGCAAGGTTCGTGTCACCCTGCACAGTGTCTAGGTTGTGTCGTGTCCTCGTTTGAGTCACGTGTCAGTGCCGAGTTTCGTGCGCGTGCACAGTGAGCACGAGTCATTGTAAATTTAATACGAGTGGGATTTCTCCCAATTCGCTTAATAAAATCTCCCCAAATTTTGTGTGCGTGCTGTCAGTGTATACCCCCTCATGTCCACCGAAAATCGTATCATAAAGTATCGTGTCGTGTCCTGTGTCGACCCCGAGCAGCAAGGGAGCTGCACGAGCCTCGTGCGGTGTCCAAGCATTGGGTTCGTGTCCGATTTAGATACGAACAGCACACGAAAACCAATCCAGTTAATTACAAATCCAAACCCTACATATATAGCTACAAATCTGTTTAAAAACATTTTGAAAATAATAAATTAGAACTCACATTGGCATTTTAACAAACACATACACACATTCATTGACACGTGTCCGATACGGACACCAAATGGACACGGTTTCCTACCAAACTGGAGGCACAACTAGGGGACACCTAGATCTAGGCTATTATGCAAAGAAATCAGAATTATAAAATAGTTTAGGGTGTTTAACTATAGAGTGTCAATGACAAGGAAAAAGCCCCGAATAGGATGATTCTCCTTGCAAGCCAATAGCTCCAAATTGTACCAAAATTGAGATTTCTCTCCATGAATAGAAAATAGAGTAGGATTAGACTCTAATGCAAGAAACTAGAGTCAAAAAGAAATTAAAATGAAATAGTTATGGATTGGGGAAGAATGACCAATACCTTTCTTTTCCAAAAGTTGATTTGATACAAAATAGGCAAGAACCATAGGAAGAGAGATTATATAGGGTGGGGATCCCTATGTGGCTGGTCATGAAGGGAGAAATTAGGGTTAGGGTTATAACTAATGGGCTTGGGCCAAGTTTCAATGCTAATGAAATCAATCCATAAGTCAAAAGTCCATGAACCTAAATCACTTATTCTCTACATGAAACTTGATTCAAATAAGTCACTTGAGTCGACTTAAGTTAGACTAGGGTCCCACCATGCTAATCAAGTCACGATAGCTATGGTCAACATCTAGGTTAGTCTCTTAAGTCACAACTAGTAAAAGTCAAAATTAACAACCATTAATCCAATAATTAATCAAATAATTCCAATAAGTAAAAATGACCAAAATACCCCTAGGCTAAAATGATAAATAAATATCCCAATCACATGGTTAGGCTCTAGGTCAGACAGTCTCTAGGGTTTCACTAGCAGCACATCAAAATCACAAGTCATGGTTTTTAAATAGTTTTAAAATGATTAAAAATCACCAAAAATCCTAATATGATATAAATATCAATAAATAAATAATTATAATTACAAAAGTTCAAAATTACCCTCATCTAGAAAACTGGGTGTTACAAGTGTACCCCCTTAGAAGAATTTCATCCTCGAAATTAAGATGATTGCACCCCTACTAGGTCAAACCCCCAATCAAATCAAGGTCGATAGATAACATGCAACACAATCCTACTGGTTGTGATTCCACAGTCTCGATCAGGGTAACTATGCCATCTAACATATCACAAGCATATCATGGCAGGTACTAATTGAATCACACATGAAGGTGGGGAGGAAGAACAAGATGGACAAACCTGCTAACCCATCACCTGCAGTATCAGTCTTCTCGACTGTCATCGCAAAAGCTCTACCCCTCTGGTGCTGAGCTACAGGTGGCCTAGCTCCCCCAAAAGGAGGTGCAATGGGATAATCTATCTTCTGGAGGGCTTCAGAACCACAGGAATAACAAACCTTCAGCCTCTTCCTACACTGCTCCCTGGTGTGTCCCAACTTTCTGCAGTAGGAACAACTGATTGTCTTCGGGTCCTGACCGCGATACTGATGCTGCAACTGCTGAACCATTATTGGTGCCTGTGTCAGCTGAATCTGTATGTGAGGCCTTTTGGCCTGGCCTCCACTGCTGCTGGCACCGTGAGTGTCTCGTCCCCTCTTGAGCCTCAGCTCAAGGTCATCCTCCGCTGCTAGGGCTCCTACCAGGATCTCCTCAAAAGTGGCACTGCGAGCACTCTTGGTATAGGACTTCACCTCCTTGACTAGCCCCTTTCAGAACCTCCGGGCCTTCGTCGCCTCAGATAACCCCTCAACAAATCTGTCCAGACGACAGAACTCCCCAGTGTACTCCTCGACAGTCTGACTGCCATGCACCAAAGCCTTGAACTGCGTCTCAAGGGCACCAAGCGCTGCATCGGGGAAAACTTCTCCTTGAACAGCTTCTTGGAAGCTGTCCAAGTCTGTCCAACAGTACCAACCCTCGGGTTGGTCTGGTACCACGTGCAAGCCAAGTCCTGCATCATACTAGTCGCTGCCTTAATCTGCAGTCTCGCTGGAATCTCTGCTAGCCTGAAGATCTCCTCCATGTGCTCGATCCACTCATCTGCGTACAGGATGCCCTCTGTACCCCTGAAGTCTCACGGGTGCATCTTCTGGAAATCCTGTATGCCCTTCTCCTTCGACTGATGCTGCTACTGATCTGTCGGATGCTGAGTTGTAACTCTCTCCACTGTCGTCAGGGCCAGATCTATGCCCCTGCTGAACTCCGCCGTCTGACGCTGCTGTTGAGCCTGTTGAGCCTCCATAAACTACTGGAAGAAGGCAAACAGCTGTACTGCGTCGATGGATCCTGAAGGCGGCTGCTGCTGCTGAGGCATCTCCGGGATAACTGGGCTCTGCCTGTGCACTGGTGGAGGGTCTCCCCGAAGGTAGCTAAAACACCCACCCCAGCTGGCATAACTGGTACTGCGGTATCGGTGGCTGGCTGCACAGGACGGGAGGTGGCAGACCTCTCAGCAGTGTCCCCCTGTCCTGGGCGATGAGATCTAGTCTCGACCATCCTGGAGATAGATCAAACAAGGAATCAATACTGAGATAGAAGCGATAAATCAAAAGAGGATAGTTATTTTCAAACAAGACAAATCAGTAAGATGTATAGATGGCATGAATTGAAGCAGAATTTTTTCTGACTGTGATTGAGTACCTCTCCGTTGAAGCCTATCGCTCAATCCTATCGCAGGCTGTAGTGATACTCTAGTTCAAATACCACTACATAAACTCGACCTGCATGGGCCACCACTAAAAATGTGTCATGACCCATACCCACGGTGAGGGTACGAGTACGTAACAGTGCCCAGCCTACGCCGCAGTGTCGGCGGTAGAATACTGTTCTAGGTCACTATCTAAACAACAACTCACGCAGTTATATAGTGTACTTGTCAAAATCTCAACTCCGAACGGAGGACAAGTATAGATATTAAAATCTCAATCACATTCTAAGCACGATATGATAACACAGAGTTTTATAACTAAGACTAAATAACAACAACAAAACCAGCTACTAAATAGTAATAATCTCAAACAATCTCAAAACAAAACAATATCTCAACTTATTACAATTCAAGTTCTAAAAACATGAAACTAAACCAAGTCTACTAGCTAGTCTCCCGATTACTCCTGAGTGTCGGGGCCAAAGGTAGCTAAGCCATCTCATGCTCCAAGGCAAGTAGGGCAAATGTCCTCAGGACAATCATCTGTAATATTTTCAACAGGTCCAGTCAGGACAGGAACGAGTACAACTCATCTAGGAAACCCAAGTAAATGATAGAGAACTATAAAGTAGTTATAGACAGTTTTATTGATGAACATGGTAGTTTATATTCAGGTGATGGTATAGAGAAACGGTTAAGATACAAGGAAAGTAAAGTAACTAAAACAAGAGAAGAATCATGGGAATGAAGACTGTAAAATAAGATTCTAACTGACTAGAGTAACATGATAAGTCCAGACAGTAAATGTAAGACAAGTGTAAAACCTACTTAAATTCAGTACGAGACGAATCTAATACAAGATGAATCTAGTACAAGATGATTCTAGTCAGTGATCAAGAATCCAGGTGAGACCAGCTATATTCTAACAGTGTGTTTTAAAATACTGAGATCGACATGTAAACGGCTGTAGGTACCAGGCACATCTCTCATTGATCAGGCGAGAGATGGCTATGCTTCCAGTAGATTCTAGTTGGGAGATTCCAGATTTGGGGTATGTCTACATGTCTTACTCAATATTTCCCCGCCCCGTAATACAAGTAAATCCAGAATTCGACACGAGAATCGAGATGAGTCTAGCCAAACATGATGATACCAGCAATGATTCCAGAATGATTCCAGTAATAGAGGCCAGACAAGATGGTATGTGTGTCGCATACATGAATCCAGAAATATCCATACGTGTTGTAACAGAGAATCACATAAAACTAACTAGAACTGAAGTACAATGATTGACAAATAAATGAGATTACTATCAGAAAATGTACTCGCCTGATACTCTGAAAAGAGTAGTGTAATATCAGATGTCTGCACCGGAGTCGCAATGTCCTAAATAGAGCAGTATGAGTTATGATGTATTTAATATAAAGCAATTGAAGTTTACGATGCAATGTACATAATTTCTAGGTCAATCTGGTGTAGGCTAACATCTAATAGCTGATACTACGTGGTATTATTCATCTGATACTAGATGGATGAACAAAAAGGAGATTGGACTGAACAATTATGTAATGTACAATGAACAATGAAGTGCAAGATATCTCTATGTATGCAGTGAAACATTTGTACATAGGTGATCAAGGGATGAGCAATTAGAGATATTCATCAGAACATAGATTTCTCGAAGGTTCTAGTCAGAACATTAGGTGTAAGGAGAATGAACTCATATTCAAAGACTCATAAAATGGGCCATATAGGCAACTTGGACAGAACAATTCCTAATCAAGTCTAATGTGGAATTATACGGTTAATCAAGTATACAGAATAGACTATAACATGCAGGACAATGTAAAGATGGGACAAATGGATTTAGTCCAAGTAGTGGATGAACATTGGTTTTAAATGATAATACTGGATGCAATACGCAAGATATATTAAACTGGAATGAAGGACTTATCTAATATGCAGTGGCTAATGGCTAATGTAGTGAATGAACTATGTGGCTATTAGCCAAAGTTCTGGACTACTCCTATATGCAGGGTCTGAACCAACATTTCATGATCCTGAGTTAGAGGTATTGAACCCAGGTTATGAAAACATGTGAAAGGATGTGAATTGCAGTTGCTTACTTAGGATGCACTGAACAGATGAATAGAGTGCATACTCTGATACATGTGGACTAATGCAGCCTATGCATTGCAGTGGCAAAGCATGTAGTAATTTAAGATCTATATGCAGGTAATGATATGGTTTGCAGATGAGTATGCTGTGAGGTATTGCACTGAACAAGAACATATCATATTGTATAGATGGTACAAGAACATATCATATTGTATAGATGGTACATCAATGCAGGAATACAATTGGGAGCAGGACAAGGTTTTGTGGTGTCAGTGTGTCGAGAGTGTCCAAAATCATGTCAGCACTGAATCAGAGGCTATGCTGTCAACACTTAGTTAACATATGAAATCGAACACAAATCAATTAGAAAAACGCAAATCAATACAACATAGCCTGGGGTAATACAACATCACATTAACATTTTCAAATCTCTGGAAACAATATAGGAATCAAATCCCATTCTCAACAAAACTCAGAAAACCCAAGAAAACCTGAGAATAACTGTTACATATAAACATTTAATTTCGAAAACCAAATTCATCAAGTAAACTCGAAATCGAAATAGGAAACACGTGTAAAATGGCGGGGACAAACCCCACGTGTCCTAATGAACCCATACGTGTCCAATTGTGGACACAAAGTGTCAAGAAAAACATCAAAAGATGTAGTATCAGAAAACCCAAGTTCGAACCCAAAAATCCATTTTGAAAACCAAACAAAATTGAAATAAATATAGTAAAACACATGTACAGTCATAGGGACATGTCCCACGTATCCAATGGGACACCAGTGAGTCCAAGAATCAGGACACGAGGTGTCCAAACCCAAAATTGAAACAGTTCAGGAAAAAGCAATCCCTAGTCCTCGTGCACGCGTGTCGAGTCATCGTTGACTCGACACAGAGCTTAAAGTGTGTCGAGCTCGTGCACACATGTAGAGGGGATATAGGGCTAGGTTCGTGTCACCCTGCACAGTGTCTAAGTTGTGTCGTGTCCTCATTTGAGTCGCGTGTCAGTGCCGAGTTTCGTACGCGTGCACAGTGAGCACGAGTCAGTGTAAATTCAATGCGAGTGGGATTTCTCCCAATCCGCTTGATGAAACCTCCCCAAATTTTGTGTGCGTGCTGTCAGTGTATGCCCCCTCGTGTCCACCAAAAATCATGTCATAAAGTGTCGTGTCGTGTCTTGTGTCGACCCCGAGCAGCAGGGGAGCTGCACGAGCCCCGTACGGTGTCCAAGCAGTGGGTTCGTGTCCAATTAGGTCACGAACAGCACACGAAAACCAACCGAGTCAATTACAAATCCAAACCCTACATATATAGCTACAAATCTATTTAAAAATATTTTAAAAATAACAAATTAGAACTCACAATGGCATTTTAACAAACACATGCACACACTCATTGACACGTGTCCGATACGGACACCAAATGGACACGGTTTCCTACCAAACTTGAGGGACATCTAGGGGACGCCTAGATCTAGGCTATTATGCAAAGAAATCAGAACTAAAACATAGTTTAGTGTATTTACCTATAGAGTGTCAATGACAAGGAAAAAGCCCCAAATAGGATGATTCTCCTTGCAAGCCAATAGCTCCAAATTGTACCAAAACTGAGATTTCTCTCCATGAACAGAAAATAGAGTGGGATTAGACTCTAATGCAAGAAACTAGAGTCAAAAAGGAATTAAAATGAAATAGTTATGGATTGGGAAAGAATGACCAATACCTTTCTTTTCCAAAAGTTGATTTGATGCAAAAGAAGCAAGAACCATAAGAAGAGAGATTATATTGGGTGGGGATCCCTATGTGGCTGGTCATGAAGGGAGAAATTAGGGTTAGGGTTATAACTAATGGGCTTGGGCCAAGTTTTAATGCTAATGAAATCAATCCATAAGTCAAAAGTCCATGAACCTAAATCACTTATTCTCTACATGAAACCTGATTCAAATAAGTCAACTTGAGTCGACTTAAGTTAGACTAGGGTCCCACCATGCTAATCAAGTCACGATAGCTAAGGTCAACATCTAGGTTAGTCTCTTAAGTCACAACTAGTAAAAGTCAAAATTAACAACCATTAATCCAATAATTAATCAAATAATTCCAATAAGTAAAAATGACCAAAATACCCCTAGGCTAAAATGATAAATAAATATCCCAATCACATGGTTAGGCTCTAGGTCAGACAGTCTCTAGGGTTTCACTAGCAGCACATCAAAATCACAAGTCATAGTTTTTAAATAGTTTTAAAATGATTAAATATCACCAAAAATCCTAATATGATATAAATATCAATAAATAAATAATTATAATTACAAAAGTTCAAAATTATCCTCATCTAGAAAACTGGGTGTTACAAGTGTACCCCCTTAGAAGAATTTCATCCTCGAAATTAAGATGATTGCACCCCTACTAGGTCAAACCCCCAATCAAATCAAGGTCGATAGATAACATGCAACACAATCCTACTGGTTGTGATTCCACAGTCTCGATCAGGGTAACTATGCCATCTAACATATCACAAGCATATCATGGCAGGTACTAGTGGAATCACACATGAAGGTGGGGAGGAAGAACAAGATGGACAAACCTGCTAACCTATCACCTGCAGTATCAGTCTTCTCGACTGTCATCGCAAAAGCTCTACCCCTCTGGTGCTGAGCTGCAGGTGGCCTAGCTCCCCCAAAAGGAGGTGCAATAGGATAATCTATCTTCTGGAGGGCTTCAGAACCACAGGAATAACAAACCTTCAGCCTCTTCCTACACTGCTCCCTGGTGTGTCCCAACTTTCTGCAGTAGGAACAACTGATTGTCTTCGGGTCCTGACCGCGATACTGATGCTGCAACTGCTGAACCATTATTGGTGCCTGTGTCAGCTGAATCTGTATGTGAGGCCTTTTGGCCTGGCCTCCACTGCTGCTGGCACCGTGAGTGTCTCGTCCCCTCTTGAGCCTCAGCTCAAGGTCATCCTCCGCTGCTAGGGCTCCTACCAGGATCTCCTCAAAAGTGGTACTGCGAGCACTCTTGGTATAGGACTTCACCTCCTTGACTAGCCCCTTTCAGAACCTCCGGGCCTTCGTCGCCTCAGATAACCCCTCAACAAATCTGTCCAGACGACAGAACTCCCCAGTGTACTCCTCGACAGTCTGACTGCCATGCACCAAAGCCTTGAACTGCGTCTCAAGGGCACCAAGCGCTGCATCGGGGAAAACTTCTCCTTGAACAGCTTCTTGGAAGCTGCCCAAGTCTGTCCAACAGTACCAACCCTTGGGTTGGTTTGGTACCACGTGCAAGCTAAGTCCTGCATCATACTAGTCGTTGCCTTAATCTGCAGTCTCGCTGGAATCTCTGCTACCCTGAAGATCTCCTCCATGTGCTCGATCCACTCATCTGCATACAGGATGCCCTCTGTACCCCTGAAGTCTCACGGGTGTATCTTCTGGAAATCCTATATGCCCTTCTCCTTCGACTGATGCTGCTACTGATCTGTCGGATGCTGAGTTGTAACTCTCTCCACTGTCGTCAGGGCCAGATCTATGCCCCTGCTGAACTCCGCCGTCTGACGCTGCTGTTGAGCCTGTTGAGCCTCCATAAACTACTGGAAGAAGGCAAACAGCTGTACTGCGTCGATGGATCCTGAAGGCGGCTGCTGCTGCTGAGGCATTTCCGGGATAACTGGGCTCTGCCTGTGCACTGGTGGAGGGTCTCCCCGAAGGTAGCTAAAACACCCACCCCAGCTGGCATAACTGGTGCTGCGGTATCGGTGGCTGGCTGCACAGGACGGGAGGTGGCAGACCTCTCAGCAGTGTCCCCCTGTCCTGGGCGATGAGATCTAGTCTCGACCATCCTGGAGATAGATCAAACAAGGAATCAATACTGAGATAGAAGCGATAAATCAAAGGAGGACAGTTATTTTCAAACAAGACAAATCAGTAAGATGTATAGATGGCATGAATTGAAGCAAAATTTTTTCTGACTGTGATTGAGTACCTCTCCGTTGAAGCCTATCGCTCAATCCTATCGCAGGCTGTAGTGATACTCTAGTTCAAATACCACTACATAAACTCGACCTGCATGGGCTACCACTAAAAATGTGTCATGACCCATACCCACGGTGAGGGTACGAGTACGTAACAGTGCCCAGCCTACGCCGCAGTGTCGGCGGTAGAATGCTGTTCTAGGTCACTATCTAAACAACAACTCACGCAATTATATAGTGTACTTGTCAAAATCTCAACTCCGAACGGAGGACAAGTATAGATATTAAAATCTCAATCACATTCTAAGCACGATATGATAACACAGAGTTTTATGACTAAGACTAAATAACAACAACAAAACCAGCTACTAAATAGTAATAATCTCAAACAATCTCAAAACAAAACAATATCTCAACTTATTACAATTCAAGTTCTAAAAACATGAAACTAAACCAAGTCTACTAGCTAGTCTCCCGATCACTCCTGAGTGTCGGGGCCAAAGGTAGCTAAGCCATCTCATGCTCCAAGGCAAGTAGGGCAAATGTCCTCAGGACAATCATCTGTAATATTTTCAACAGGTTCAGTCAGGACAGGAACGAGTACAACTCATCTAGGAAACCCAAGTAAATGATAGAGAACTATAAAGTAGTTATAGACAGTTTTATTGATGAACATGGTAGTTTATATTCAGGTGATGGTATAGAGAAACGGTTAAGATACAAGGAAAGTAAAGTAACTAAAACAAGAGAAGAATCATGGGAATGAAGACTGTAAAATAAGATTCTAACTGACTAGAGTAACATGATAAGTCCAGACAGTAAATGTAAGACAAGTGTAAAACCTACTTAAATTCAGTACGAGACGAATCTAATACAAGATGAATCTAGTACAAGATGATTCTAGTCAGTGATCAAGAATCCAGGTGAGACCAGCTATATTCTAACAGTCTGTTTTAAAATACTGAGATCGACATGTAAACGGCTGTAGGTACCAGGCACATCTCTTATTGATCAGGCGAGAGATGGCTATGCTTCCAGTAGATTCTAGTTGGGAGATTCCAGATTTGGGGTATGTCTACATGTCTTACTCAATATTTCCCCGCCCCGTAATACAAGTGAATCCAGAATTCGACACGAGAATCGAGATGAGTCTAGCCAAACATGATGATACCAGCAATGATTCCAGAATGATTCCAGTAATAGAGGCCAGACAAGATGGTATGTGTGTCGCATACATGAATCCAGAAATATCCATACGTGTTGTAACAGAGAATCACATAAAACTAACTAGAACTGAAGTACAATGATTGACAAATAAATGAGATTACTATCAGAAAATGTACTCGCCTGATACTCTGAAAAGAGTAGTGTAATATCAGATGTCTGCACCGGAGTCGCAATGTCCTAAATAGAGCAGTATGAGTTATGATGTATTTAATATAAAGTAATTGAAGTTTACGATGCAATGTACATAATTTCTAGGTCAATCTGGTGTAGGCTAACATCAAATAGCTGATACTACGTGGTATTATTCATCTGATACTAGATGGATGAACAAAAAGGAGATTGGACTGAACAATTATGTAATGTACAATGAACAATGAAGTGCAAGATATCTCTATGTATGCAGTGAAACATTTGTACATAGGTGATCAAGGGATGAGCAATTAGAGATATTCATCAGAACATAGATTTCTCGAAGGTTCTAGTCAGAACATTAGGTGTAAGGAGAATGAACTCATATTCAAAGACTCATAAAATGGGCCATATAGGCAACTTGGACAGAACAATTCCTAATCAAGTCTAATGTGGAATTATACGGTTAATCAAGTATGCAGAATAGACTATAACATGCATGACAACGTAAAGATGGGACAAATGGATTTAGTCCAAGTAGTGGATGAACATTGGTTTTAAATGATAATGCTGGATGCAATACGCAAGATATATTAAACTGGAATGAAGGACTTATCTAATATGCAGTGGCTAATGGCTAATGTAGTGAATGAACTATGTGGCTATTAGCCAAAGTTCTGGACTACTCCTATATGCAGGGTCTGAACCAACATTTCATGATCCTGAGTTAGAGGTATTGAACCCAGGTTATGAAAACATGTGAAAGGATGTGAATTGCAGTTGCTTACTTAGGATGCACTGAACAGATGAATAGAGTGCATACTCTGATACATGTGGACTAATGCAGCCTATGCATTGCAGTGGCAAAGCATGTAGTAATTTAAGATCTATATGCAGGTAATGATATGGTTTGCAGATGAGTATGCTGTGAGGTATTGCACTGAACAAGAACATATCATATTGTATAGATGGTACAAGAACATATCATATTGTATAGATGGTACATCAAAGCAGGAATACAATTGGGAGCAGGACAAGGTTTTGTGGTGTCAGTGTGTCGAGATTGTCCAAAATCATGTCAGCACTGAATCAGAGGCTATGCAGTCTACACTTAGTTAACATATGAAATCGAACACAAATCAATTAGAAAAACGCAAATCAATACAACATAACCTGGGGTAATACAACATCACATTAACATTTTCAAATCTCTGGAAACAATATAGGAATCAAATCCCATTCTCAACAAAACTCAGAAAACCCAAGAAAACCTGAGAATAACTGTTACATATAAACATTTAATTTCGAAAACCAAATTCATCAAGTAAACTCGAAATCGAAATAGGAAACACGTGTAAAATGGCGGGGACAAACCCCACGTGTCCTAATGAACCCATACGTGTCCAATTGTGGACACAAAGTGTCAAGAAAAACATCAAAAGATGTAGTATCAGAAAACCCAAGTTCGAACCCAAAAATCCATTTTGAAAACCAAACAAAATTGAAATAAATATAGTAAAACACATGTACAGTCATAGGGACATGTCCCACGTATCCAATGGGACACCAATGAGTCCAAGAATCAGGACACGAGGTGTCCAAACCCAAAATTGAAACAGTTCAGGAAAAAGCAATCCCTAGTCCTCGTGCACGCGTGTCGAGTCATCGTTGACTCGACACAGAGCTCAAAGTGTGTCGAGCTCGTGCACACATGTAGAGGGGATATAGGGCTAGGTTCGTGTCACCCTGCACAGTGTCTAAGTTGTGTCGTGTCCTCATTTGAGTCGCGTGTCAGTGTCGAGTTTCGTACGCGTGCACAGTGAGCACGAGTCAGTGTAAATTCAATGCGAGTGGGATTTCTCCCAATCCGCTTGATGAAACCTCCCCAAATTTTGTGTGCGTGCTGTCAGTGTATGCCCCCTCGTGTCCACCAAAAATCATGTCATAAAGTGTCGTGTCGTGTCTTGTGTCGACCCCGAGCAGCAGGGGAGCTGCACGAGCCCCGTACGGTGTCCAAGCAGTAGGTTCGTGTCCAATTAGGACACGAACATCACACGAAAACCAACCGAGTCAATTACAAATCCAAACCCTACATATATAGCTACAAATCTATTTAAAAATATTTTAAAAATAACAAATTAGAACTCACAATGGCATTTTAACAAACACATGCACACACTCATTGACACGTGTCCGATACGGACACCAAATGGACACGGTTTCCTACCAAACTTGAGGGACATCTAAGGGACACCTAGATCTAGGCTATTATGCAAAGAAATCAGAACTAAAACATAGTTTAGTGTATTTACCTATAGAGTGTCAATGACAAGGAAAAAGCCCCAAATAGGATGATTCTCCTTGCAAGCCAATAGCTCCAAATTGTACCAAAACTGAGATTTCTCTCCATGAACAGAAAATAGAGTAGGATTAGACTCTAATGCAAGAAACTAGAGTCAAAAAGGAATTAAAATGAAATAGTTATGGATTGGGAAAGAATGACCAATACCTTTCTTTTCCAAAAGTTGATTTGATGCAAAAGAAGCAAGAACCATAAGAAGAGAGATTATATTGGGTGGGGATCCCTATGTGGCTGGTCATGAAGGGAGAAATTAGGGTTAGGGTTATAACTAATGGGCTTGGGCCAAGTTTTAATGCTAATGAAATTAATCCATAAGTCAAAAGTCCATGAACCTAAATCACTTATTCTCTACATGAAACCTGATTCAAATAAGTCAACTTGAGTCGACTTAAGTTAGACTAGGGTCCCACCATGCTAATAAAGTTACCATAGCTAAAGTCAATATCTAGGTTAGTCTCTTAAGTCACAACTTGTAAAAGTCAAAATTAACAACCATCAGTCCAATAATTAATCAAATAATTCCAATAAGTCAAAATGACCAAAATATCCCTAGGCTAAAATGATAAATAAATATCCCAATCACATGGTTAGGCTCTAGGTCAGACAGTCTCTAGGGTTTCACTAGCAGCACATCAAAATCATAAGTCATAGTTTTTAAATAGTTTTAAAATGATTAAAAATCACCAAAAATCCTAATGTGATATAAATATCAATAAATAAATAATTATAATAACAAAAGTTCAAAATTATCCTCATCTGGAAAACTGGGTGTTACATGCACCGTGGGCCTCCTTGTTGACCTAAACTGGATCACAGTCGACCTGATTTAGATAATTAACAACTGATATAAGATATGATCCAATATGACACATCAAGTCCAAGACAGAACATCATCTATGATCCAATATAATGCATCAAGTTTAAGACAGCGTCTACAAGCTGTTGCATTGTATTACAAATGTATTTGTTCTCAGTCTATAATTTTTCAATTTATTGAGACTAGGAAAATGTGTACGTTGAGTCGCACTGTGTCATCTTAACCACTAGACATATCTCTCCAAACTCCACCATACAAACTGACCAATTCCTGAACCAAACCAAACCACCCTCACCCATATAGGGCTTCTAGTCAGAGGCAGACCGAACTCGGGCTGAACTTTGCTTAAGGCAGAACTCGGGCCGAACTCGGCCTACCTAAAATCAGCAACCTGATTTTTAGGAACACCTTGCTACGAGCTGTCCAACGGTCGAAATTTTGAATATTTGGGACAGAACTCTGGCCGAACTCTGCCTCACCTGACTAGTATAAATAGAGCTTGATTCCTCTCATTTCAAATCATCTCTCACACTCAAGCTTTCAATCTTATAAGCCTTATATGCTCTAATCCTTACTCTTCCAAATCCCCTAGCCATAAAACTTCCTAAGCCCCAAGGTGCTCAGTGCGATTCAGCTAGAAGTTCTGTGCAAGAGTTGAAAAGAAGTCACTAGAAAATTCCAAGTTTTGCATCTGCGAAGTTAAAGTAGTCGAGCGCTTCAAAGGCTCGTGTCTGTAAGAAGTTGGCGTGCTCTTCGGACTAAAGGCACCTGTGTACCCTATTTCACAAATAGTGGATTTTAACTCCGAGCAAGAGTTCTCGGGCCTGGACTAGTCCTCCACGAGAAAAACTAGTATATATTGCTGTGTTTGCGTTTGTTCTTCTAAACTCTTACTTTCCGCATTATTACTCTCTGATTATATATTCTCTTAGTAGTTGTTTTCTAGACTTAGCATAGAGTTATTTTTAATTGGTTATTATAGACACAAACTCTATTCATCCCCCTCTAGAGTTTCCTACACGCTACTTCAATTGGTATCAAAGCTCTGGTTTTTTGATAAAGGATTAACACCCAAGAGCTGATCTATGGCAACCACACAACCCATTTTCACCAACCACGGTGAAGGACAGTCAACTCATAGGCCACCCCTATTTGATGGAACCAACTACACTTACTGGAAGACACGAATGAGATTCTATCTGAAATCTTTAGACTTTGACTTATGGACCATAGTTACATATGGTTATAAGAAGCTTGCTAGAATTGTTGTTGATGGGAACCTCATGAAAAACCTCATGACAAATACACTAATCCAGAAAAAAAAACATGCTAGTCTAGATGCTAGGGCTATTAATGCTCTCTTCTGTGCTATAGACATGACTGAATTCAACATGGTATCTTCGTGTACCACTCCACATGAAGTATGGAAGCTTCTAAAAGTGATTCATGAAGGAACCACTCAAGTTAAGAAATCAAAAATCAGTCAGCTAACATAGGAGTATGAAGCATTCAAGATGAAGTCCAACGAGACGATCACATAGATGTTCACCAGATTTTTTGACATCGTCAACCCTCTATCTTCCCTTGGAAAGAACTACTCCAACCATGAGAAGATACGCAAGGTGCTAAAGGGACTAACAAAGAACTGGAACCCAAAGCCACGACAATCATTGAAGGCAACGATGAAACTACCATGTCTTTGGAGACTCTGATGGGCAAACTAATGACGCATGAGCTCGACCTCAAGGACTTTGAAGAATCTGCTCCAAAGAAAAAAAAGAAATCACTCTAAGAGTTCATCGTCAAAAGACTGCTTCAGATGAAACAGACGATGATGACTCCGAAGGTGATGATCAAGCGCTCATGGTTCGCAACTTCAAGAAGTTCCTACGATTCAACCGAAGGAAGAAGGAACAACAAGATGACGATGAAGAGCCTATCTGCTACGGTTGTAAGAAGACGGGGCACGTCAAAAAAGACTGCCCTACAGCAAAGAAAGGGAGCCGATATGATAAGTCATACAAGAAGCCATCCTCTCGAAAGTATGCCAACACAAGCATCTGGCATAAAAACCAGTGACTCAGAAGAAGAGGATACTCCCCAAGATACTGCAACCGTCTGCCTAATGGCAACTTCCTACAAGGTAACGAACGATCCACTTGATGACTTTACTTTTGATGAACTTGGAGATGCTTTCAGTGATCTACTTGAAGATCATAAGAAATTACTTAGTAAATATAAACATGCACAGGATAAGATTAAGACTCATGAAGCTGAGATTGATAGACTATCATGCTTACTTGATAATGTTAGAGACACATCACCCACAGATAACACTGAGGAGTTATCCAAACTTAAATTAAGATTACACGATGCTGAATCACGTATTGAGAAACAAACACATGATCATACCATGCTCAATAAAGAACCTACAGAAGAGAAAAAGAAATACAATATTACAGCTGTAAGAATTAGTGCTTTGACTGCAAAATATGATGAAATGTATACTGCCTCGAAAAGATTAGAGATCAGGCTGGGCAAACAGGTTATTCAACCTCAAACTCAGTCTCACGGTCACAGCACATACACAAGACACAAGACTGCTCAACACAAGAATACACGACATAAGAAAAACATACATACACATGCTGCACACAAACATGCTTTTATGTACACATATTCTCATGCAGCACGACAATCACCCACATATAGACATCATTATCATCCTACTCCTAACACAAATATACATGCTACATGTCACTACTATGGTAAATATGGACACACTTCACCACAATGTAGAATCAGAAGATTAGTTGATTTAAACATGTATGCATGGGTACCGAAGACTAACATTTCAGGACCCTCAAGGATTTGGGTACCAAAGGTCACATCTACTCGTGGTGTAGGTGGACCTTCCTTCATCTTCTAGAAGCAAATAGATTCTCGATAGTGGGTGCTCGCGACATATGACTGGAAATGCAAATCTTTTTGCAACACTATCGATAAAAAGAAAATGATATGTATCCTTCGGCAATAATCTAAAAGGTTATATTATAGGTAACGGTACTATTGGTAATCCTCCCTCTTTTGTCATTAAAGATGTCTGTTTATTAACAAAGTTAAAGCATAACTTGCTCAGCATTAGTCATCTTGCTGACAATGGATATGATATTAACTTTGGGAAAAATAAATGCTCTATATATAATAGATCATCTGGAGACATCGCTTTTGAAGGGATAAGGGAAGATAACATATATATTCTATCTCTCGAAAGATACTAATAATGCAGGAAGATGCCTCTACGCTCACAAGGATGAAAGGTTACTATGGCATATGCGTCTTGGACATGCAAACATGGATACCATATCAAGACTTTCAACCAAGAAGCTAGTAAGAGGACAACCGGATATCACATTCAAAAAGGATACAATATATGCCGAATGTGAGAAAAATAAGGCGAAAAAATCTTCATTTAAATCCATCAACTATGTAAGTACTATTAGACCCTTTTAACTTCTTCATATGGATTTGTTTGGTCCTAGTAGAGTAGCCAGTCTTGGTGGAAAACTCTATGCCTTTGTAATTGTTGATGACTTTTCTCGCTTTACTTGGGTTTTCTTTATTTCAAACAAAAGTGATACTATCTTTGTTTTCAAAATTTCTGCTAAAAATATACAAAACGAAAAAGGCTTCATGATTACTCGAATCTGAAGTGATCATGGCGGCGAATTCGAAAACACTGATTTCAAAAAGTTTTGTGATTTAAATGGTTTTAATCATGAATTTTTTTGTCCTAGAATTCCCAAACAAAATGGTGTTGTAGAGCGAAAGAATAGAACTCTTGGCGATATGACCAGAGTCATGTTGAATCAGTTTTCACTTCTGAAATATTTTTGGGCAGAAGCTGTAAGTACAATATGCCATGTCTTGAGTAGGGTTTTGATTCGACATATTTCGAAGAAAACTCCTTATGAACTTTGGTTTGGTAGTGTCATGACCCACACCCTGTTTAGGGGCACGAGCACATGGGTAAAGTCACAGACGAAAGTTCCCAATTTAAAACATAACACAAAATCCCAAATAAATACTACAAGTCCAAAGTATCAAGCTGGAATGCAATCCAGTCAAACCTAACTAATCTAGGTCACTACAGGCGGTGCGTCCTCTATGTGCACCGGCTCCACAGGAAGATCCCTGTCGAAGTCTCCGTCTATGCCAAACCCGTAGAAGGTCGAGCAGTCAGCGGCTAAGTCCTCTGTAAAATCAACGGTGGTTATCCTGTCAGGATATGAGCAAGTACAAACGCCAACAGCAGTTCCATATGAATTGACAAATACTATAAGAGACAATTATAATGGAATATAAGATGAAATATCAAGACTGGAAGTAAAACAGTACTAGTGAACTGGATATCATGTCAGGGTGTGAAATACTAGAATGTAAAGGTGTACATGAATATCTGATGTACAATGTAAATATAAACAGTGCTTAAGATATTAGAGCGCTATGTGATCGGCTTGGGTCTAGATCAGGCTGTTCCAACAAGTAGTATATAGGATTAGGCCGACCAAAATGGAAAGCTATGCATAAGAAGTATCAGGTCAGATACACCCTACGTGTGGTGAGGGTGGAGCTATGCACAAGAAGTAGCAGGAGGGGATATTGATCACATAACCTCTAATAGCTCCTCATCCCCGAGTAGTATAATGGATCCAACTATGACACGTTATGACACGGGATTCAAAGAGTAAGGGGCCAGTCCACTCCCAAATCGGTGTCTATACAAGTACAAGAAACAAGATCGAACAATGTAACCATATACCAGGTAATCCAGGAATAACATCTCATGTCAGGATTCAACGTATACTAGTCCGTGTATCCTCGTGTCGAGAATCAAGTAAAATACTACAACTGAATCGGATATAGTAGATATCAAAACAATAAAAACTATCAGAGAATGTACTCGTCTGCGGTCCTAAGCTATCAATATGAATCGAGGCTCAGAGTAGAGTCACAGACCTAAAGATGAGATATACATGTGTTAAAAGGGTTTGAACAGTGATAGGCATGATTTTCTAGTGCATGATATGCAATCTAGGTCAAACTAGGTCAAGCATTGACCTACAGTTGACTTTTGGTCAACTAGTCAACTATGGTCAACTTCTAGTCGAATCTAGGTCAGATGTTGACTCAACGTTGACTTCTTGTAAAAATAGTCAATATTGGTCAAACGAGGTCAAATCTAGGTCAAGTATCTTATATCTAGTCATTACCTACCAATATACCCTTTACGCTATCTCTATTGGTATCCAAATACCATACCTAAGTTAGGAATCCTAATACCTTAAGTAGGTAACTCAATACCTTAGGATAATAGATAACCATCTACCTTAGGCTAGTAGCTAACCTACCATACTTAGCTAATATCCTATATACTAGTTATTAGGTAATCCTCATTACCTTAGTCTAATATCATAGATATCTTAAGATACAACCTATTATCTACCAGTAGGATAATACATATATAGATGTATCCTATAGGTATCCTACTCTCTTATACATTATATAGGGATAATATCCTATACTCTAGGATAAGTATCCTAACCTTCTTGATACCCTCAAGGTACTAACATATCTATCCATTTTTAACTCACTAATACACACACCAAGGAAAACCAAGATGCTAATTTAAAACTGTCCTAGGATACTAACATCTAACTAACCCCCACACACACACAAGGGAAGGCCAAGACCAGCCTTCACTGCTGCTACTGTAGCTGCTGCATGCTGTTGCTGCTGCTGCTGCTAGCTGCTGCTGCAGCTATTGCAAATGTTGCTGCTGCTTCATTTTGCAGCAAGCTAGCTGCTGTTGCTGCTGCTCAAATGGGCAGAACACCCCCTTCTAACTCACCACACACACTCTCACACACACCTCACTCCCACATACAAGTCCCATTCTCACACACTAACACTATCACATATCCTTTCTCAATATCCCTCTCTCTTCACACACACACACACACACACACACACACACACACACACACACGCACTACAACTAACCAAACCACAAATCTAAAGGCCAAGTGAACGGCCAAATACTTGCCATACTCCCCCCTCACACACACACAATATATACATATATCACTCTCAAAACTGTGTACATATATATACATACCATATATTACACATAGTTACATATATACATGACATGTGGGTCAAATTTACATACATACATACATATATATATATATTAATATATATATTAAAAAAAAAAAAAAATATATATATATATATATATATATATATATATATATATATATATATATATATATATAGAGGAAGGATCAAGATCCCCACATTTTTTGCATCTCCATGCATCCCCCCTATTTGCACCGTTGGATGGTACTTTAAGTCATCTAATCTTAACCGTTGATTTACCAATTGTTAAGATTAGATGACTTAAAGCACAGCACATCCAACGGATGTGAACATGGGGATGCATGGAGATACAAAAATTGTGGGGATGCCTATCCTTCCTCATATATATATATATATATATATATATATATATATATATATATATATATATATATATATATATATATAAGAATTCGTATGGAAATCAATTGGGACACTTAAACAATGGATAACCTATCCTCTTTCATAATCAAAACTGAAATTAGAGTTCAAAGTAACCTATTGGGCATTTCTACAAACACTTGGTGTGTCACACTCAGATTTCTTCCAAGGGTGGCACAAAACCTATCCAAACTTTCAAATGAGAACTCAATAGTCTCTAAACCATTCCTATGGGTTGTTCCTACATGTTGGTGGGTTCCTATGGGTTCAAAACCAAAATATGAATTGAAATGGTGAGTTTAGAGAGAGATATACCTATTGGGAGTTGTTTCCCAATAAATAATCTAATGGACACAAACCTGACACGAAAATCCTTTGCAAATGGACTCTCCTTCTTGCTCCTAGCTCCACGCTCCTTGTAGACACCATCTTCTTGATGGATTGAGAGGAATAGTGAAGGAAAGTGTGAGTTTGGGAGAGAAATCAATGGTGGGAGCTCTCAACTTGGGAAGAACCCTAAATTTGGAGGAAATGGAGGCTAGAATGATGGAATGAAAATGAAAGGGGATTCCTCATGTGGCCGACCATACATGCTAGGTTAGGGTGTTAATGAAATGCCTAATTAGCCTCTAATGGTTGCCCCTTTGGTTAATTAAATGCATGCAAGGATTTAGGGTCAATTTGGACATAAACCAAACCTCTAAATGAATTAATTTGTCATGAGTGGTTAGTCTAATTGCACTATCCTAATGAGTTGGTTTGTAGGCCATGCCTTGCTAATCCTTGGGCTCCGGCAAGTGTCTAAGCTAACTGGGCCACTAAAACAAGTCAAAACTAGACGAGTCTCTAACCCAACTAAATAATCCCAAAAAATACAATATTCCTAAATAAATATTCACAATATATAACAATTTATAAAATGACAAATTTACCCTTATTTTGAAAACTGGTAGTGACAGGTAGAACTCCAACTATTTTTTATTTTAGAGTGTTCGGTTGTCGCTGTTTTATCCTGAATACCAAAGACAACTTAGGCAAGTTTGATGTCAAAGCCGACGAAGGTATTTTTCTTGGATATGCTTCCAAAAGTAAAGGATACAGAGTGTTCAACATGCACTCCATGATTGTTGAAGAATCTGCTAATGTTACTTTTGATGAGAATAATAGTACAGCAACTGTTCCTGATGACGACGATGACGTACATATCAAATCAATAACTTCTAAGGATACGACATCTGGAACCAGTTCTCTGGAAAGCTTACCAAAGAAGTTTCGCTTCACACCCGAACATCCAAAAAACTTGGTAATAGATGAGTATCAAGAGGAGTAAGTACTCGTTCATCTGTTAGAGATTCTATAGCTAGCATTGCTTTTATATCTCAAATAGAACCTAAAAATGTTTTAGAAGCTTTTTCTGATGAATTTTGGATATCTGCAATGCAAGAAGTACTCAAAACTAGCAAGAGGTTTTCATCAGTCAATCAAATTATGCCAAGAATTTGCTAATTGCATGCAGAATGAGTTCGATATAAGCATGATGGGGGAACATAACTACTTCTTTGGATTGCAAGTCAAACGAAACTAGCAAGGGGTTTTCATCAGTCAATCAAATTATACAAAGGATATCCTGAAGAAATTTAATCTTGACAACATCAAACCAATCAGTACTCCGATGACTACAACAACGAAATTAGAACTTGATGAAAGCGGCAAATCAGTCGTCCAATGTAAGTATCGAGGCATCTTCGGTAGTTTACTCTATTTAACTGCTAATCGCCCTGATATAATATTTAGTGTTTGCCTATGTGCTCGTTATCAAGCCAACCTTAAGGAATCACACGTGAGCGTAGTTAAGCGTATCTTTTGATACCTTAAAGGAACTATTACAATGGGCTTGTGGTATCCTAAAACCACATCCTTTGACCCGGTTATTCGGATGTTGATTTTACTGGATGCAAAGTCGACCGTAAAAGTACCAGCGACACGTGTCGTTTATTAGGCAAAGCTTTAGTATCTTGGTTTAGCAAGAAGCAAAACTCTGTCACACTATCTACAACTGAAGCTGAATACATGGTTGCAGGACGTTGTTGTGCTAAGATTTTATGGATGAAGCAAACCCTAGCAGACTATAATTTATCTTTTAAGCACATTCCTATATTCTGTGACAATACTAGTGCCATTATCTTGACTAAGAACCCTATATGTCACTCATGTACTAAGCATATATAAATACGACACCACTTTTTACGGGATCATTAGTTACAAGGAACTATAAATTTAGAATTCATTAATACTGATCATCAGCTAGCAGACTTTTTCACTAAACCACTTACCGAAGAGCGTTTCAACTTTTTTCATCGAGAATTGGGAATCTTGGATGCAAATGTCGTACAATAAGTCTTACCTGCACAAATACTTGTTAAATCAAATTCGTATATGTTGTATTATTTTGCGTACAAGCCGAAGGGGTCCTTCTGACAACAAGGCGTAAAAGCCTAAGCGACACGGTGCCTAGTGTCTTCAGACTACCGCTAGCTGGGATCCGGTCCCTACAATTAACCTGAGACGATTCACATCTACTGAATGATGATTCACAAGTCTATCGTATGTTATACTTATTTTGTGGCCAATAAAATCTACTATTTTCAATTATAGACCACCTTTTCTACTTTTTTGTGCCCATCTTTACACTATTTGGAGTTCTGGATCCACATGGATCGAACTCGGGCCGAACTCTGCCTAAGACAGAACTCGAGCCGAACTCAGTCTGGTGGGTTCCAGAACCTTCAGCCATTCTTGGCCGTCCGATCTACTTGATCAACCCCCACTCTTTTGCTATTGCAGCCGGCGGTACTTTATAAAACTACGATTTTTAAACCTCTCTCTTCATCTTTCACCTCTCTCCATCCACTTTTCCCAAAACCCTAACCCTAGATCTCTCAATTTTGGTGCTCTCTCCTCTCCAGACTCAAGATTTGAAGCTTTTCGGGGATTCTCTTTCATCTTCATCAATTCTCTTTGAGGTATATCTCTTGTAGCTTTGCATCTCTACTCTCCTTATTTTTTCCATGGCACCTAGACTATTTTCTAGAGGAAAAAGGAGTTTCAGTGAAGCATCTTTATCCAATCCTCCTTCTCCTCCTAATGTCAATCCCCTTCACCCTTTATTTAATCCACCTCCTCCTTCCAATGCCGACACCTACAATGAGCACATCTTTGTTTCGTTAGAAGCTTCTAACAAATGATATTCAGATTTTTGTGCACGTAGGGTGGAGCCGGGTCATCCTATCAATTTTACCATCTTTAATGAATTTGAACCTAATTTTAGAGATCTTTGTCTTGATGAACTAGTCTCTACTTCATCACAAATTTATCTTAATGCCATCCAAATTTTTTATTGCAATTTCACTCATGATGACCGTAAGATTTATTCAAGGGTAGCCGGTATCGACATTGAGTTCGATGACTTCGACTTGGCGGTATATTTGCAACTCCCTGAACCCAATACTTGGGAACGCCTCGTCGATGCTCGTGACTTTAAATTTGTTGGCGATATCACCCTAGAAGGCTTTAAGGACATGATGTGTGAACCCAACCTTCGTCCTCATAAACTTCGTGCCAAATATCTCAACCAACATTTTTATGAACTTCATCGCATCATATTCTCTTCTATCCTGCCAAAAGTCGGATCTACTGATGAAGTCACCTACCTAGAGATTACGGCACTGTATTATCTACATTTCACCATCCCTTTCAACTTTCCACGCACGATGATGGACTGGATGATTCGTGCTAGGAAGAAGCCCAAAGAACTTGTCCATGCTATGTACCTTCCTATGATCTTTTCTGCCTTCAACATTCCATTAGACGAATGACAGTTTTTAGAAGCTCCTGCATATCTCTCTAAGGCTCGTAGGACTGTTCCTGCACCTTTACCTCTTGCTCATGTTGAGGAATCATCATCTGGTTCTGATGCCCCTCAACCTGAACCACCTGCTACCCTGGATTCTATCAGAGACATGTTGCGCGATCGCTTTCGGTTGGAAGACGATCGCTATACTCAGTTGGATTATCGGACCACTCTTCAGATGACCGCCATTAGCACCACTCTTCATGACATCCAATACAACATGGCAAGGCATCCCACTATGCCTTTCCTACGGGTCGGGACCCTTCTCGCGAAGGCTACCGGATTGATGACCCTTGGGCCATGAGGTATCTGGATCCTTGTAGAAGCATGAAAAATCTCAGCTGAAGACATCCCTTCGCCAAAGCGCAGAAGACGCAAAAGACTCAGGCTCAGTGCTAAAAAGACAAAACAGAAGAAATAGAGAGAAGTCTCTTCATTGTCATGTCTACCAAAGTCTAGTACAGACACATCAGGACTATACATAAGAGACTAATTCTGTTCTTCTAGCAAGGATCTAGTACAGATTCGACGGAAGCCTAGAGGGATCTACAAGGGATACAATCATCATCGAAGCGTAGCCCTCCTTCTTCTCGATACACACGCTGGTGGATTGACCTCCACCGAAGCATGTTCTGATATTCTTGTAGGCATAGCCTCTCAGAAGCATATCAGCAATCCAGCACTTTAAAGAAGCCAGAGTCTTCAAGCCAGAGGCGCAGCTACCTTCCTACGCCAACCTCAGAAACAAGATGGTGGTAGGCCTCCATCCCCTTCTTTTATTCCAGAAGCCAGTGTCAGCACTCCAGAGGTACAGCTATCTGCCTGCGCCAATCATAGACGTGCAAGGGTGTCATACCCTTTCCTTCGCAACCAACGCCTTCACTGTTCAGAGGCGCAGCTCCTTACCTACGTCCGTATGAGGCGCAGGATGGTGATATGCTCACACCATCAACATTCCCACGATGTAGTCATTTGCTCGGGATTAGAAGCTTAAGTCACTTCTCTACAAGAGACTTGGGAACTCCCATCGTAACCAATGCATGTCAATCTATCGCTCCAAAAGCACAGTAACCTCGTCAACCTGAAGCACAAGCCTACTAGTCGCCTACAGTACAGTGACTCTGGTAGCCCGAAACACAGCTTCTTAAGTTGCTCTACATGGACGGAAGTCTCATCGTCATTCGAAGCCAAGTTCATTCGTAGCCTGAAAGCACAGAGGTTCCGTCATCTCCAGAAGCACGGTCTACTCGTCGCCCAGAAGCATAGAAGTACTTAGTCCTCACCAGAGGCGCAGAAAGCAAGGGTCCACCCTAATTGATTTGTTTAAACCGCCTCTTGCAGAGAATATTGAGACTAAATCATTATTGATATCATATCAGATTGATTTAAATCTTAGATGAGGATCAATTAGACTCCAAATCTAGGATGGAATCCCAAGATTTACTCGACTGTATTTGAGCAAGCAAATCGGCACGCACTCACCTCCTTCGGTTATGTTTATAACCACAAGAGATCTCGTTTGAGGGGAATCTCGATATCCGCCACGTGTCAGTGCTGCAGAAGCCTGCACCGTACAATGACGACAGATTCTTTCATATCTCAGGAACCCAAATGCACATCGCATATGTGCTCGGTTCTCTATAAATAGAAAGAGTTCTTCTTTTACCAAAAAATGAGAAAAAGAGAGAGGGAACATTAACAATCAACAATCTTTAAAGGAGCAGTGATCTCCATCCACGAAGAGTTGACCACCCTCATCCACCTATCAACCAAAGAACCAACCATCTTCAAGGGATCTTCTCATCCAGACAGCCTCTTGATCGGTCACCCCAGAGTCCCATCAAAGGCGCCAGAGAGCCATAGCAAGGTTGATTAGTCATTATATCGTCAACAGAGTAAAGGAGACACTATAGCGCTCTATCTCCACCGTCACACTTTTCCAGAAACCTCTTCTCCCTGTACTTAGAATATCCTGTTTAGGACTTCCTTCTTTGTACACATATACCTTATACGTTCAATAAAGTAAAAAGTTTGTTCAACCTTTTGTTACGTCGAACAAAATGGCGACTCTGCTGGGGACTACCTTCTCCTCCAACGAGAAGGCGATGATGCAATCTAATGACAACTTGTTGGGAGCTTCTCAAGACATACAGGTTGTACGCTTCGACCAGCAAGCTTTTGAAGATCTCCTCTCTGATGAAAAGTCGAAGACTTCGAAAATGTTCGCACAACCGAAGAAGACTCGACGTATCTGGAGGCCTAAGGCAGTTGCAGCCAGCAGCACGATGGCGGCAACTGCGTCTCAGGACCCCCTCAACGTCAAAGCCACAAAGAAGATCCAGGCTGCCACAGCTTTATCCCCTCGCCCGATTCCCGTCCCGGGAAATCGTGGCAAAAAAGATGGTGGTTCCATGGTTGATCTGACGAAGGAAAGATGCCAAAGGAAGTGCACACCGGTCTAACCCCTCACGACGGGAGTATTGCCGGCAAGGAGATCTGCCTTCGACAGAATTACTTTTCCTTCCGGTAAACCCTCGACGGACTCTAAATACTACTCACCCGCTGGGGGTAGTAGGAAGAGATCCCAGGTGGCTCGCACTTCGTACAACAAGCGTGCGACACCAACGGCAGACCAGAGGCCCGTGTTGACAGTAACACGCGCAGCCGACGGAAAGCTATACAATACTGGCTCTCGCGCTCCGATGCCTCAACCAGTTGAATCTCCATCCCACTGGGGTACTCCTGTGCGTAAGCCAAGCCAGGGGGTACTTCCTACGGAGAGGGAGCCACGTAAGCAGCGTTCCTATAGGAGCAACATAAGGCTTCCCCACCAGACCCGCTCTGACCGTGCTTACATGCAGCTTCACTGCATGTATAATGGGAGTGCTACGACAGAAGATCCAACCCTCTCCCAAGTGGAAGAAGAATCTGTGGCACAAGACGTGTCTAAATCAAGGCACTCTTGTACGCAGATTACCATCAACTGCCGTTGTCAGCAGACGGCTGTGCCATTACCGAGCAGGCGCTCCGTCTTCCGGAGAGTCTACTCCACGCCGACTCCACGTTAGAGGCCTAACAGGGGGTCGATGAGACATAGAGAAGATGAGCCCCGCATCGCCACATCCTACACGGTGCAGGGTTCCGGAGCATTCAAGAAGCCCTCCCAGAATCCTTCCATATCGGTTGCTAAACCAAAAAGGAGGTCAGAGAACAGTAAAGCTAAGGTACCCGATGCAGGTGTGTTCCAAGGCGCTCGTAGCAAATCTACATTGGGTATCTTATCAAAAACTAGGGTAGCCAGCCTCCTACCATGTACGACAACCCTGTGTTCCAATCTGACGAGGCACAATACGACACGGATATCTCCATTGGTGCAGCCAGTCACCAGATCGGGGGTAGCAACCATACTGAGTCCGAAGAAGATCACAATCTTACGATATATCCTCATGGCAGTGAGACTCAGGCGTCTGAGCCAGAAAGTGAAGGATTCACGGCTCACTCAAGTCACCCTCACACTCGGTCTGTGTTCATGGCCGACGGTAATAGAAAAGACAACAACGAAACTCTCAGACGTATCGAAGTCCTCAAGACGAAGTTAGATACACTGACGGACACCATGAAGACCCTGTCCTCGGTCATAATCGACCTAAAAAGTAGCATGGCCCCCGCTCCTTTATACCTGCGCGTGATCCGCCAACCAATGATGAATCCAGCAGGTTGCCTTCTGCTAACCAGGCAGGACCATCCTCGTCTACTCCATCGACTATAGGCTCCGCAATGTCGGCCAAGATAGAGCAGGCCATCAAGGAGCTGTATGCTCATCAAGATGCTAAGGAGAAGCAAGCAATGCTTCGGAAGATGGGGATCCGACAGCCATACCTTGCCGAGTGGGACAACGTCGTCTATCCTCCCAAATACAATCCGCAGACGCTTACACCTTATGAGGGGAAGGGGTCTCCCTAACAATACTTGAGGTACTTTGCCTCAGTATCGGGGCACCTGCCAAAGGATGATGCCCTCCTGTCCAATATATTCATAGGAGCCCTGCAGGGGGTAGCCTATGAGTGGTTCTGCAGTCTTCCGGACGACTGCATCTCATCATTTGAAGACATGAAGACTCGGTTCGCGGACCGATTCTACGAAGGAGGCATAGATATGACCATGTCGACCCTCATGGAAATCGTCCTGAGGGAGAAAGAGCCCGGCCGGGCATACATCGAGCGCTTCCGCCAGGCAGCCCTAAGATTACCACCCGGCATGCCAGAGCTCATGCTCATGGACTCCTGTCATAAGAACATGCTGTCCGCTATAAAATTGTGGCACAGTGCTCCGTGTACGGAGTGGATGCCTTTCATTACAGAGGTGGATGCTGCACAAAAGAAAGCCTAGGACGCGCAGCTCTTGGGGCTACACTTTTCTGTGCTCGAAGACAAGGGGAGTTGCTTATATAGCAACAACCCTAAAGATGAAAAAGGCAAGCAAGCCATGACCGTCAATATCTCTAAAGGTTTAGTAGCTGTGAACCGCAAGCCTGCGGAAGCGCAGAGGCCGAGGGAGACTTACTCCTTCAATGACGAGGATGCGCTGGAGCTTTTCGAAATGCTTACGAAGAGTGGCAAACTGTCTATCCCGGTACCCAGGCGTCCTGATGAAGTGGAAAAGGTGGACCATCCCAAGTACTGCCATTATCACCTGTACGTCCATCACTCAACACAGGACTATTATGTGTTGAAGGGGCAAATTCAGCACCTCATTAACGCCAACGTCATATCGTTAGATTATGAGGAGAAGACCATCACGGCCAACATGGTTACTCTCCAGTCTGAGAGTAGTCCAGCTACAGAGGCACAACATGACGTCATTCATGTCTCCGACGTGGCAGTAGAAGTGGTCAGTCTTCTAACAGCATTGGGTTACGAGCAAGAGGACACCCTGTACCATGATGACAGAGTCGTTCGGGGCTTCGAAGAAACACTATCCACCAACATGGTCTCTCTAAACCCCCAGTCGAGGACAAAGACCTAGCGTTCGAGTACTTCGAAGATGAACCCTGGGCGCCGCGCTTAGGATCCCAACGGGAGTGGCATTTCGAGCAGCGCGAACCCCTACAGAAGATGAAGTCGTCCAGGTCGAATTAGGAGATGAGTGTAGGCCTTTAAAAATGACAGTCACGCTGAGTTGATCAGGACAGAGTCAAAAGTCACGCTCAGTTGATCAGGACAATATTTACAAATCACGCTGGGGAGACAGCTCATCATTTGTCAGAGAGTAAATATGACTGACAGCACAACAGTCGAAGAATGTCTCTTCGTATGCCACGTATGCACAGAATTCGAGAGATCACAGCCGTCTATTGCGTGATTTTCGAAATCTTCTTCAGCAAGACTCAACCTTCGTCAAGTTGGCGTACCAAACGAGCTTCTTGTCATTTAATACGACTGACAAAAGCAATCACTGTCAGAGATTTTGTGTCAGTCGAGGCACGCTGAATCAAGACAGCTGGCAGCCCTATCTCAAGTCTGCGTGTATTTTGAGCTTTCCCTCAAATCTGCGTGGATTCTGAAGTTTTCTTCTTCAAGTCTGCGTGGATTTTGAAGCTTTTTGCCTCAAGTCTGCGTGGATCCTGAAGCTTCTTTCCCCAAGTTTGCGTAGATTTTGAAGCTTTCTACTCCGAGTCTGCGTGGATTTCGTCTTCAACAAGTCTGCGTGGATTTCATCAAATTGGAGTATGTGGCATCCATGCCACTGATCTCTCGCCTGCGTGTCCTGTAACTTGCACACGACTCATGCATGATTGTCATGTGTCCAACAGTTACAGGCCACGTCCAGTAACTGCTCACAACCTTGCGTATGTTAAATTCTGCGTGATTTTCAACTAAGCACAGGCTGTGAAGACAGTTATCTTTTTAGTTATTATTTTTGACTCTATAAATAGAGTTCTTTTTCTCATTTATGGTACAGATACATAGTTATCTACTGTCAAAATTTTGAGAGCTTTTCTTCTTCGCATAGTCCAAGGGATAAAGTGATCGTCTTCTAGATCAGATTCCTACAGTTGTAATTTTCCCAGATACACAATAAATAAAGGAATTTATTTATGGAAAACAAATTGGCGACTCTGCTGGGGAAAACCATCTCCTCTTCTGAGATGACAACAACTCAATGCGATACTTCGTCAATCGGCTCGACGAAGAAGGTGATGACGATCCAATTCGATCAACTCGCCTATGAAGAAATGCAGCGGGCTAAGAGTGGTAAGCCCACTACAGCCTCCATCATCACTGCCAAGTCGAAGGGACACTCTGTCTATGTCCCTAAGAATCAGTTGGCAGCCAATGGTGAAGTCTCTGCCACAGTGTCTATTCCTAACACTGGCAAGAACTCTACTGCAAGCACGCACACTCTTGTGCGCTCGAAGATGACAGCAATCAAAGATCACGCTAACAGTACTGGCTCCTTAGCCAAATCTGTTCCAGTGTGTGTCTCCAAAATTAAAAGTCACACTGACAGTACTGGCTCCTTAGCCAAATATGTTCCAGCGTGTAATTTCAACCTCAAAAGTCACGCTGACAGCACTGGTTCCTTAGCCAAGTCTGTTCCAATGTGTAATTCTAAAATCAACAATCACGCTAACAATACTGGCTCCTTAGCCAAATCTGTTCCAGCGTGTATTTCCAAAGTCAAAAGTCACGCCAACAGCACTGGTTCTTTAACCAAGCCTGTTTTAGCGTGTATTTCATCTAAGAAGAATAGCTCTTTAGCTATCTCTTCTTCTTTGCCAAGTTCTACTAGAACTGGGGGTGGTCTTCCACACAAAGTCCCTTCGAAAAGGAATAACTCTTTAGTTGTTTCTTCTGCTCCTGTAGTTTTTACTTCAGGAACTGCTTTGACTGACAATTTTGTTAGTCAAAGAAAAGGAGATGGTCTTTTGACTACTCTTCCTTCTGGACATTCTATGTCTCAAAACTTGAATGAGTCTAAGAAGAAACATTCCTTAATGTCTTCTTCTATGACTTCTTCGAATTGGGCACAGAATTTGTCTAGAAAAGGTCTGTTACCAACTCCTAATCAAGGGGGTGGTTCAACTCTCCCTTCTCTGCAAATATCCAGATCATTGGAAGGAAAACTCCATGTTTCCAAAACCAATGTGTTACCTCCAACTGATCTAAGAACAAAAATTAACACTTCTGGTGTTAAGAAACCATACCAGTTGGAAACAAGGATAAGAGATCCAGATGCAGAGTATGCAAGAAATTATGTGGCTCATATTAATCATTCTCTATATAATCAAGAGCCATCAAGACCCAAGAACAGGAAATATACTCCTCAATCTTCACAAACAGATTTACGAGAATATCTTCAACAGAAGAGAAGGAGTAATTCTGTGACAAAGGACCATGCTGAATGTGACTTCTATCCAAGAGTCATAATTCAATGCAGATGTCAATCAATGGCTCATGACCATATTGATCATGAATGTGACTTCCAGCCAAGAGTCACAATGCAATGCAGATGTCAAACTAAACGACAATCTGTCTTCAATCGGATTCAGTGTGAACCTATGCCTGATGAAGATGAGCCTTTGTTTGCTTCTGTCAATATGACCTCTCGGGATGCTGAGGGTAGAGTTGATAGCCCAGATGGAGTATATAGAAATACCAGAGCAAGAGTCCTGGCCTCTAGTCAAAGAAAGTTGATCTCTGAAGATGATTCTGAATTCCTTGGAGAATCTAACTTCCCACCTCTTCCTACTGGGAGTAGTTCTCCTATAATTGACTTTGATGCACAAAGCAATGATTCAGAACAAACAACATCCACCAGTTCATCAATAATTCCTTGTACAGTCACGACTTATATGGTTGATGGGAATACTGATGAACCTTCTTCTTCCTTGACTCCTCAAGATCAAAGAATTGCTTCTTCGGAACAACAAATGAAGTCTATTGCTGATACTATGAAGTCGATGTATGAACTCATGGCAATATAGATGCAAAATCGACAGACTGTACCAGATGCAATACCAACTGACACTGATATAAGTCCAGTACAAGTTCCTCCAGCAGTACAATCCAATACTCTTGGACCAGCTCAACCAAACCCTAGTCTCTCTGGAGCTGGGGGTAGTGCTTACAATGCTGTTCCTCCTCCCAATTATTCTCTACAAGTTACAACTCCACAATCTTCCGGAGTTGTTAATGAAGAATTGAGGAATCTCAAAACTCAATTCGACGCATTCAAACAGAAAGATGGTTTACAAAGGTTAGGCATCAAACAACCTTATCCGATAGAATGGAAGCAAGTATCGTATCCTCCTAAATACAAGCCTTCTACTATCTCATTCTATGATAGAACCACTTCTCCAAGTCAGTTCATTAATCACTTTGAAGTGATGACTGATCAGCTGCAACCAAGCGACGCCCTCCTTACTCGGGTGTTTGTTGGATGTCTCAAGGGAACGGCTTATGAATGGTATAGAAGTCTCCCAGATGGGAGCATTACCTTATTTTCCGATTTCAAACAGATGTTTCTTGAACGGTTCTATGAAGGGCTCAATGACATGACTATGTCTGCTCTTATTAGAATCAAGCAGAAAAATAATGAAACTACAGAAGAGTACATTGAACGGTTTCGAAGAGAAGCTCTGAAGATGCCTCTTGGAACTCCTGATGCTGTCACCATCGACACATGCAAATCAAACTTGTTGCCAATCATCAGCATGTGGACAGGATCCACTCAATTACAAGACTGGCCTTCTTTCATAGTTAGTGCCAAGGCCGCAGAAATTAGTGCTGAAACCTTCAAAGGTTTAGGAGTGCAGATGACTCCTAAAGAAACAGGTCAAGGTACTAACAATAAAAACAATGCTCGCAAGGGAAAAGAAACTCTTGAAGTTAATCTTCAGAGCAAAGATGCATCAACTGTTCAAACTTCTCCTACCTCTACAACTCAACAACCAAGAACACTTCGCCCTAAAGAAGAATACTCTTTCGATGACGACGATGTCCTTGGTATCTTTGAATGTCTGCTGAAAGGTAATAAGATACAATTACCTGAGATCAAGAAACCTGATGAAGCTGGTAAAACAGATCATCCCAAATACTGCCCATATCACAGAATGCTGGGTCATACAATTCGTACATGTTATGTAATGAAAGGAAAGATCCAAGAAATGATTAAATGTGAAGCTATCTCTCTTACTCCAAAAGAGAAGACCGTCACCTCCAACGTCGTCTCTATGCAATTCGGAGATTTCCCTCCTCAACTCTTTGAAAGTGGGATTGTTCCTATTCCCAAGGCAACTCTTGAAATAGTGAATATTCCTCCTCCACAGTCGGAAGGATTAGTGCCAATCACTTTGGAAACAGGGGAAATCATGTGGATCCATCCTGATCTAGTTGCAGATTTTGAATCGCCTTCTCCTCAAAAGACTACTTCTCGAAAGTCCAAGAAGGCTGGAAAGATTAAGTCATGTCATATGACTTCTCTTGGATCTATCCCTGACATAGAGCCAAAAGAGAAAGAAGAAGCACTTGTTAGTGCTACTCGAACGGGGAAACCTTATCTAAAAGATTATTCCAAGAATCCGGAGGATACTCTTGATATCCCTCCAGCTGATAAAGATGCTCCTAATGTTGCTCCTAATGTTCCTCCTGAAGAAGAATCGTCTACTGCACCAGTTCTTTCAACTACACCGGATGAACCTGTTCCTCCCAAGCCTACAGCTCTGGAGAAAGGCAAACAACAGGCTCGGTTTGATAAGCCAATCAAGAAGTCCTCTCCTCTTGGACTTCAGAAGCCTTATAATTTTGACATTTTAGCTCAGCTTGCTAATACTCCAGCTAGAATGTCCCTCTTTGAACTTCTACGTCTTTCTAAAGAGACTCGGGAGACATTACGTGAAGCACTTCTACAGGCTGACTCTTGTCTTGCACAATTGAAGAAGCCAGATGCAGAACCTGCCACTTGCTTACATTACAACAGTGTATTAGAGATTATCTCAAATATCACCTTTACACAAGACGATATGCTACTGGAGGATAATCGACATGATCGGCCTCTCTACTACACCGGTTATATCGATACAATGAAGATAGATCGTATCCTCATTGATCCAGGGTCTGCTATAAGCATCATGCCAAAGAGTTTATTGGATGAACTAAAAATCCCTCTTCACAAACTCTCCAAGACGATTACTACTATCCTGGGATTCAATCAAAGCCGAAGCGAGCCTTTGGGAAAGATTCATCTGAAGCTTCAAATAGGTGATTTCAGATCCAAAGTCACTTTCTATGTGATCGAGATCGTGGGATCCTATAATCTTCTTCTGGGGAGGCCCTTTATTCATGAAAATAATGTGGTGCCTTCTACTCTTCATCAGTATTTTAAATACATTGATAGCAATGGAAGAGTACAAAAAGAAGTTGCTGATATAAATACCTTCCATGGGGTTGAAGCTTATTTCAATGATTCCCGAATGTACAAAGAAGAGTATACAAGGGTTATACAAGCTATGGAGAAAGAGGATTCACGAAGTGAGACCTTAATAATTCCTGTTAAAGGTCGAACTACTCAGCAACAATCTCCCAAACTCTCTGAAGAAGGTTCTTTCATCATTCCGATGAGTGGACGGATTCTCCGTTACCTCAGTCGTTTGCTCAAGACACAATGATTATTCCTGTCAGTGGGCGTACTGCAATTCCTGCATCTCCACATGTGAAACAGGATACTCTGCTAATTCCAGTTGGAGGGCGGATTATTCTTCCATCTCAAGCTTCAAGGGAGCTCACCTCTTCTGAGCCATTTGTTATCGATCTTAATCGAAACAACGCTTCTTCTCGTTCTACTTCTCCCCCTTTAGTCATTGACTTGGCTAAAATCTCTAAGGCTCAGCCTTCTCCCAATGTAAACATTGCTGCTTTTACATTTAATGAAAAGTCTCCATCTTTGCAGTACGTTGATGTGTGCAATTATGTTCATAGTTATTTACATTTGTTAGATGACTTGAACGCAATAACCATAGGGGTTGTACAGACTGTTTATACAGATGTATCCCTAGAACCTGTACAATCTTCATACTTTCTAGTTTCCAGCAGAAAGCCAGGAGACATTCCAATATTCTTCTATAAAGGGCCCCAAAGTCCTTCTGATTTAGAAGATGAAGACAAAAATGATGATACTGGAAGATTACAACTACGTCGTTATAGTCAGCAATCTAAAGACATCATCAAAAATATGGGCTATGACTTCAGGACTGGCCTCAATAGTGGAAAGGGAAGAAAAATGCCTGTTCGTATTCCTCCTCTGAAATATGGAAGGACGAAATGCGATTGGGCTATATAGCTCCTACTCCTTTTATCAATATTATCCATGAAGATCTCGAGTCTGGCGAAGATAAGAGATCTGATTCTTCTAGTACCACTTCTTGGGATTCTGATACGAGTATCGGTGACTTCTACTGCAACCTTCTGTCTTCCAACATGGTTTCCATTGACCATTCTGAAGAAAGTGATGAAGACGAAGAAGAGTTTGAAATCTCACCTGAATCAGAACAATGGGCCCAAAAATTAGATAATCAATAGGAGTTCTGTTTCGAGCAAAAAGAACCTCCGACTGAAGACAAACTTGTTCAAATAGATGTTGGTGAAGAGGGATCTCCCAAACCAATATTCATCAGTAAAAGTCTTTCTGAAACTGATAAGCAAGACATGATCAAACTCATTCGTGACTATATCGATGTCTTCGCTTGGAGTTATGAAGATATGCCAGGACTTGATCAATAAATTGCAACTCACAAGCTCAATATCTTGCCGAATGCTAAACCGGTCAAACAACAACAGCGACGATTTCGTCCAGACATTATGGATACAATTGAAGCTGAAGTCAATAAACTCATAACCTCCGGGTTTATTAGAGAGGAACAACATCCCGATTGGGTGGCTAACATAGTTCCTGTCCTTAAAAAGACTGGCAAGATCAGAGTATGCATAGACTTCCGCGATCTCAATGCGGCATGCCCTAAAGACGAATTCCCTCTACCAATCACTGATGTCATGATTGATAATACCTGTGGATTTGAACGGATGTCATTTATGGACGGGTATTCTGGATACAATCAGATTAAAATGTTTCCAGATGACGAGAAGTACACTTCTTTCAGAACGCCGATCGGTACATACTGTTATACAGTTATGCCATTCGGTCTCAAGAATGCAGGAGCAACTTATCAACGAGCTATGAGCACTATATTCCGTGAACATTTGTGGAAAACAGTCGAATGCTATGTTGATGATATTGCAGTCAAAAGTCGATAAAAGGAGGATCATATCCAAGATTTGAAGACTATATTTGATCTAATGCGTAAGCATCAATTAAAGATAAACCCTACTAAGTCCTTCTTAGGCGTCTCTAATGGTAAATTTCTCGGCTTCGTCATTACCTCTAAAGGTATACACGTGGATCCCGAGAAGATCAAAGCCATCCAAGAGATGCGTCCTCCACGCACCTTAAAAGAGCTACGAGGATTTCAAGGAAGGATCGCTTATATCAGGAGATTCATCTCTAATTTATCAGGACGCTGCAGACCATTCAACAAACTTATGAAGAAAGGTGTTTCTTTTGTCTGGAATGATGAATGTCAGAAAGCATTCGATGATATAAAACAATATCTGATGAGCCCTCCAGTATTGGTACCTCCTGTTTCAGGAATTCCATTTCTCCTATATACTCGAGCAATGAGTCATTCATTGGGTGCATTACTCGCTCAAAAGAATCAAAATGGTCATGAACAAGCCATCTACTATATCAGTCGTACTATGACCGGAGCTGAACCTCGATATTCACCGGTCGAAAAAGAATGTCTAGCCTTGATGTTCGCTGTTCAAAAGACACGACATTATATCATTGGCCAGACTATTCATGTCATCTCCAGGATCAATCCTATACGGATCATGATGAAGAAACCCAGTGTTTTGAATTCTCGATTAGCTAACTGGGGAATCCTACTTGCTCAGTATGACATGCATTATATTCCTCAGAAGTCAATCAAAGGACAAGCTGATTTTCTGGCTACTCATTCAATTCCAGAAGATTCAAAACTCTATGACAAAATTCCAGATGAAGTCCTAGATTCAAACCAAATTGCTGAAGAAGATCCTACTTGGCGTCTATTCTTTGATGGAGCTTCAAGGATAGGTCCTAATGGTGATATTGTCGCTGGAGTTGGAATCGTTCTTGTATCGCCAGAAGGTCTTGCTATCCAAAGAGCTTACTCTCTAGATCAGCCGTGTTCAAACAATGTAGCTGAGTACAATGCATTACTCATTGGTCTTCAACTCGCTAAACATCTAAATATTCAACATTTGGAGGCATACGGAGACTCTAAACTCATTGTCAATCAGATAAGGGGTACTTATGAAGTCTGCCATCAAGATCTGGTTCCTTATCATAGATCAGCTATAATTATGGCTTCTTCGTTTGAAGAATTCTTCATTGAACATGTTAGGCGAGCATGTAACACAGAAGCTGATGCTCTAGCTAATCTTGCAGCGGTGTTGGCTATCCCAATTAGACGACAACAAATGATTATTGTTCGCAATCGAGAATTATTTCATCTTGAAAATAATCTGACCCTAGGACTTCCAGTTGACATTGAAGAATCAACATCTCATGACGTCAACACAACAAGAGGATTTGGATTTAGTCGTAAATCTTTATCATCTTCATCTGATTCCAGCATGGAATTCATCTTCAGTAATTCGGCCGAGAATCAAAATACGGATACGGATTGGAGACTTCCTTTCTTAGATTTCGTATTGTATGATATTCTTCCGGATGATCCGAGTGAGGCAGCATCTATCAGACGACGATCACTCCGATTCTATTATAATCATACAACAAAGACCTTATATCGTCGAGCCTATGATGGTTTACTTCTTCGATGTGTTGCCGGTGACGAGGCTCAAAAAATTATTCGTGAAGCACATGGTGGAATTTGTGGAGCACATCAGCCTGGACCAAAACTTCAAGACCGTATTCGACGTATGGGTTATTATTGGCCACTATGGTATCAGACGCCATCGAATATGCAAAGAAGTGTAAAGCTTGTCAAATCTATGCAGATTTTATTCATCAACCTTCGGAATTTCTACATCCGACGGCAGCATCATGGCCCTTCGAAGCTTGGGGCATGGACATTATTGGTTCGATCAATCCGCCGTCATCCAAGGGTCATCGGTTTATTCTTGCAATAACCGATTACTTCTCCAAATGGGCCGAAGCCATTCCTTTGTCAGAAGTTAAGACGTCCAATGTCATTAGCTTTATTAAGCACCACGTTATCTACAATTTGGTGTTCCTCGACACATTATTCATGATAACGGACCACAGTTCGTTAGTCAGAAGTTTACTCGATTCTGTGACAATCATCGGATCAACAATGTGGCTTCTACCGCATATAATCCGGCAGCTAACGGATTAACAGAAGCTTTCAACAAGACCATCATCAAACTCCTAAAGAAGTTTGTCTCCACTAACAAACGTAATTGGAGTGAGAAGCTCGGTGAATGTTTGTGGGCTTATCGCACTACAGTTCGTAATGCTACTAAATGTACACCCTTCTCTCTGGTGTATGGTTGCGAAGCTGTTCTTCCATTAGAGATTCAAATTCCTTTTTTAAGGATAGCAATCGCTAATGAACTCACTGCAGAAAATAATGATCGTCTTCGACTTCAAGAATTAGAAGCTCTGGATGAAAAGCGATTATCTGCTCAACAGAATATTGAATTCTATCAAGCTAGAATTTCAAGAGCTTTTAATAAGAAAGTCAGAGTTCAGGCGTATCAAAAAGGAGAACTTGTTCTAACAGTCAGACGTCCTATGACTATGACTCATATGAGCAAGGGCAAATTTGACGCAAAGTGGGAAGGACCCTATATTGTGAGCAAAGTTTTCTCAAGTGGAGCTTATCAACTCTCAGAATTGGATGGTCGAAAAGTTTTGATGCCTATTAATGGCAAATTCCTTAAGAAGTACTATATATAAATGTAAATGCTTGTAATCATCAGACAGTTTCATGTTTAGAAATAAAATTTTTATTTTATTTTTATCATGAATGATGATACATGATATTAAAGAAGATCACTATCATCCTTTTCTACATTTGGACGTGGGCCACTGCCGTCCTTCTCGAAGACGCGATAAGCAAAAGAACTGAGAACCTCTTTGCTGGAACCCACGAGAAATTTACAAGCAGCTATCCTCATGGATTCTTCTTCTGCAGTCCTTCCTGGTTCGAGCAGGAAGTCCAGAATATCCCTTGGTGGCGTGGGTACAGACGAACCTTCGCCTGCTACCGCCTTCTTCAATTGAATTGGATCAGCAGGACATTCTCCAGTGCCTTTCTGAATCTTCATGGCAATTCCAGCTTTCTTGGATGCTTCTTCAGACGACATTTTTATGTTTGAAAGAATAAGTGTTCGTTCTTGTCAGATTTCTGCTATATTTATAGGCAGAAGTTCTACAAATAATGAAACGTCACGTTCATCCGACGGTTCATCCATCCATTAATTGCGTTCATCCGACGATTCATACATTCATTAATACTTGACGGTTCATCCGTTCATTTATTCGTCCGTTCATGATCTTCTATCAATTTAAGTAGGGATTCGTTATTTATCATGTTTTCATAACCTCTGAATCAATTCCGAATCTACCTACTCATTTGTCATTTTTGACCTCTGCATAGAAATCAATCTATTTTCTTTTCAGTTCCTACATATTATCACGTCCATAATACCTCTGATAATATCATATACTCTGAAACAGAAAAGAAGATTTTATTATCTATCATGTCCACAATTCATCCACAAATACAAATTATTGAGCATAGAAGAATTATCATTTCCATTCTCATTTTACCATAAAAAGTCTATTATATTTTCTTAGACTTTCTTACAAATCATAATGGAAATCTATTACAATCTTGGATTTTCATTCTACACCACAACAATAACCTAAAAGAGATCTATCTTCTTCTTTGGATCTTCTCCGTCGGACCTTCTCCGTCAGGTTCGTTGTTGGTTGCAGTTCCTGACTGTCTGAGTCCCAGTCACGACCAGATCAGCAGGAATCAAACTCTGGTCTTCTCTCTCAGATGAGAGGAGAACCACAGAGGATGGCAGCCCGAAGTCGTGGTGCTGCCAATACAATTGGTGGATTAGGAGCGACCTTTCAGAGGAGACAGGAATGTATCCAACCTTGGGATACAATTCCTAGTTCTCCCGTGAAAGGAACTCTACTATCCGATTTTTCGGGGTAGAGTTGACTCCACCATCCAACTCTCGTGTATAAAGGCTCTTCCTACCATCTGAGGAAGACCCTTCTATCCCACGAAGAGTTCTGAGTTGTCTGATGTACGCGTCAAAAGCGTATGAGCTCCCTGATGTAGGTGTCAGCAGAATATTCTCCACAGCATCTACATCACCAATGCCAGTTCTAAAGAAAGTTTTCAGCCGAATTCCTGCAGAAAGCATCAAGGAAGAGGAGATTAATCAACAGAAATGTCATTTGGTACGCGCTGGCTAGTCAAGCGTGCATTGTTCAGTCAGAAACAAAAAGCCCATTTTCAACAGCAACAAAATAGTACACGTACTATACTGGACTTACCTTCAAGATTGGTGCTAAGAATTGGCAAACTCATGTTTGATACAGTGTGCAGAAATCGAACATTAGAAAGCATTGCTTTCCTGTTTGAGAATGAAATCTCCCAAAAATTTCATTCTCAGAGAAAAAGAAGAAGAATGAGAGATGAGTATCTTTGAAACTCAGCTATCTATTTAAAGGACAAAGTACAAGCTTATTCTTGGAAAAGATCCGCGTAAATAGCGCTCGTAAACCATGGAATGAATGACACGTGGGCTTTGGAAGACATCGCAACATCGGAAACAGTCAAAGAGTGCTAATTAACATTCTTCATTAATGCACGCTGTTCAAACACAAAAAGTTGTACTACATTCTTCAAGACAGGCACTGATGGCCTTACAAAAGACAAAAGAAGAAGTGCAACATTTTCAAAAAAAGAAGAAGACAAAAGCATAAAAGACACGCTCTATTTAGCAGAGCGACTGAGCTTAGTGCCCAGTTCTTCTACGCTCTTAACCCCCATGCGGTGTAACAGAGCCCTCAACATTTCACGCTGCTCTGCAAGGCTGCGTCCGTCAGAAGAAGACGAGCCATCCAGACCAAAATAGCTCAGGAAATTCTTGGCTAAATGCATGGGATCGTCTTTGAACTCGAAGACTAGGGGCTCCGGTTCCTTACCCTCAAAAATGGGATCACCATGGGAACAAAAACCCAATTTGCGTGCTTCTTCTTCAGCTTCTTCCTTTGGTGTCATGTTAACGTAAGATAAAGATTAAAAATGAATCTTCTCCCTGTTTATATAACAGAGCTCGCCGGCGGTTCATATTCCACCATAAATTGGATACAATCAATCTCGGAGAACGAAGAGTCATTATGACATTTAATAAGTTCATTTGGATGTTTTCAAAGAACTTCGAAGTCTTTTTCGACTTCCGAAAAATTTGAAGTCATCTCAGCGTGACTGATTTCATTTTATCATCTTATTTTCAAAGTATTTCAAAAATTTTGAAGTCTTTTCAATTTTTCGAAAACTTTGAAGGGGGTCTTGTAGGCCTTTAAAAATGACAGTCACGCTGAGTTGATCAGGACAGAGTCAAAAGTCACGCTCAGTTGATCAGGACAATATTTACAAATCACGCTGGGGAGACAGCTCATCATTTGTCAGAGAGTAAATATGACTGACAGTACAACAGTCGAAGAATGTCTCTTCGTATGCCACGTATGCACAGAATTCGAGAGATCACAGCTGTTTATTGCGTGATTTTCAAAATCTTTTTCAGCAAGACTCAACCTTCGTCAAGTTGGCGTACCAAAAGAGCTTCTTGTCATTTAATGCGACTGACAAAAGCAATCACTGTCAGAGATTTTGTGTCAGTCGAGGCACGCTGAATCAAGATAGTTGGCAGTCCTATCTCAAGTCTGCGTGTATTTTGAGCTTTCCCTCAAATCTGCGTGGATTCAAAAGTTTTCTTCTTCAAGTCTATATGGATTTTGAAGCTTTTTGCCTCAAGTCTGCGTGGATCCTGAAGCTTCTTGCCCCAAGTTTGCATGGATTTTGAAGCTTTCTACCCCGAGTCTGCGTGGATTTCGTCTTCAACAAGTCTGCGTGGATTTCATCAAATTGGAGTACGTGGCATCCATGCCACTGATCTCTCACCTGCGTGTCCTGTAACTTGCACACGACTCATGCATGATTGCCATGTGTCCAACAGTTACAGGCCACGTCCAGTAACTGCTCACAACCTTGCGTATGTTAAATCCTGCGTGATTTTCAACTAAGCATAGGCTGTGAAGACAGTTATCTTTTCAGTTATTATTTTTGACTCTATAAATAGAGTTCTTTTTCTCATTTATGGTACAGATACATAGTTATCTACTGTCAAAATTTTGAGAGCTTTTCTTCTTCGCATAGTCCAAGGGATAAAGTGATCATCTTCTAGATCAGATTCCTACAGTTGTAATTTTCCCAGATACACAATAAATAAAGGAATTTATTTATGGAAAACAATGAGGCCTCACCAAAGCCCATCTTTATCAGCAAAAGTCTAACGAAAGATGACAGGCAGTCCCTGATACAGCTTATCCGCGAGTATATTAACGTCTTCGCCTGGAGCTACGAAGATATGCCAGGGCTAAACCAGCAAGTGGCCATGCACCGCCTCAATATCCTGCCCTATGTTAAACCGATAAAGCAGCAACAGCGTCGGTTCCGCCACAATATTATGGATGCTATTGAGGATGAGGTCGACAAACTCATCGAGAGCGGCTTCATCCATGAAGAGCAGCACCCAGATTGGGTCGCGAATGTCGTCCATGTCACTAAGAAGAACGGAAAGATAGGAATTTGCATAGACTTCAGAGATCTCAATTTGGCCTGTCGTAAAGATAAGTTCCCTCTCCCGATCACCGACGTGACCTGTGGCTTCGAGCGTATGTCCTTTACGGATGGATTCTTCGGCTATAACCAGATCAAGATGCTCCACGAAGACGAAAGCATACGGCGTTCCGGACTCCGAAGGGGGTACATTGCTATACAGTTATGCCTTTCGGATTAAAGAATACGGGAGCTACCTATCAAAGGGCTATGAGTACCATATTTCACAAGCATCTTCGGAAGACGGTAGAGTGTTATGTTGACGACATCGTCATCAAAAGCAAGTACAAATCCAACCACTTGGATGATTTACGGACGCTGTTCGATCTAATGCGGACACATCAGCTAAAAATGAATCCAACCAAGTCCTTCCTGGGCGTTTCCAGTGGCAAGTTCTTAGGCTTCATCATCATAGCAAAAGGAATTCATATCGACCCCGAGAAGACCAAAGCAATTCTTGACATGGCACCTCCCAAGAACCTTCGAGAGCTTCGAGGTTTGCAAGGGCGACTGGCGTACATAAGGAGGTTCATAGCAAATCTCTCTAGTAAATGTCAACCCTTCACCAGACTAATGAAGAAAGGGGTCACTTTTGAATGGACCGAAGAGTGACAGCGCACATTCAACGACATCAAGAAGTACCTCACCAGCCCTCCCGTGCTGGTAGCCCCAGTCGTGGGAAAGCCTTTCCTACTATACGTCTGAGCCATGGTTCATTCTCTTGGTGCCTTATTAGCCCAAAAGAATAAAGAAGGCCACGAATAAGCAATATAATATCTCAGCAGGACCATGGTTGGAGCCGAGCACTGGTATAATCATGTTGAGAAGGAATGTCTCGCCCTTCTCTTCGCCATCCAGAAGACACGGCATTATGTGACTGGACAGACGATCCATGTGGTATCCAGGATCAACCCTCTCAGAGTCCTTATGACCAAGCCAGGGGCACTGAATTCACGACTAGCCACATGGGCAATCCTCTTGACTCCTTACGACGTGGTGTTCGTCCCACAGAAGGCAGTCAAAGGCCAAGCATTGGCAGATTTCCTGGCGGCTCATCCGGTGCCAAAAAAATTCAAAACTCTACGAAGAAGTCTCCGATGAAGTACTGGAGTCCAATGCAGTTTCGGACAACTCAGTATGTCGCATGTTCTTTGACGGAGCCTCAAGAGCGGGGCCAAAGGGTAAAATCATAGCAGGGGTCGGGATCGTCCTTGTTACTCCGAACGACCTAGTTATCAGTCGTACATATTCTCTCACGGAGTCATGCACCAACAATGCTGCAGAGTATAACACCCTCATCATCGGACTCTAGCTCGCCAAACAACTGGGGTTGACTACATCGAGGCCTATGGAGACTCGAAATTGATCATCAGTCAGGTTCGAGGTCAGTACGAGGTTCGACATTATCTCTACCTTCACAGGATTCTTTATAGAACATGTGCCACGGTTGCAGAACCTGAAGGCCGACGCACAAGTCGATCTCGCCGCCTCTTTGGCCGCCCCCGTTGGATCTCATCATACCGTTTCAGTAACAGGCTGGGAGTTAGTCTATCCAAAGAATGCCCTGCGCACATGTCTGAACTACTCATTACAAATAGGAACGGATGAAGGTACCAGGGATTTACGGTTCCCATTTATATACTATGCAGTTTACAAGATTCTGCCTGAAGACCCAAGAGAAGCAGCTTCTGTTAGGAGGCCCTCACTCCGTTTCTTCTACGGTTCGGCCACCAAAATGCTATATCGTCGCTCATACGACGGACTTTTCTTACGCTGTTTATCTCGTACAGAGGCACAAGAAGCACTGAGAGAAGCGCATGCGGAGCCCTTCACCCGGGCCCCAAGTTACAAGACCGGCTGTGCCGTATAGGCTATTACAGGCCCACTATGATGGCAGATGCTGTTGAGTATGCAAAGAAATTTTGGGTGTGCCAATTCCATGCAGATTTCATCCATCAACCTTTGTAATATTTACACCCCATGGTGGCCTCATGGCCATTCGAAGCATGCGGAATGGATATCGTGGGGCCAGTCAGCCCACCATCCTCTAAAGGGCACCGGTTCATCCTCGCCATTACGGATTATTTCTCCAAGTGGGCGAAAGCACAACTATTGGTAGAGGTGAAGACTTTCAACGTGATCAGTTTTATCAAACATCATGTTATTTACCGCTTCGTAGTTCCCAGAAGGATCATTTACGATAATTGTCCTTAGTTCGTAAGCCATGCATTCCACCGGTTCTGTGATAAAAGTCGAATTCAGAATATGGCGTCAACAGCTTATAACTCGATATCTAATGGATTGGCTGAGGCATTCAACAAAACCATTGTCAAACTCCTCAAAAAGGTCGTCTCCTCTAACAAATGCGACTGGAATGAGAAGTTAGGCGAATGTCTATAGGCCTACCGTACGACTGTTCGTATACCTACAGGCAGTACACCATTCTCATTGGTCTATGGAAGCGTGGCTGTCCTCCCCTTTGAGATTCAAATCCCGTCCTCACGGGTAGCCAACACTAATCAGTTAACCGTCGAAGACAATCAGCGCAGGCGGTTACAAGAGTTAGAAGCGTTGGATGAAAAGTGCTTGCTCGCGTAGCAAAGGATTGAGCTTTACCAAGCTCGCATCTCTGGGGCCTTTAACAAAAAGGTCCGCGAAAGATCCTACCAGGTGGGCGACCTCGTATTGGCAGTACGGAGACCGATGGTGATGACCCACAAGATGGCTGGGAAGTTCAAGCCCAAGTGGCAAGGACCGTTCGTCATAGAAATAGTGTACTCCAACGGTGCTTATCGGCTAGCTAAGCCTAATGGGAACTTTCTAATGATGCCCATCAACGGCAAGTTCCTAAAGAAGTATTACGTCTGAAGACAGAACCAGCATAGGCACCCACATCCCTTGAAAAGGGTTCCCATGAGTTCTGGTAAGGGGATCTCTCGCTCTCCCTCCTATATATTCTCTTAAGTAGATAAAGCACTTCACATGCACATTACCTCTGGATTGCTCCTCTATGCCTAGAAGACGCGACTACCATGTCTGTATTACCTCTGAGTAGTCGTTCTTCTCGCATCAGTTCTATGATTATCTCGACGGTCTATAAAACAGTTCACGTCCATATTACCTCGGGATTGTTGTTCTATACCCCGGCAAAGATCAAGCCTACCACGTCCATATTACCAATGGTCAGGCAAATCATTATGAAGATTCGCTCTTTATTCTGGAGACAAAAGCAAAGGGAACAAGAAAGCTTCTACATATAAAAACATGTGGCTACAAAGACCTATTACAGACTATTCGTAGTTACATAAACAGAAGCAAAAAAAAGCTGAAATTACGGTACAAGCTCTCAATAGTGCGGGCGAGAAGGTGACAGAGCCAATCACTTCCTGGTCAAAAGGAAGCCCCCACCCGAAGCTGCTACTGGCCCGAGCCGGGGATGAAGACCAGCACAGGACTCTCCTATCTCCCCAGCTGGCCGGCGAGAGCAACCACAACAGCAGGCCTTGCTATTCCTCGGTCAGAATGGCAAGCAATCAAAACCCAGGAAGCAGAGGACCAAGACGCCATTGATGCCCACGACATCCAGGATGCAGGACATCTCGAGATCCAATGGTAATTCTACTACAGCTTCTTTGGATAAAATGATTTGCCACCGACGGCCGCCTCAAGCAAACTCTAGGGTCGTCAGGAGCTGAACATGGGGCAAGCATGGCCATTGTTAAAGCAGCTGAATCTTCTCTTGAAGAAGGACAGTCCTTTATGTAGGTTGTTCGCATGGTCTAAGCACGAGCCAGACATCGGTCAGAAGGAAGCTTACAAGTTAAACTAAAGCTCCACTCCATGACAAATGACAGTACTGCGAGTGACCAAGGAACGTGACTCTGAACCTCCTCTGCTAAAGAGATTCGTGATCCCGATAAAGACGCGAGAGGCTCCAATATCAAGAAGCCATCAGGAGCCCATGCTCTGAAATGATGACTCAGGACAATTAATGCTAAGAGCTAGGCGTGACACCAGCCATCACCCAGCTTGTACGATCCTGACGTGTGTTCATGCTTCTGTTCAAAGTATCCCGAGCTTGACTCAAGTTTGGGACACTTTGAAGGGGGTCTTGCAGAAGCATGAAAAATCTTAGCTGAAGACATCCCTTCGCCAAAGCGCAGAAGATGCAAAAGACTCAAGCTCAGTGCTAAAAAGACAAAACATAAGATATGAAGAGAAGTCCCTTCATTGTCATGTCCACCAAGTCTAGTACAGACACATCAGGACTATACATAAGGGACTAATTCTGTTCTTCTACAAAGGATCTAGTACAGATTAGACAGAAGCCTAGAGGGATCTACAAGGAATGTAATCTTCATCGAAGCGCAGCACTCCTTCTTCTCGATACACACACTGGAGGATTGACCTCCACCGAACCATGTTCTGATATTCTTATAGGCGGAGCCTCTCAGAAGCATATCACCAATGTAACACTTTAAAGAAGCCAGAGTCTTCAAGCCAGAGGCGCGGCTACCTCCCTGTGCTAACCTCAAAAACAAGATGGTGGTAGGCCTCCCTCCCCTTCTTTTATTCCAGAAGCCAGTGTCTGCACTCCAGAGGTGCAGCTATCTGCCTGCGCCAATCACATACGCGCAAGGGTGTCATACCCTTCCCTTCGCAGCCAAAGCCTTTACTGTTCAGAGGCGTAGCTACTTACTTGCGTCCGCAGGAGGTACAGGATGGTGTTATGTGCACACCATCTCCATTCCTATGGCACAGTCATTTGCTCCAGATCAGAAGCTTAAGTCACTTCTCTACAGGAGACTTGGGAACTTCTATCGCAACCAATGCAAGTCAACCTGTTGCTCCAAAATTAACATGAAGCACAAGCCTACTTGTCGCCTACAGCATAGTGACTCTGGTAGCCCGAAACACAGCTTCATAAGTTCCTCTACATGTACAAAAGTCTTGTCATCATTCGAAGCCAAGTCCACTCGTAGCCTGAAAGCACAGAGGTTCCGTCGTCTCCAGAAGCACGGTCTACTCGTCACCCCAGAAGCACAGCAGCACTTAGTCCTCACTAGAGGCACAGGAAGCATGGGTCCACCCCAGTTGGTTTGTTTAAACTGCCTCTTACAGAGAATATTGGAATTAAATCATGATTGCTATCATATCAGATTGATTTAAATCTTAGATGAAGATCAATTAGACTCCAAATCTAGAATGGAATCCCAAGATTTACTCGGCTGTATCCGAGCAAGCAAATCGGCACATGCCACGTGTCACCTCCTTCTGTTATGTTTATAACCACCAGAGAACTCGTTTGAGGGGAATCTCGATATCCGCCACATGTCAGCGTCGCAGAAGCCCTCACCGTTCAATGACGACAGATTCTTTTACATCTCAGGAACCCTAATGCACATTGCATATGTGCTTGGTTCTCTATAAATAGAAGGAGTTCTTCTTCCACCAAAAAAAGGAAAAAAAAAGAGAGGGAACATTGACAATCGACAATCTTCAAAGGGCAGCGATCTCCATCCACGAAGAGTCGACCACCCTCATCCACCTATCAACCAAAGAACCAACCAACCAACCATTTTCAAGGGATCTTCTCATCCAGACAGCCTCTTGATCGGTGACCCCAGAGTCCCATCAAAGGCGCCAGAGAGCCATAGCATGGTTGATTAGTCGTCAGATCGTCAACGGAGTAAAGGATCCACTGCAGCACTCGATCTCCACTGTCACACTCTTCCAGAAACCTCTTCTTCCTCTACTTAGAATATCATGTTTAGTACTTACTTTCTTGTACACAGATACCTTATACATTAAATAAAGCAGAAAGTTCGTTCAACCTTTTGTTACGTCGAACAATCCGGATGTTGCTTTTGTCGATCCTCGTTGCTCTGCCAGCGATTCGTCAGATTCTGTCAGTCCATCCCGTCCTCCTGCTCATTGACGACTGTGATCTACTACCTTATGATGCTGCTGATGCACCTAGTTATGTTTCTGCTTTGTAGTTTCATTTCATTCACTCTAGTTATATTTTTCTTCTAGTTTCATTTCATATGTATGACTGCAAGTTTCTTCTACTGGATTATCAAAACTGCTTGTTTTCTCTATTAAAGTTTGGTTACGGTTATGTTGTGTGCTTGCTCTCTTCACTTTGCCTTTTTATCCCTTTACGGGGGAGCTATGCACTATTTTGCTAAATGACAAAGGGGGAGAAAAATAGCATACTCTGTGATATTTGATGTGATATTGTATATGCATTGTATCTGTTTGTATGTTGTGCTTGGATAAATCCTTTATGATGGAAATATTCATTTGTGGGGGAGCCACTTCATACGTACAAAAGCTCTTCTCTCCTTCAACATGTGTCTTGGTATGAATATTGAGACATACAAATATTATTTTGTCAATTATCAAAATAGGGGATATTGTTGACCTAAACTAGATCACAGTCAACCTGATTTAGATAATTAACAACTGATATCTGATACGATCCAAGACGACACATCAAGTCTAAGACAGAACATCATCTGTGATCCAATACAATGCATCAAGTTCAAGACAGACGTCGTCTACAAGCTGTTACATTGCATTGTAAATGTATTTGTTCTCAGTCCGTAATTTTTTAATTTATTGATTCTAAAAAAATATGTACGTTGAGTCGCACTGTGTCATCTCAACCCCTAGACATCTCTCTCCAAACTCTACCATACAAAAAGACCAATTCCTAATCCAAACCAAACCACCCTCACCTATATAGGGCTTCTGGTATGAGGCAGATCAAACTCGGGCCGAACTCTGCCTAAGGCAGAACTTGAGCCGAGCTCGGCCTCCTTAAAATCAGCAACCTGATTTTTAGGAACACCTTGCTACGAGATGTCCAACGGTCGAATTTTTTAATATTTGGGATAGAACTCTGGCCGAACTCTGCCTCCCCTGACTGGTATAAATAGAGCTTGATTCCTCTTATTTCAAATCATCTCTCACTCTCAAGCTTTCAATCTTCTAAGCCTTATATGCTCTAAGCCTTACTCTTCCAAATCCCCTAGCCACAAAACTTTCTAAGCCCAAGGTGCTTCAAAGGCTCGTGTCAGTAAGAAGTTGGCGTGCTCTTCGAACTAAAGGCACGTGTGTATCCTATTTCACAAATAGTGGATTTCAACTCCGAGCAAGAGTTTTCGGCCTGGACTAGGCCCCCACGTGTGTATCCTATTCCTAGATGTAGACTTGTTGGGCACAGTCATGTAACCCAACAACATTTTCGTTGACCTGCATGGACCACCACAAAACATGTAATGGCCTAGTCCCAATATATGTAGGACCAGGCATATAAAATATGCCAGCTGTATACATACAAAGAATACTCCAATATATAGAATCCTTGTATATATACGTAAGTTGCATAAAATATAATTCACAGGCCAAACACAGTATAACTACATCTTATCCACAGAACACAAGAGAATAGCAATGGTCCAGATAGAATATAAAAGAGTCAAAAATATAGCTGGGTGGAAACAGATCCACTATCAAACCGCTATAAAAAATAGTCTAAGATAACTGGAGTCCGACCTCCTAAAATAAAATAAAGAAATAATAAAAAGATGTCCGCTATAAGTCTCATATCATGACAAAAGAACTAGATTTCGGAAGGCGAGACCTCAACGTCTGCGGAAGATGGATCCAGTGCAGAACCGTACTCCTGGAGAAAGTCCTGGCCGTCTAAGCTTGGAGAATTCACCAGGTTCTCAGCGTGACGTAACAAGATACAAGAAATAACATGCCATATAAACTGTAAAGTAAAATAAAGATGGATGCAATAGGGTGCCTAACCGTTCTACAGTGATTATGCAATTAAAAACCACCTCCAATGCACCACCTCTAATGCATGGGCACTCCGGCTATATGGGATTGGCATAGTCCCTTTTCTCTGGGCACCAGGGGCCTACGTCCGAAATGCTCCATAAACGTCAGAGGGAATCAGTAATAGTACTACGTCCATAACGTTTCAGGAACTTTAAAAGGAATCAGTAATAGTAGGGGAATCTGCGTTTCCGACAGAGCTCACAGGTTACAATAGTAAGTGCATACGTGGCCCATAAATCAAGGAAATGTTTTTCCTACCCAATGCCTATCTATGTCATCTCTATAATATACATGAACCTCTAACAAATGCTGAGTCCACTAACCACGCAATTCTATTGGCAGTTATTCCCTAACCGTCGTACATCTCATACGCATAAGTAGCCAGCCGATTACGCGAGTCTGTGTCTTATATGTGACTCGCAACTCGTGTTAAAGCATGTGTCAAGGTTATATGAGATATTCCAATACCTCACATCAATGGGTAGTCGTCTAGTACTAGGTCAATGCAAAATAAGAAACAAAATCAGTAAAATGACAAATGTAGACGCTCGCACCCAAGTATGACTTGGACGCTCAGAGTGATAGAACAAGCAATATATACAAAGACTAAATAAAAATAACAGAAATAAAACAATAATGAATGACAGAATATATTGGCAAGGTATCTTGGCTAGAATTAGCGTGTAAAAATAGCAAGTCCAGTCACTCAGACCATCAGAATCAATAGCAATGAAAAGTCAAGTCCTGCAAACGTCCTCGATGCTAAAATTGTTAGCCCAATGATTGTATCATATTTTTTGAATATGGCTAATTGGTTAAGTTTAACATAATGATATCGCTAATATTCATGTAATCACTATCATGTTGCTACTTAAACTTAGGATTGTTCTACTATTCATTAAATTTATCATACTGCTACTGCTTTATTCGTCTTACATGTACTTGCAGACAAACAGTAAGCATGATCACACTAGAACATATGCAACGAAGAATTAATGATGGGAGAAAGACGACGTTATACAAGAAGATTTCTCTGGACCACCCAACGACCTATCCGGGGCCTCGCACTCGGGGGTTCTAGATCTGTTTATCTTTGGACAACTGTCGTCAAGAAAAAAGACGTCTTCAAATTTGCTCAAATATTAAGGAAAAAAGATGTCATCAAAGGGCTTGGTTTTTCCAATTTATTATGTATTTTTATCATTATGTGAGTCTAGGAAAATATATAAGATTGATCAGATCGGTACTGGCTTAGTCCACAAAATATAGTCTTCATATCCACAAATTTCTATCCAAAAGTCCACAAACTAAAAGGCCCAAAACCTATCAAAATTGGCCCAAAAAGTTTTGTTCTTACCCTGACAGAACTCGGCCAGAGGTCCAGGTCAGTTCAATTTGTTTTTGAATTTTCTTCAAATCTGTATCCAACATTCGAATGCGAGTTTTCTGCATCCGAACTGTGCTGGAAATCTGCCCAAATTCGTTCTACAAAAACACAACAAATAGAGAAGAACTTTCACATTTCCAAATCACTCATCATTCATTCTTCTCTTCTCTATTCATTCCTAAGTGTTTTTATGATCTACACTTTCAAATCAGGCCTATACTTATCTTAGCATGGCAGTACAGTTTCTGTTTAATCTAGAGTTTGGTATTGAAGATTTGTACTAGAGGCTGCATTCACAAAATGTTCTAGTTTTTGAATCGCCCTCTGGAGTCGGTCGTGCGCTCATCGCCAAGCACAGTGTTGTAAGAGATTGCAAGCTCTCAATTAGCTTGTGACATAGTGGATTAACATCGAGCAATAGTACTTGAGACTGGACTAGTCCTTTCAGAGGGATACCAGTATATATCGTCGTGTCACTGAGTTTGATCTTTTTGACTCTTGATTTACTGTAATTTATTTACTGTCATATTGCTCTTACTTGCCATAGTATATAAGTTATGAATATTTTTTTAATTGATGATATTTTTTGCTGCACATGCATACACTCTATTCGCCCCTTCTCTAGATATGATGAACAGTCCTACAATTGGTATCAGAGCAGGTTATATTCTTATATAAAACTCTAGCGAGTTTGCATATGGCAGTCGTATCCATAAATAGACCTCTACTATTTGATGGAACGAACGATACTTATTAGAAGACACATATGAGCTTCTACCTGAAGTCTCTAGATTTTGACCTCTGGTTAATTGTTATCAATGGCTACAAGAAACCTACTATCACCTCTATTCTCACTTCCTCTATTACTAGCAAGCCTTATTATAGTTACACGGAGGAAGAGAAGAAGTTAGCTAGCCTTGATGCAAAAGCAATGCATGCTTTTTATTATGCTGTAGACATAGATGTATTCAATCTTATTACTACTTGCACAACATCTCATAAAATTTAGAAACTTCTTGAAGCTACTTACGAGTGCAGATACGAAATCAAATCTAGCAATTCCAGAGAAGAGGATAGTCCTCATAATGATACAAATGGGTGCATAATAACATTGGGATTTAAGGTTCAACACAACCCTTTATATGAAGAAGAGCTTGTACATGACAACTACAAGAAGATAAGCCACATCAAAGAAGATTGTCTTGCTACTAAAAAGAAAAACCACTACGAACGATCGTCGTCACACAAGTATGCTAACACAAGCATATGGTGTGAAAGCGAAGCAAGCGATTCCAAAGAAGAAAAGAGACCTCGTCAAGCTGCAAATATATGCTCAATGGCATTATCCAACGAGGTACAAGATAACCCTCTTTTTGAAGAGAATGAATTCTGTTATGATGAGTTATCTGATGCTTTTAGTGGTCTATTAGAAGAACACAAGAAAATATTAGAAAAATATAAGCAATCTAGAAATGATATTCTATCCTATAAGCGTGAGAATGAAAAGCTTACTTGCTTAATGAATGATGCTAGAGATACTTCTACTTCTGATAATTCTGCTGAACTTTCCACACATGGGTTTAGATTGCATGAAACACTTGAATGTATTGAGAAAAGCACTCAAGAAAATATTAAACTTAAGGAGGAATTATAATCAGAAAAGAAGAAGTATTCTCTTACTTCATGTAGAATTGATTCTCTTACTGCTAAATATGATGAGGTATGTGCAATCTCTAAAAAGTTAGAGATTAGGTTGGGAAAATAGGTAACCTAGTACCCAATCAATGATTTGTCCTGTGATACATCACACACATCATCATGCTTTCTTCTACAAGTATCTACGAAAAACACAAAAGTCACATGTCTATACAATGACACCTAGCACAAACACCTCTGCTGTAATTATTATGGTAAACACGGACATGTCTCACAGTATTGTAGAGTAAGAAAGCTTGTAGACATGAATGTATATACTTGGTTACCAAAGAGTAACAAATGTGGATCCAAGTTTTGGATACCAAAGTCTTCACCTCTTGGTACAGGTGAAGCTATTTTATATCAAGTAGAACTATAGAACATATTTGTGATTGCAGAACTACAAAGGTCATCTTCCAAGCAATTGCACCAACATAAATGTGGTCACTAAAACCACTTCGGTAACATGCTAAATGATTTTCTTAAATAGTTTTATTTATAGAATTTAGTGTGTTCTTATTGGTGTCTTGCTATTAGCTCTCATCGAATTTTTTTGTTTTGATAGATATAATCCTAACATGACTAGTCGTTTAGCTTAAATGATTAGTTCACACTATATAGTCTTTTTCTATTAGTGTGGCACATTTATCTATTTATACATTTTACTCTTAGTCTTTATCTATGAAGTTTGTGGAGAAGCATGAAAATGCGCAGATATTGTCAAAAGCGCGGGTAGGTGTTCTCGCTACTCACCCAGCTTCACAAAAGCGCAGGTGACCAAACGCGCAGACAGAAAAGACAAAGTCACGGAATAGAAAAGATCACAAAGAGTTCTTTTTATTAAAATCATGGCTACAAGGATCTATTACAAACTCTACATGATTATATGAAAAGAACTAAAAACTCCTAAAGATCTACAAAGGGGTTAATCTTCACAGTGTGGTAGTCATGGACAAACACAAAAAATGCCTGTGGATAGCAGATGTGAATACAGTCGCCATCAAAGTCTGCTCCCACATGGCCCCAGACGTGCAGCGCCCTTCAGACGTGCAGCCTCGCTAGAGCAAAGCACTTGATAGCCAGACACGGAAGAACTCCAATATGGCTAATGAAGCAGTTATTGGTCCGAACGAGAACTCAGTCCACAACACAACGGCTGGCTCTTTTCAAAAGCGTATCAGCTTCTGCGGCTCTTCGAGCTTAACGAAGGCACACAGCCGCTAATGAGCGGGGCAAAGCACAATAGGGGGCTCATCGGGTGGAAAACCAATCATAACCACGTAGTTTGGACCTCGAAGACCTCCAAGATGTCGTCCAGGTTCAAACTCCTTATGGTGGACATTCGGGTACTTCTCAAAACCAGTTAGGTTTTCTTCTACAAAGACATAACCTCTTTGAATGAAGGGATCCACAACCATTAGCTGACTTGTGCAAGGCCAATGGCCGTTCGAAGCTAAGTCAGGATCAAGCGTAACGCTTCGAGGGGAAGATGATATCATGCTTCAGAAAATCTCCCTTTTATATAGGGTAAGTGTGGTCCAACCAACATGCCACGTGGTCGTCGGTCAAAGTGCCCAGATTAATGGGATGAACCTAGAACTCAGCACAACGAACCTAATTTAATGGGTTCATTCCACAGAGTCCTAGGCTACAAACTTCTTGAATTCCTCCAAGCAACGGCAGCAATTAAAGAGAAGGACGACTGACTCAGCCATCGAGGAGAACAATCATTAAATGATCTTAAAAAATAATTCGACAGGAACTAGCTCCTTTGACTCATAAGCGTAGCCAAGTACCTGCGCCCCCTCTTCAGCACAGATAGCCCATTTCTCCATACGACGCCCCTCGCCTCAAAAGCGCAGAGCCTCCGCTTTAACCCAGAAGCTCGGCCCATTCAATGGCCCCCTTCATCTGATACGTTGGTGACACCCTTGCCTGAGGCAAAGCCTACTCGTCGTCCCAAAAGCGCAGAGGCTCCAAAACGTGGCCTGTACGTAGCCCAAAAGCACAGAGGCTCCGTTGTCTTCGAAACACAAGTCTACTCGTCACCCAGAAGCACAGAGGCTCCCTCATCTTCAAGACCTAGTCTACTCATCGCCCGAAAGCACAGTGACTCCATCACCTAAAGTACAATCTACTCGTCGTCCTGAAGCATAGTCTACTCGTCGCCCTAAAGCATAGTGACTCGTCGCCCAAAATCACAGTGACTCCATCACCTGAAGCACAGTCTACTCGTCGCCCAGAAGCGCAGTGACATCAAAGCTCCGTCAGAAGCACCACTCGCATAGCGGCATAGCCCTACGAAGTGACATGGTTCCACGTAGCCAGATGGGTGTGTATATCTTTTCAGGATACCACCCTATCGGTTTGTTTAAACCACTGCTCTTAAGATAAGACAGAGTTTGATTCTGTTGATAAGAGCAATATCTTACGGTTTGTTAAACCACAGATAAGGACGGAGTTTGTTCTTATGGACGAGAGCCATATCCAACTGGTTTGTTTAAACCAATAGCCCTCAAAGATAAGACAAAATTGAACTTTAGGGATAGGAATAGAATCTGCTCAGGTTCATCCGATCAACAAATAAGCACATGCCACGTGTCGTTTATTCAGTTATGTTGATAACTCCCAAAAGATCTCGATAGAAGAGAATCCCCGTGCTTGCCACGTGTCAGCTCAGCAGTAGCCCTCACCGTGTAATGATAGCAGATTCTTTTATATCTCAAATCCTAATGCACATCGCATATGTGCCCCCTCCCCTATAAATAGAAGGAGTTTTCCTTCGATAAAGAAGGTTCGAAATCTTCAACTTTGGCATCCTCTTGATTTGTAACCCTAGAGTTTCAATCACCAGCACCAGAAAGCCAAAGCAAGTTCAACTCGTCATCAAATCGTCAACGGAGTAAATGAGCCGCTGTAGTGCTCGATCTCTACCGCCACACTTTCCTAAAATTTTTGTACTTAGATCTCCTGTTTAGGAATCAATTATACTCTTTTTTCATTTAAAATATAAAAAGTTCATATAACCTTTTGTCATGGCAAACAAGATGGCAACTCTGCTAGGGACTTCCTTCTCCTCCAACGAGAAGGTAGTGGCACAATCTGACGACAACTTGCTGGGATCATCCCTGAAGACGTTGGTCGTACGTTTCGACCAACAAGCTTTTGAGGATCTCCTTTCTGAGGAGAACTCGAGTCCTTCGAAGTGGTTCATACAACCGAAGAAGACTCGAGGCACCTGGGTGCCGAAGGCGGTTGCGACGAGCAGCACGACGGAGGGGACTGCGCTCTAGAACCTTCTGATCGACGAAGCCCTGAAGAAGATTTCTGCTACTGTCGCCATGCCGCCTCGCTCGATTCCCACTCTGAAAAAGCACAACGAAGAGTGCAGCTCTCCTGTGGCGGGCCTAACAAAGGCACAATGCCGAAGGAAGCACGCTGTAGCTCAACCGCTTATGTAGGGAGCGGTGCCGACGAGAAGATCTGTCTTTGACGAAATTGCCTACCCATCGGGTAAGGCTACATTGGACTCTGAACGTTACGCACCTGCAGGAGGTAACGTAAAGAGATCCAAGGCATCACGTGCCCTACGCGGCCAAAGTGCTATGCTAACCACTACATTGGATTCTGAATACTACGCAACCTCTGGGGTAGTACGAAGAAATCCAAGGTAGCAACGCCTTGTGCAACCAACGTGCTATGCCAATTTTCGACCAAAGGCCCTCGTTGACTGTCGTACGCGTAGCCAATGGAAAGCTATACAAAACTAGTCGGAGTGCCTTAACACCTCGACCAGTAGAACCCCACTGTCGCTTGAGCACTCATGTGCACAACTCGAGCCAGGTGGTACACTCCACTGAGAAAGACTCACGCGAACAGTGTTCCTGTAAGCATCGAAGGAGTCTACCTCATCAGCATCTTTCTGATCAGGACCTGAGCATACTTCACGCGTAGGTACTCAGAGGAAGGAAGCTATCTCCGTATCCTCACTTCTGCGCGCAGCTTCCTTGCACGTGCAATGGGAGTACAGGAATGAAGGCCCCAACGCTTTCCTACAATCGTAAAGCGGAAGAGGAGCCTGCAGCACAAGAATGCCTAAACTAAGGTATACTTGCACCTAGATCACCATCAACTGTTGCTGTCACCCGACAGCCACATCGCCACCGAGGAGACAGTCCATCTTCCAAAGACTGCAACTAATGGCGGCTGTACATCAGGGACTCGACCGGGGGTCGACGAACGAGGAAGAAGAGGAACTCCGTATTGCTCCATGCAATGCGACGCGGGGTTCTCCATCTCCCAAGCAGCTATCCAAAATTCCTTCTACCTCGGCCAACAAGCCCAAGAGGCGGCCTGGGAGTAGCCAGACGAAAGTGCCCAGCACAGGTGTGTTCCAACACACGCGTGCCAAGTCTGGCTCCTTGCCACGAGGAGATGCCACGTCAAATATTGGTGGTGGCCAGTCCTCCACCATCCATGACAATCCCGTATTCCGACCAATGATGGATTGTATGACACAGATGCCTTCGCGGGTGCAGCTAGCCAACAAACTGAGGGTTCCAACTACAATGAGTCTGAGGATTATTGCAACCTTCCAGTCTATCCTAAAGACGATGGGACTCAGGCGTCCGAGCCGGAGAGCGAGAGATCCACTGTCCCTTCAACTCATCCACACATGATGTTCGTGTTCATGGCCAACGACGACAACACGAATAGCAGCGAAGGCTCTAGTCAGCTGAAATGTATAGAAGCTCTTGAGACGAGCCTAAATACGTTGAATACTACTATGTAGTCTTTAGCTTCTGCCATCCTGGAGATCAAAGAGAGGTTGACTCCCACTGCTTCCACTCCTGCTCCTAACCCAGCAGCTAACGATGGATCCAATGCGCTTCCCCTCGTAAACCAAGTAGCACCGTCGTCGTCTACTCCGTCGAAAACAGGACCTGTGATGTCAACTGAGATGCAGCAGGCCCTTCAGGAGTTATACGCTCGCTATGATGCCAAAGAAAAGCGAGCAACACTCCAAAAGAGGGGGATTCAACAACCATATCCTGCCGAATGGGATAATGTGGTCTATCCTCCCAAATACAGTCCACAGATGCTCACGCCCTTCGTTGGGAAGGAGTCTCCCCGACGATACTTGAGGTACTTCGCCTCAGCAATAGGGCATCTGCCGAAGGACGACGCTCTCCTCACCAACCTATTCATAGGGGCCCTATAGGGGGTAGCCTACTAATGGTTCTGCAATCTTCCGGACAATTGTATTACATCGTTCGAAGACTTGAAGACTCTATTCCTCAATCGATTCTATGAAGGAGGAATGGACATGACGATGTCGACTCTCATGGACATCGTCCCGAAGGAGAAAGAGCCTGTACGCACATACATTGAGTGCTTCAGCCAGGCAGCTCTGAGGTTACCTCCTGGTATACCCGAGCCCATGCTCACGGACTCGTGCCACAAGGACATGCTTCCTACAATCAAGTTGTGGCATAGTGCTCCTTGCACAGAATTGACGCCTTTCATTACAGAGGCAAATATGGCACAAAGAAAGGCCCAAGACGCGCAGCTCCTGGGACTAAACTTTCCTTCTCTCGAAGACAAAGGGAGGCGCTCGTCCAACAGCAACCTCAAAAACGGAAAAGGGAAGCAAGCCATGACCATCAACATTTCCAAAGGTTCGGCATCAGCGAACCCGAAGCCTACGGAAGTGCAGAGGCCGAAGGAGACCTACTCCTTCAACAACGAAGATACGCTAGAACTCTTCGATATGTTAACGAAGAGCGGCAAGCTTTCACTCCCACCGCCAAAGCACCCCGATGAAGTAGGAAAAGTGGACAACCCAAAGTACTGCCACTATCATCAGTACGTCCACCATTTGATATGTGATTGCTACGTGTTGAAAAGACAGATCCAACGTATCATCGACGCCAAAGTTATCTCACTTGACTATGAGGAGAAGACTGTTACTGCCCACATGGTTACTCTCCAATTTGAAAGTTTGCCAACCACGGAGGTGCAAGACGACGTAGTCTCCATTCCAAGGGCGACAATGGAAATAGTCAATCTTCCACTAGCTCGTGACATTGCTCAGGTGCTCATCCCATTTACAACACCGTGAGGCAAAGTTATGTGGATCCATTCTGATCTTGCTCCAGACATGATGACGCCTGTAGCGTGCTCTGTCAAGGGAAAGAAGGTTAGGTCATGTCGCATGATCTCTACGACAATTGATGAAACACTGGTTACCACTCGCTCGACTCACCAGCGAGAAGAGAGGAAGAGATACCTTCGCCCGTTGCGGCCAACATCCCTAACACATCGGAAGTAGGCCCGTCCCAAGCGCCTAATGCAGATAAACAAAAACAGAAGGATGTTCGCTTTGACAAGCCTCTGAGAAAAGACTCGGCAGTTGGGCCAATCAAGCCCTGCAATTTTGACATATTGGCACAGCTGGCCAACACTCTGGCTTGACTATCACTCTTCGAGCTTCTCTGTCTCTCTAAAGAGACTCGAGATGCCCTCAGCGAAGCTTTACAGAATGCTGACTCCTACCTCACTCAGGTGCAACCGCCCATGGAGAACCCTGCTGAGTGTCCACATTGTCATAGTGTGGTCGAGGTGATCCCTAACATCACCTTCACTCAGCAGGACATGCAGCAACAATCGGCACAACCGACCCCTGTGCTATATAGGGTACGTTGGGGCCATTAAGGTCGATCGCATCGACATCGACCATGACTCTTCGCATAGCATCATCCCTCGGAGTTTACTCCAAGCTTTGGGGATCCCGATGCATCGGCTAACTGCATCGAACACTACAATCAACAGTTTCAACGCTAGAAAAAGTGAGCCCCTTGGCAAGATCCATATGAAATGCCAACTAGGCAATCTCCAGACTAACATTACTTGCTATGTCATTGATGCCGATATTAACTACAACATGCTATTGGGACGACCATGGATTCATGAATACATGATCGTACCCTCCACTCTCCATCAGTACATGAAGTATGTGGCCAATGACAGGACAATTAAGACCGACTTCGCTGACATCGATCCCTTCCGAGGACTCGAAGCATACTGTACGAATGCTAATCTGTGCAAATCAGTCCCATAGGACGACAACGCCAATGATTCCGACGATGAGGCAGAAAGCGCAGTTATCATTGAAGAACCATTGAGGGTTCGATTGAGGAGGAAATCTTCCCAGATGTCAGCCCCTCTCGTCATTAAGCTTCGAGGCAAAGCTCCAGCTAGATCATCCACGAGCATGTCAGAGGATAGCTAAGAGCCTATGCAAATAAGGCTTCCCGGGAAGGCTCCGAAGCCAACTCTGAGGTCACATAAACTTCCAACTGCAGCCCCCTTGGTAGTCAAGCTGAAGGAAAATCGTCCTCCACCTTCTCCTGCAACAGCCCTCATGCTCACGGACGAAGAGTTGGGAGACTACATATGCGCCAATACCGAAGCACATTCTTTAGATGATGTAATAACATGGGATAAAATTTCGCATTTCATAAATAGGAAGTTGTCTTTGAATTACTCTTGTGCGCAATGGAACACTAGGTATTTCTTAGACAACGCTCTATATATGCTACAAAACACAAGTGACAACTGCCATCCTCACAAGCCGAGTTGCCCCTTCTCAAAATGCCTATTTTGTAGTTCCAACAAGGAAAAAAGAGGAGGAACCCATCATCTTCGGTCGATTGGAGCATCCTCAACAACTGGCACCGGCAGAACCAGAACCTGATAACGGCAAGATGCAACTCTACCGTTACACTACTCAAGCCAAAAACCTCATCCAGAAAATGGGTTAAGACCTGAATAGTGACCGAGGACTGAACTATGGCATATATAGGACGACGCCTTCCCTACCGACTTTGTACTCCAAATAGAAAGTCCTAAAACCATTATCAACGCACTCGTCCGGGGTTGGGTTATGTTACACCCACAACAACTTCGGAGAGCTCGGAGCCGGAGGCCATGATGCATTCATACTCCTCCGATTCCTCAACCTGGGACTCTGATACCAGTATCGGCCAGGCCTTCAAGAAGATATTGTCCATTAATACGGTCTCTACAGATCTCCCAACCGAGGATGAAGACCAAATACTCGAATATTTTGAGGATGAACCCTGGGCTCAACGCCTTGGATCCTAATAGGAATGGCGCTTCGAACAGTACGAACCTCCCACTGAAGATGAAGTCGTCCAAGTCGAGCTAGGAGATGAGGCTTCCCCTAAACTCATCTTCATTAGCAAAAGCTTGACAGGGAAGGACAAAGAATCTCTGATACAGCTTATCCGGGAATACATCGATGTCTTTGCGTGGAGCTATAAAGATATGCCGAGTTTAGACCCACAAGTCGCCCTGCACCGTCTCAACATCCAACCCAATGCTAAGCCTGTCAAACAGCAACAGTAACATTTTCGCCCCAATATTATGGATGCTATCGAGGAAGAAGTCGATAAACTCTTAGAGAGTGGCTTTATTCGCGAAGAACAACACCCAGATTGGGTGGCCAATATTGTCCCAGTCACTAAAAAGAATAGAAAATTTTGGGTCTGCATAGACTTCAGAGATCTCAACTCGGCCTGCCCAAAAGACGAGTTTCCTCTCCCGATCACCGACGTGATGATCGACAACACTTGTGGCTTCGCGCGTATGTCCTTTATGGATGGTTTCTCAGGCTACAACCAAATCAAGATGTTTCTTGAAGACGAGAAGCATACTTTATTTCAGACTCCAAAAGGGATATACTGTTACACAGTTATGCCCTTCGGGTTGAAGAATGCGGAAGCAACATACCAGTGGGCAATGAGCACCATATTCCGCAAGCACCTCCGAAAGATGGTAGAATATTACGTTGATGACATTGCCGTCGAAAGCAAAAAGAAATCCAATCACTTGGATGACTTAAGAACAATGTTCGACTTAATGCGAGTATATCAACTGAAGATGAACCCAACCAAGTCGTTTCTGGGAGTTTCCTGTGGCAAATTCTTGGGCTTTATCGTCACAGCCATCGGTATTCATATTGACCCTGAGAAGACTAAAGAGATCTTGGACATGGCTCCTCCGAAGAATCTCCGCGATCTCCGAGGCCTGCAAGGGCGCTTAGCATATATCAGAAGATTCATAGCAAATCTCTTTGGTAGATGTCAACCTTTCACCAAACTGATAAAGCAGGGGGTTTCTTTCATCTGGACAGAAGAATGCCAGCGCACGTTCGACGACATCAAACAGTACCTCACTAATCCTCAGTACTAGTAGCACCAGTCGTAGGGAGACCCTTCCTGCTATACGTCCGAGCTATGGACCATTCTCTCGATGCTTTGCTAGCCTAGAAGAGCAATGAAGGCCACGAATATGCAATCTACTACCTTAGCAGGACCACGATTGCGGCCGAGCATCGGTATAATCATGTCGAAAAGGAGTGTCTTGCCCTGCTCTTCGCCATCCAGAAGATGCGTCATTATGTGGCCGGATAGACGATCCACGTCATCTCCCGAGTTAACCATCTCAGGGTCCTCATGACCAAACCAGGGGCCTTAAACTCACAGCTAGCCACATAGGCAATACTTTTGACTCCTTATGACATGGCATTCGTCCCACAAAAGGCAGTCAAAGGCCAAGTACTGGCCGACTTCTTAGCAGCGCACCCCTTGCGAGAGACATCAAGGCTCTATGACGACATCCCTGATGAAGTTCTAGAGTCCAATACCATCTTAGATAACTCGATTTGGCGCATGTTCTTTGACGGTGCTTCAAGAACAGGGCCCAAAGACGAGGTCATCGCAGGGGTCGGAGTGATCCTCATCACTCCTGACGGCTTGGTCATCAACCGGGCATATTCTCTCATGGAGTCATGCACCAATAATGTTTTCGAGTATAACGCTCTCATCATCGGACTCCAACTCGCTAAACAGTTGGGGGTTGACTGCATCGAAGCTTATGGCGACTTGAAATTGATTATCAACCAGGTTCGGAGATAATACGAAGTCCGACATGAAGATCTGATTCCATACCACCAAGAGGCAATCGATATCATCTCTACCTTCACAGGGTTCTTTATAGAACATGTACCTTGGTTACAGAACTTGGAGGCCGACGCACTAGCTGGCCTCGCCGCTTCTCTGGCAGCTCCTGTGGGAACCCAATATACCATCACGGTAACGGGCCGGGAGCTGGTTTGCCCGAAGTACAATCTACATACGTGTCTGAGTTACTCACTACAAATAGACACTAATGTGGACGTTCGGGATTGGCAGTTTTCGTTCGTCGACTATGCAGTCTATGGAATCCTACCCGAAGACCCGAAGGAAGCTACTTCTGTCAAGAGATGCTCTCTCCGGTTCTTCTACGACACAGTTACCAAGATGTTGTATCATTGTTCATACGACAGGCTTCTCCTATGATGTTTATCCAAGATAGAAGCACAAGAAGCACTCAAAGAGGCGCACGATGGCACCTGTGTAGCCGATCAGCCGGGCCCTAAGTTGCAAGACCGATTGCATCGTATGGGATACTACTGGCCCATTATGATGGCAGATGTCATGAATTATGCAAAGAAGTACCAGGTAGGTCAGTTGCATGCGAACTTCATCCATCGGCCTTTAGAGTTCCTGTACTCCACGACGGCCGCCTGGCCATTTGAAGCATGGGGAATGGACATTATTAGGCCAATTAGCCCACCATCCTCCAGAGGACATCAGTTCATACTTGCCATCATCGACTACTTTTCTAAGTGGGCGGAAACAGCACCTTTGGCCGAGGTAAAAACCGCAAACGTGATCAGCTTTGTCAAACATCACGTCATATACTGCTTCAGCATTCCTCAATGGATCATCCACGACAATGGTCCTCAGTTCATGAGCCACGCTTTTCATCAGTTCTGCAATAAAAATTGAATACAAAATTTGGCATCAACGGCTTACAATCCCGCAGCGAATGGACTAGCCGAAGCGTTCATCAAAACTATCGTCAAGCTACTTAAGAAAGTCGTTTGGTCTAATAAGCATGACTTGAATGAGAAGCTCGGCGAATGTCTGTGGGCTTACCGTACGACCGTTCGAACACCCACGGGCAACACGTCATTCTCTCTTGTTTATGGAAGCGAGGCAATGCTTACCCTAGAGATCCAGATCCCGTCCTTAGGGATAGCTATCACCAACCAGCTGACTGACGAAGACAATCAACGCCGGCGATTGCAAGAGAAGCGTTGGATGACAAACGTCTACTAGCTCAACAACGAATCGAGTTTTACCAAGCTCGGATTTCCGGGGCCATCAACAAGAAAGTATGGGAAAGAACTGTAACGCCCCAGTCCCAAAATACTTAGGACTAGGTACGTAGACATGCCAGCTGCATACATACTAAGTATACTCCAATATATAGAAACCTCATATGTATAGAAAAGTTGTAAAATACAGTAAACCAAGAGTAATCTAATCGCATCCACAAAATGAAAGAATAAAAGATATGTCATAAATCAACTTCGAATAATCATTGTATAAGATGTTGGGTGGAGACAGATCCACTACCAACCATTTAAATGAAAAGGAAATGTACAAGGAACGGATAGATAAAATGGCTATGAATGATCCAAGCGCAATCCTCCTCGACAGAAAGGGAAGACCCTGATCTGGGCTAAAGCACCTGCGAAACATCATGAAAAGCACACACCTGGAGAGATCACCGGGTCCTCAGAGGCACGTAACAAGATACATAATATCATGCCATATAAACTGAATAAATACTGCTCAATAATAAGTCATTCGGATTATAACATGGTCCTATACTCACCCTTGAATTAGTGTACCATCCCCCCAACCAAACAAGGACATGAGATGGCACACTAACCCACGATGAAGTATCTTTCCAAGTCACTAATCCAATATGGTATCTGGACCACAACAAGGTTCAGTACCTTCTCATCGAAATAGTAAGCCACACCTGCAACCAAACAAGGAGAAGATGTGGCAAACTAACATGCAAACACTATTAGCGGTTAAACCCTATCGTATGGCTTATATGTACTTGTGGCCAGCCAATCACACATGTCCGAGTTCTATATGCGACTCGCGACTTCGTGGCATAACGTGTTAAGGCGTATGAATGCAACACAACAAGGGTGGTCCCTTAAATCTAAGATTGATTTGCATAAAAATAACAAATATAGGAAATAAAACTACAGTAAAATCTATCTAGTCATGGCAGTATAACACAGTTTATTTTACAGAAAAATAAATAATAAATAAATGTATGAATTTGAGCTAAAGTAAAATAAACAGCTAATGGCAAGGTATCTTGCCTGGTAGTGACTCCTCGTGTGCTGCGATGATCAATGTGGCACAATGTATGACTTCTTTGTTACAACTACGCAAGATGGCCTAAGTTGATGGCGCAGACTGTTCCATCGGGTCCAAGATAATCAAAATAGTTAGGGTAGATATGAGGATGTTCAAAATTGGCGAGAAAATAGAAAAAAAGGTTTGGTCATGGACATGAGGAATATCAAAGGAAGTTAGATAGATAAAATATTTATGATTTTTAGAAAACTATTTATAATATTTGAAAAACTATATTTTTGTTTACTTTAGATAACCATATTCTAGAAAATCATAAATTAATATGTCAATATACTTTTTAGATTTATATAGCAGATTTAAAACAGACATAGGGCCAAGCACAATATCAAAATACTTATGTATAAACTTATCCCTTAAATAACTTATATATATATATAAAAACCATTTAGAAATATCCTATAGTTTATATAACATCTACTAAATTCTTTTCATATATATATATATATATATATATATATATATATATATATATATATATATATATATATATATATATATATTATTTATATATATATAATACTGAACTCTTTGTGATGAAAACCTAAATTAATTTATACAAAGAACATATATATAAGTTTAGAAAATTTTGTGAAAATAATCCTACCCATATTATAAAAATAGAAACTCAACCCCAATGAGCCCTACATGTATATATTATATTTTTTTAGGAATAACTATAAAAATAGTAACAGTTGTTAATAATACAAATAATACTCATAAAAATAATAATAAAAGAAAACAAAGAAATAAAGATGGAAAAAATAAAATAAAATAAAAAATATAAAAAAAGGGACAGCAACAGCAGCTCTGCTGCTTCATTTTAAAGTAGGGGAAGAGAGAAGACCAAGAGACAGAGAGAGGGAGAGAGGAGCGAGAGTAGAGAGAGGAGAAGGAGGAGCTTTACCAAGGTTTCCGGCATGGGCTCGCCACCGCAGAGGGGGATGGGTCGACGCCTGTTCGGCGGCTCGCCGGTGCTCGCCATGATGGGACGGCACGCGGTCGGATGATGCAGACGCCGGTGAAGCATGGGGACAGAGGCGGCGGCAGGGACGACGTTGCCGACGGGTGCGCCGAGGGCTGCGGAAGAGCACGACTCTGTGATGCGACGGAGGCGCTGTTGTGGAGTATCGGGGGCGGCCGAATTTTAAACAGCGCTCCGCCTTGTCATGGTGTGGGCGGCGAGGTAAGCGATGCTGGGATTTTGGTTTTTATGGTGATGGTGGTGGTGTTGTGGGTTTTGGGGGATTTTTTGGTGGTGGTGGTGGTTTTGGTCGGAAGGAGGGTGAGGTCAAGGTGGTACGCGTGGTGAAGGTGGCGGTGAGTGTTGATGATGGAGAAGGTGGTGGCTGGGTGAGGCCGTGGGCTGCTCGACCGGAGATAGAAGGAGTCAGGCGGCTGCGGCCTGGCGACGAGTGTTCTTGGTGGCAGGGGGTGGTTTGTCGGGTTGGCAAGGATCGGAAAGGGGTCAAACGGTGGCCGGGCTGTGGCGAGGCGTATTGGGGGAGACGGGTTGGTGGTCGAGACTGCAGGTGATCGGGGTTCGACAGTGGTGGTGGTGACAGGTCTGGTGGAGAAGGGTTGGCCGGAGAAGGCCGGGGAGGTTCTGGTGAGGTCGAAGCCCGCAGCGGCAGCTTGTAGCGGGCAGGGCAGAGTTAGGATTATGTCGTCGTGCCTGGGCTTGTTGGACACAACAGAAAATATCTTGATTGTGTTGTCTACGTGACACGAGGAGGATTGTGTCCGAAGTGTGGACACGAGGAAGGTGATAATGTAACTGTAATAGAGGAAATAGTGGAGGAGATGGAGATACGGACACGATGCACGGCACGTGGGTGGAGGATTTTGGCTTATGGAATTTATGGAGAAAGTGCAAGGAGCGTCTCCTTATATAGGAGGTGGACTCTTAGATTGATTTGGATTAGAAATTTAAAACACCTTTTTGATATCTCACTTTTAATTTAAATCAAGTTTAAATCAATTCAACCAATCAAAATCCAATTTATATTTAGATAAATCTTATCTATAAGTTTAAAATATTTTAAAAATAAATCAATAAATCAAATTTTAATTTAAATTGCCATAAATGGTTAAGCATTAAATCAACAAATTTTAAAATATCTTTGTAATAAATAATAATCATAATTAATTTCGAAAATCCAAACAATTATTCAATTATTTGAAATACCTTTTAAAAATAAATAAATACAATTAGCTTTCGAAAAATAAAATATACGTGAATTAAATTTCACGTATTTCGCATACGATAAGAACATTATTTTAAAAAGGAGAATATCATTTCTTAAGTTAAAATAAAAAAATCTTTTTATAATAATAAAACTAAATAAATTGTTTGACAAAATTTTGGCGGAAAGATATTTACGTACAAAATATTTATCGTATATATCTCGAAAAGAAGAATATTTATTTCTATAGCTACCAAACCCATAGTAAAACTTTTTATGTAAAAACAAATAATTATCTCGCATATCTGTATTCGTATTCGACGTACAAATACCATCATTAAAAAAATTATAGTAAAATTTATGGAGTTTACATCCTACCCAACTTACAAGAATTTCGTCCTCGTTATTTAGGTGTAAGTAGGGGGTTGAGAAGGTACAAGGGTATATCGAATACGATCAAGTCGTGGAACGGCGCTCAACACAACATGCATTAGAAAATCGTGATTTAGATAATAGGAAATTAAATCACGGATATGGTTTTGAATGATAGTCGCTAGTCAACGCAAGATATAGAAGGATTAAGGGTTAGGAAATGAAGGTAAAATAATTACAGATCGAGAGTAGGTAGTTCCTTAGAGGACATTGTGTGATCTTCGTATAGGTTGGGAGTACATTAGAAGGATGATTAGAAGGTCGCGATAATTCATCTAGAGTCGAGAAAGAAAGGACAAGTAACTCGGGACGTGAATGTGGGCACATGGGTTGGTAATGGCTATCTAAGTTGTGTATGTACAACTATCATGGTTATAAGTGGTAGGGCAGCTAAAAGGGGACACTTTGTGTCTATCTTCCAAATATGTGTGTTTCTAAAATAGGTGAAAGACAAAAACAATAAAGAGATCGAAGAAGATTTTATCGAATACGAATACGTGGTTCAGAGGCGACTAAATAAATTCAAAAGAGAAATGCCAAGGCAGTCGCGGATGGGATTCTAGAGAGCGAGTTTAACTGTCTCCATCCGCGTAGAACGATATATAAAAGCGAACCAAAGTGCACTAGGTTGATTTGACCATCATGCACCGGTTCTGGTTAGACAATATGTTAGTGAGCGCGAGCATGTGTCTTGAACGAGTTTGATAACGGTTAAACTTGCAAAACTAGGCTATAGTAGCAACATTTAGTCAAGATGGTAAAAACATAGGCACATGAGGTTAAGATTGAAAGAAAGAAGTGTTAGTTTGAACCCCTAAGAATCTAAGTCATGTCCAGTATTGGTGCCTATACAGTCACCCTACAGTCTACTTGTCTAAGGCTTGGTTAAGGTCATAAGGGAGGTTTGGTAGTAAGACATTCTACCAAACTTACAAGAGTTAAACTAGTAGTGATGATGGAACACGTCTAGCTAGTATGAGTCACCATCCTAACCTCTATTAAGCACGAAGGAAGGGGAAGAATTACGATAGAAATGGATCAAGCAAGATGTAAATCAAGGGGTCAAGCGGGAGTTCGACGATAGAATCGAGGAAGAAGGTCAAGTATGTGGATGAGATCTTAGACTCTAATCCTATACGCAGGCTTGCTTGGTACGGTAAAGTAACGAAACAATTTACCTTGACCGGTATGGGCCACCACAAAAACATGTAACGCCACAGTCCCAAAATACTTAGGACTAGGTACGTAGACATGCCAGCTACATAGATACGAAGTATACTCAAATATATAGAAACCTCGTATGTATACATAAGCTGTAAAATACAGTAAACCAAGAGTAATCTAATCGCATCCACGAAATGAAAGAATAAAAGATGTCATAAATCAACTTCGAATAATCATTGTACAAGATGTTGGGCGGAGACAGATCCACTACCAACCATTTAAATAAAAAGAAAATGTACAAGGAATGGATAGATAAAATGGCTACGAATGATCCAAGAGCAATCCTCCTCGACAGAAAGGGAAGACCCTGATCTGGGCTAAAGTACCTGCGAAACATCATGAAAAGCACACACTTGGAGAGATCACCAGGTCCTCAGAGGGACGTAACAAGATTCATAATATCATGCCATATAAACTGAATAAATATTGCTCAATAATAAGTCAATCGGATCATAACATGGTCCTATACTCACCCATGAATTAGCGTACCATCCCCCCAACAAAACAAGGACATTAGATGGCACACTAACCCACGATGAAGTATCTTTCCAAGTCACTAATCCAATATGGTATCTGGACCACAACAAGGTTCGGTACCTTCTCTTCGAAGTAGTAAGCCACACCTACAAGCAAACAAGGACAAGATGTGGCAAACTAGTCCGCGACAAGTTGCTGTTCCAAGCCACGGTCAGATACAAGTACCCAAACCATAAGTACTCATACCTAACGTATAGGGTAGCCTAACCAATCTAAGTGAACGCAGTTTTAAGGACATCCTCCGACGCATGGGACCCGGCTAAAATAGGATCGACATGGTCCCCCTTGGGGCACCAGAGGCCCAAGTAGTAAGAGCATGACGTTCCGCAGAACGTCAGTGGCCTTCAGTAAAATAAGGGTCCTCTCACATCGTATCTCCAGCGGAGCATCCAAATCACAAAAGGGAAGTGTATAGTAGTCCATACGCTAAGGAATTGTCCTCCCCGTCCCATGCCTACTGTGTTGTATCCGCAACACATAACCTCTATTAACCGCTAAGTCAAACTAAGCATGCAAATACTCTTAGCGGTTAAACCCTATCGCACGGCTTATACGTACTGGTGGCCAGCTAATCACGCCTGTCTGAAGACCCAAAGGAAGCGGCCTCCATCAGGAGGTGCTCACTCCGTTTCTTCTACGACACAGCCACCAAAATGTTGTACCGTTGTTCATACGACGGACTCCTCCTACGTTGTTTGTCCTAGACAGAAGCGCAAGAGGCACTCCCAGAGGCGTATGAAGGAACCTGCGGAGCCCATTAGTCCGGTCCTAAGATACAAGACCGGTTGTACCGCGTGGGCTATTATTGGCCCTCCATGATGGCAGATGCCGTAGATTACCCAAAGAAGTGTCGGGCATGTCAGTTTCACGCTGACTTCATCCACCGACCATCGGAATATCTACACCCCACGGTGGCCGCTTGGCCATTTGAGGCATGGGGAATGGACATCGTCAGGCCGATCAGCCCACCCTCCTCCAAAGGACACCGGTTTATCCTTGCCATCACTATCTATTTCTCCAAATAGGTGGAAACGGTACCACTGGTAGAAGTAAAAACCTCCAACATGATTAGCTTTATCAAGCACCATGTCATTTACCGCTTCGGAGTTCCTAGAAGGATTGTCAACGATAATGCCCCCCAATTCGTGAGCCACGCATTCCATCGATTCTGCGATAAGAACCAGATACAGAATGTGGCGTCAACGGCTTACAACCCTGCGGTTAATGGACTAGCCGAGGCATTCAACAAAACCATCGTAAAACTGCTCAAGAAAGTCGTCCCTTCTAACAAACGCGATTGGAATGAGAGGTTGGACGAGTGTCTATGGGCTTACCGTACGACCGTTCGGACACCCACGGGCAGCACACCATTCTCCCTTTTCTGTGGGAGCGAAGCAGTGCTCCCCAGGAGATCCAAATCCCGTCCTTCTGGGTAGATATCACCAACCAGCTGACTGACGAAGACCAGTGCCGACGGCTACAAGAGTTAGAGGTGTTGGACGAAAAATGCCTACTAGCGCAGCAAAGGATCGAGCTTTACCAAGCTCGTATTTCCAGGACCTTTAACAAAAAGGATCGGGAAAGAACGTTCCAAGTGGGCGACCTCGTCTTAGCAGTTCAAAGACCGATGGTGATGACTCACAAAATGGTAGGGAAGTTCAAACCCAAGTAGGAGAGACCGTTTGTCATAGAGACGGTGTATTCCAATAGCGCTTACCAACTGGCCAAATCTAATGGTGACTTACTCATGATGCCAATCAATGGCAAGTTCCTGAAGAAATACTACGTATGAAGACAAGCAATACTAGCGGAAGCCCTCACGCTCCAGTGGGTGCTCACAGAACCGTTCCACGTCAACAAAAGACGACAAGACGCTTCGTAAACCCCCAAAACGACGTAGGTTCAGAAAAGTGTCATGATAAACGTTCGCGAGAAACGAGGTGTCATGATCAAAACTTAAGGAAGCGATCGCTTGAGGTATTTAATGCTGAAGCCAAGCATGACGTCAGCATGGCAGCAGACGTGATGGATATTTTGCCTACAAAGAAACACGTTTCATGCTTCTTTTCAAAGTATTCCAAGCTTAACTCAAGTTCGGGACACTTTGAAGGGGGTCTTGTAGAAGCATGAAAAAGTGCAGGATGACACAAGGCGCAGGTAGGTACTCTTGCTACCCACCCATCTTCACAAAGGCGTAGATGATGAATGGCACAGATTGGTGCTCTCGCTACCAACCCAGCTTCACAGAAGCGCAGGTGGTCAAGCACGCTACCAGAAAAGACAAACTCACAAAAAATAGAGGAAAAGTTCAAAGAAAGTTCTTTTTTTATTAAATCATGGCTACAAGAGTCTATTACAGATTCGTCACGATTGCATAAAAGAAGACTTCCTAATGATCTGTTACAAAGTATTTATGATTACATATGCTGAACTAAAAACTCCTACGGATCTACGTTGGGTTCATCTTCACAATGTAATCGTCATGAGAGAAAGGACTGTGGATAGAAGATGTGAATAAAGTCGCCATCAAAGCTTGCCACGACAGCACCCCCCTCAGACGTACAGCTCTTCCTGAAGCGGCTATTGGCCCAAGCGAGAATTCAGTCCACATCATGACAGGAGGCCCTTTTCAAAAGTGCATCAGCTTCTGACGCTCTTCCAGCCTAACAAAAGCGTGCAGCCGCCAATGAGCAGGCAGAGCACAACCTACGGCGCTTCATGTTGGCAGCCAGACCGAACTCGGTCGACAGGACCTCCAAGACCTCCAAGATGTCGCTCAGGTTCAAACTCCCCATGAGAAGCGTTCCAGTACATCCCGAAGCTCACCAGCAGTTCTTCTACGAAGGCATATCTCCTTTGAACGAAGGGATCCTCAACCAAAATCTGACTTAGGCAAGACCAACAGCCCCTCGAAGCTAAGTCTGGATCCAGCATCGTGTTGAAGGACAAAAAAGGGAAGATGTGACTCTTCGAAAGAAACTCCCCCTTTATATAGGGCGGGAGTGGTCCAAGACATAGGCCACGTGGCCGTCGGTCAAAATTTCCACATTAATGGGATGAACCTAGGACTCAGCACGATGAACCTCATTAAAAAGGTTCATTCGACTAAGTCTTAGACCATTAAAAGATCCCTTGAAATTCTCCAAGTAATGGTGGCAATTAAGAGGGAGTTGTTCCTTAAAGAGCTGTCATGAATTGCTCTTAAAGAAGACTTCAAAGCCAGCTTCTTTAAACCAGAAGTGCAGCTACAATCCTGTGCCAACAAGAGGCGCAGACTGGTGATGACTTCAAATCATCCCAGCTTTAATGGCGCAGACCTCTGCTTCGACCCAGAAGCTAAACCCAATTCATCAAAGACTTGGAAAACACCATTGCATCCAACACAAGTCCGCCTGCCGCTCCAAAAGCACAGTAACCTTGTTAGCCTGAGGCACATCCTACTTGTCGTCCTAAAGCACAATGACTTTACCACTAGAAACACAGCCTACTCGTTGCTCAAATGCACAGAGGTTCCGTTGTCTTCGAAATATAGTCCACTTGTCGCCTGAAAGCGCAGAGACTCCATTGTCTCCAGGAGAACAGTCTACTCATCGTACCAGAAGCGCGGCAGCACAAAGACATCGCTAGAGGCACAGGTCGCATGGTCCCACCCAATTGGTTTGTTTAAACCGCCACTCTCAAAGGTAGGACAGAGGTTGATCATATTGATAAGTGCAAATATCTTATCAATTGGTTTAAAACTCAGATAAGGACGAATTTTGCTCTTTTGATAAAGGTCGTATCAAGTCGGTTTGTTTAAACCGATAGCCTCCCGAAGATCAAACTGAATCCTACTCTGAGATAAAATCCAAGATCTACTCGGCTTCAAATAAATAGAGGATTCCCAGCAATAGACACGCGCCACGTGTCTCCTTCTTCGGTTATTTTGATAACCACCCAAGATCTCGATAGAGGGAAATCTCGACGTCCACCACGTGTCATCTCAGCAGAAGCCCGCACCGTACAATGACAGCAGATTCCTTCATATCTCAAATTCGAGTGCACATTGCGTATGTGCCCCCTTCTCCTGTAAATATAAGGAGTTTTACCTTAGGAGGAGGACACACACAGAGAGGAAAGAAGCAGAAGGCAAAAGGCAGAGCTTTGAAGTCTTCAACTCCGGCATCCTCTTGATTAGTAACCCTAGAGTTTCATCAAAGGTACCAGAAAGCCAAAGCAAGCACAACTCGTCGTCAGATCGTCAATAGAATAAAGGAGCCATTGTAGTGCTTGATCTCTACCGTCATGCTTTTCCAGAATTCTTGTACTTAGATTTTCTCGCATAGGAATCGATTGTACCTTTTTTCAAGTTCAATAAACAAAAAGTTTGTATAACCTTTTGTGATGTCGAACAACTACATTGAAGGGTTCTTCAACGGATTCGTCAGCAGCCTCCTCGACCAATTCATCCTCCCCATTGGACCCTTAGGGGTTTCATCGACAAGCTCATCAATAACACCATTAATAGTGACTGCCCCGGCTGGATCCTGGGCGGGCGGCTCGTCAGTGACCACATCGCCTCGGCCAGTCCACTCGTCGGCGATGTCCACCACCGGATCTATGATACTGTCTTCAACTGCCACTCGGGGTTGAGGTATAATATACGCCAGGGCTATATCTTCCAATACTGGTCCCTCGATTCCTCCGTAAGGAGGAGGCTCCAGGAAGGAACCAGTAGAAGCACCTTCAGCATCCTCAGTCGAATGACCGGTCTCAAACCTGGGTTCTCGAATGATACTTTCATAAAACACGAGGCCAACTCCAGGTATTACCACAAAGCCATCCCTGGAAGCCATTACCTCATAGTCAAAAGAGGCAGGAAGAGGAACCCCCTCTGCCTCAGTGGTTGGGCCCTCCTCAGGGATATGGTACTCCTCTGATCGCTCCGACGTCTCCTTCGCATGCACCAGCAAAACAAGAATAAATAAAAAGCTGCGAGTGAAAATTCGAATAAAAAAAGGAAACTAAAATGTACCCTTGAGGTCGACACAATAGGCGGCATGCTAGGCCGCAAAGGAGCACGACCCTTGGATGCCACTCTTTTTACCTTCGTGCCAGAAGGAAGGTTTGTCGCCGAACGAGCTCGACGTTTCTGTGGGGAACTCAGTGTCACGCCCCGCTCCCGTAGGAGCGATCGTCCTCGCTAAGGCGTGATGCCGCACGAGCCTAGATTGTGCTCGTGCAAGGCGGGTTCCATAATAGCCGATTTCAGCGGCTGCGACGGGGTCGTCGCACAGAAGTCCCGAGCAGAGACATTGAATAATAGCAGCGGAAATTAGAACAAAATACAAGTTACTCAAAAGAACTCTTTTATTGATATTGAAACAACGGTTACATTGGGGGCGCAAGGCCAAGATTACAATCACTCAAGTTCACTCTTCTCACATTACAATCACTCAGCTCTCTCTCATCTCTCAATTACAAGTCTTGATCCAGCAAAAGCTTCGAAAGGCGATGTCCATACATTATGTCCCGTATAAGTCTTTACTCCATGTGGCCGTACGCTTCGAATCGCCAAGGAACTCCGTGCCTCGACGCATCTAAGCGAGCTCCGCGCCACGAGCTTCTACCTGTGCCTGTACATGTAAACTATGTGGGTGTCAGTACTCAACTGTACTGGTGGAATGAGCTCCTCGCCCACCCATACAAAACCCACACGTTTGATTTACTTAGTCCCCTTTATGATTGTCTTTCTACTTCTGTCTTAGGATCAATTTTAGGACCGACGCCTTGGCCTATTCCGTGTCTCTAGACCATCCCGTGCTTGCAACGACAATGTTAACTCAATACCTTGCCTCAAGGCCCTTCTCGTGCCGACAACGTTAACCTATCGAGTCGTGTTTGCCTTACGACCATAATCAGAGACGCAACTACGCGATGAGGCTCCATTTTCTGTGTGACCATGCTACAAACCCTCGCTGAGGCCGTGCCTCGCAATTCAGTGAGACTTAACCATATCGCCGCCTCGCGGCCCTTGCCGCCTAGCGGCTCTTGCCGCCTAGCGGCCCTTGCTACTTTGACCACCAACTGACCCAATCAAGATATTGTGAATATTAGTGTCACTCAACCAACTTTGCCTTGCGGCGGTTTCCTGACTTAAACTCAAACAACTCAACCAACTTAAGAAACTTATATGCCGACAACTCAAGACTTGACGCCACATCTCGTGCTGAAGCACAACGCCTATGTTGAAATCCAATCTTAGGCCTGAACTTTGTGTTCTAACTGTATACACCTTCAACTCAACTCAATCCAAAGGCATACATGCGGTTAGCCGCTATTTGCCGACATCTATATGAACTTGGCCACTGGCATCACAAGCCATACCTTGACGTATAGTTTTGTTAATCGGGATCCTTTCGACGCAAGTAGCTAGCCCCGTCGCAAGTCCTCGCTTAAGCTATGCCAAAACCTTACGCACGACTATACCCTGTTCCCTCCTAGGCCGAGTCGGTCCCCATGGCCCAGGGGTTACCGCTCGAGGGTTCATCGCCCTTGTCGACAAGTTGTGAAATGACCATGCAAGACTCGACACAAACTGACGTCTCACACAGTCATTCCTCTACCAAAACCAAGACTTCTATCCTTGAGACCCCTCGACGACCCACGGTCACGAGCATTCCTTCCTTGAGACCCCTCGACGACCCACGGTCGCGTGCATTTCCTTCCCTGTTACCCTATCATTTGGTTCAACTCATGAATGCCTATTTGATAGTCCTTTCTCAAAATACACTTTGAATCAATTGTGATCCTTGCCTTAAATACTAAGTCCGTGCATCGTGCCTTAAGCCAATCGTGCTCTATGCGACGCTATCGCCCAAGCCCTACCTCCTATGACGGGCCTTGGGATCGTGGGACTATTTAACTTGACAACCGCAGAATAAGCGGGACAGCACTTGGAATGACTTAGGTCGACCGGCATAACTTTGCCTAACTTACTCAAGCCTACGACTTAACCCGAGGGACGAGCAAAGGCTATGCCAAGCCTTGCGCAATGGGACCGTGCATGCTTTATCAAGCGTTTATGTGGGCGACGCCTATGACTTAGGCTAACTCTTAGCTTTTGCACCGAAGACCAACATTCCTTCTCCCAAGCCACGGGACGAAGGACCGAGTGTCATTTTTAAAGCACGCCGTGCACCAACTCTAAGCCGACCGTTGGACCTTTTTCCATGTTCTAACTCATTTCGACCCGTCGGGATTATTCCCTTTAGCTATGTAGATTCATCTCTTTTATTATTAAGCCTACTTGTGCAAGTTAAAAACACGCGTATTATTATGTGAAGGCAAAGATGAGACAAGTTCACCGAAGCTACCCCACCTGAGCGAGCGGTCGCCTCGACCGAGCAATGTCTTCGAGCAGCCGTTGTAAGGCTAAGTTCTAACGCCGTCGGCTTTTCGATTCCTCCGATTGACTGAGCGGGACGGGGCACTACACTCAGGGGCGCCAGATCTTCCTTTCACTCCCGAGAGGCACTAGAGTCATCCAAAGGCCCATATCCTGCAGGTTCAGACTCCTAAGACCGCCGCTGAGACCTCTCAAACTTTGTACCCACAATAAAGCTCGCTTCTCAGTCGTAACCCGAAGAGAAGTTATTCATCAAACAGTAGAACTTTACAGCGGAATACAAGATCCGGGGCTCCCTATGCACGTCAGGGAATATAAACGTTGTCCCTGTAGATTTGGCGTTGTAATAACTCCAAGCGCGCGCCGTCCAACAAACTTCCCTCATAGCCAAGGCATGGACTAAGATTGCCCATCATATTTTGGCCATAACTGAACTGTCGCACGAAGCGACTCGACAGATAGGGCTCCAGATAAGCCTTATTCTGACTCCGAACACCAGGTACGAAGGACGAATGGATAACAACCAACGAAAAGCATCGATAGTTAACTCGTCCCTTCCGCCGGCCCAGTTAACCAGCTCATCACCAGCTTCATGGCTACCATAGAATGGCGAAACCCTACTAAAATTATAACTGTCCAAGCAGTTCAACGCCCGCCTATAGGCGGGAACACCGTCATGAGACCACTTTGCCTGGTGGTAGTTATACAAAAGTGCATTCCCCTCCTCGTGACCGTCTATGGTGGAAGAGACAATTAAACCAGTATGATGCAATGCGAACCAGGCCATCAAATAATGATAGGGCAACTTCGCTCGAGGAAACTCGCTGGCACACCCACGATACTCTATAATCTTTTCTGAGAGGTCCTGAAGGCCTCGAAGAATATCGCAAACCATGGCTGGAAGCAGCACAAGAGAGTGTTCAAAAGCCAACCTCACGGTCAGCATAATAAGTTCCCTACTCAGTCGCCCGACAGAGCCTGAGCCTCCAGGCACTACAGCCTTTCTCAACCACAGCATCAGGAAGGCAGCTAGTGTCGCTTTCGGACTTACAGGAGTTAAATTGTGGTAAAAACAACTATGGACCGTGGAGTCAGATCTTCCCTCAACAACCAGTGAGGAAGCTCGCGTCTTGGCCTCTGCCTCCATCTCTTCCACCTCAGCAGTGGTATATGCCCTACGAGAGGAAAGACGAACTGATTTGTGTTTCGACGGATCATCGCCGAAGATATACCTCCTCCACGTATTGAAGTGAGGTTGACCCTTTGTAGAGTCCTGGCGTACACAAACTTGATGAAGGCAAAGCAGCTCCTTGTACACTGCCATCATCTCCGGATACTGGCTTTCCAACCCTACGAGCTCATCGGGAGTAGGGCAATACTCCTCGTATGGGTGCTCACCCCAAGGCAGCTTCGAGATGACAAACATCTCATGGAGAGCCAATCCTATCTCCCCACACGGCACAAAGAAAGTCCCGGTGTGGTGATTAAACAACTCCAGCAAAGCCAGGAACGAAGACTGGTTGATAGGTGTTCCATACTCAGTACCCTTTATGGCATGACGAAGGCCAGTGCCACTCAGATCCTCCTTAAAAGTGCTCAATGCCCACCGAATCAAGTCACCTCACTTTTTGTCAGAATGAACCCAGCCTTCGACCTGATAGGCGCCCGTCGGATATGTACAACCGGCCGCCAGGAGTCTATTCGCAAAAATCGAAGCACCAAATAGATGCACATCCGTAGGAATATCACTGAACCTACGACCGGGGAGTAACAACCACAAGGAGAACGATAAACCACCCCGAACGGCCGTAAAAGCATCTCTCTCCTTGGAGCCCTTATCTACTTTGGTACGACATGCGATTAGATCCCCCAGGCTAGGGGTCAGATCCCACTCCAGAGCTGTCTTTCGACAAAACAGAAGAAAACGGACAGTGGAAGATGACGGTCAGTCGTCGAAACATACAAGGGGAGGCCATTGCTCTCAAAATACCAGGCCAACTTAACCGTAAGTAGCTCCGCTTCCTTCAGAGCCAGCTGATCACCAAAGAGGAACTGGGGCTTTAACATCCCCGCGTTGGCATCAAAAAAGGGAGTTAGCTTATCTTGATCTAGCATACGACAAAAATAGCACAGACGCTGCTCCTGCATTTCATCCAATCGTCCCGCCAGTTGATCTTCCGCAATCAACCTTCTGGCTAGCTCGTCGAGTTCTTGCTCGACGTTTGTCCCCAGCGTGCAGACAGAGAAGTCGTAAAGAATCTCATTCAGGGAGGTAGTCACAAAAACTGCACAAAAGCAAGAAACAGGAGTCCAAGACTTGTGTTTAGTAAAAGCCAAGCTTTCGCGCATGTACTACCAGATAACACTGCGCCTTAGCAAGTTATCTTCCATGCAGGTATCGCCAAGTAGCACTACGCTTTGGCAAGTCACTACAACAAAAAACCATTTTAATGACGGCTAAAAAGCGTCATTAATGACAAACCATGACGCTTTTTTTTCAAAACAACCGTTATGAAAATGGGTGTTATAAATATTTTTTAAAAGCGTCATAAAAAACCGTCATGAATAGTTTCTATAAAAGCATTATGAATAGTTAATATATAGTACACAATTCAGAACAATTTTAAAATGTCATGAATAGATAATATGTATAGGCTCAATGCAGCACATTTATAACACTTTATACTATTCAAATTAGCATATTTATAATGCTCTATACTGCACAGTATATATTATATTCCAAAAACTTAACATTATATATCACCATCTTTATTACATTTCTCAAAATAGAGTACATATCAACATCTTCATTACATTGAATATCCAAATACATATATATATTTACAACTACCAAAATTGTCCACATCAAAAATTGGCCACATCAAAACTGTCCACAGAACATGTAGCAAAACCCTGAAAAAGATAAAAACAAGAAAATATAAGGAATTAGCTCCCAAGATTATAATACTTCCAACTACACAAGTAGCAAAAGCCTGATACTTATTGGGAACAATCCAAATTTATAATACATATTTAATATCCAAATGCTGAACTGCATAAATTCTTCATGAGAAAGGATTTAACATACAGAATGCCTACATTGAGGTAATGCACTTCGTACGAGTGTGATGGCATGAGGAATTACCTGCAAGGCCATACTTCTGGAGAAAAGAGATTGTAGTAGCAGCATCCCAATCATACCTAACATAAGTAGATCACATCAAATAAATAAAAAAATAAAATCACACTTTAAAAATTAAAATAAATCAACTTGTGACACATTACTGGTGCTTAGTAGGTTCTTGAGGTTTAGGTTCGATCAGTAGAGTCCCTAAAAAACAAAACAAGGAAGCAAAAGACTCGAAAAATAACACCAACCATGTAGTTCTAGATATTTGTCAAACTCAACATGATACACAACACACACAAAGAGGGGATTTATCCACAATTAAGTTGCAAATTCAGTTTGCCTATTACATAGCTTCTGTAGCGGTAAATTATATTCTTTCATGGCCAAACCGTATAAATATGGAAAATCATTATCACCATCATCGCCTTGTACCAGTAGTAGAGTACACAACAACAAACAACTGCAAGGAGTCATGTAGTTATAAAGAGAAGGTTAAATGTCTCCTAACAAATCCTTTCAAAGCATGTATCAGTTCTAAATCTTACAATCAATGTTCAAAGGAAGTGGGGGGCCTGGGGCATACAATGAAGAGCTCCACAAACAGTATAAGTTTTGAAGGGATGCCATGTCACTAGCATAAAAACAAACGAATATAAAAATAATAAAATGACTTGGAACCTTGGTAAAGTACAGAGTATAGGAATTAGATCAATGCTCAGGATAATCAAATCCTAATCTGTTACCAACTCAGGTACAAGTTCAAACAGCCTTCCAATTCACTATTAGAATGAGTCTGGCTTTGGAAAAGAATAGTGTATCAAATGAAACGGAAACAACAAATGAGTGTAGACTCAAAATTCCCAGTTTCAGTTCTTAAAGAGTGTCTCGAGAATGCTGCCACCATTCGTAAGATTCTCTCAAACTGTGGTACGCCACTTGCCATCTAAGGGTGCATATATAGGATATAATGGTCATTTCTACTTTCTTTCTCATGAAGACAGATACAAATGTATACGACGAGGTTATTATACAAAAACAGGGAGACAAAACACACAAGCAAACTTGCACCCAGTAAAATACCCAGTAAATTTTGGTACATCTTCACAAGCATGCCAAAATACCCAGTAAAATTGCAGACACTTGTAAATGCATGTTTTCTAATTCATGTTCTCTTAATAATTAAAAGTGAACTTATACCTTTGAATCCAATTTTCTTCTACCAGTCAACAGCTGCTTGGAGAAACTTGGCCTGAAAATGCAAATGTCACACCTTAATATTCACAATAATCATATCATTCACATATCAAAACAAAATGCCTGAAAATAAAAATGCAAATGCAAATGCCTGAAAATGAAAATGCAAATGCAAATGCCTGAAAATGCAATTTTCTTCTTTCAGCCATTTGACTATGCTATCATGAACTCTACATACTCTGTGACATATGATCGATTAATGGTTACACTATTCTTTCACTGTTAGTGGAACTTCCTAAAATTTGAGCATATTTCCAAACTAGTGCATATATGAAAAAAAATTATTGACACTTAATTAGACTGATCTCATGTTCTTATGACAATAGAAATTGTATGATCTTAAATTTCGAAAAAAGGAGTAAATAAGAGGAATTTGGCCTATACGACCTTGAAGAATTGTCCCACAGTCCATATTGGCTAGCTCCCTCATTCACTACTGGTTATCCATGTTGAGTTGACGATTGCGATCCGATATAGACCATACTGGCTAGCTTCTGCTTCCAATTTCAGGATTCTTAACTCTTCCAAGTTACAGTTCTTGCAAATTAACTGTTGAAAATCACAATACTAGTAGAAATCCATATCAAGATTTGTTTCAAGACATTCACCTCTCTTTGTAGAGCCTCGCTGAGTCATACTCGTTCAGTTGAGTCATACGGTTCCATGTCCTGAAGCAACGTTTTGAGTATGATGTTAAAGTTAGGTAGTTGTGCGGAAAAGAGAGAGTACCATAAAATAATTTATCAAACACCTTGTGTGCTTCTGAAGGAGGTATCTTTGGACCCACCGAGTCGGATGTGCGGTCAGTACCAGATCTTCTGAAGGAGGGCCCCCTCGATGTCGGAGCTTCACGATGCAGCGGGTGTCGTCGGGATCGCCCTCGTCGATCTGCATCAGGATCTTGATCTCGTCCATGGTCGCCTCTGATATTGCACCCTCTTCTGCACCTTCAGAGCGACGAGGGCGATCCAAATGGTACAAAAGACCTCCAGGAGTCCATGGGGCACACTGCCGAGCTCATGGTTCCCTTTGGAGAGGAAAAAAATTTAGACAGCTTTATTCTAGAGCTGAGGATTTTGGAGGAATATAGATGAAAATTTGGGCGACTAATCAAAAAATTTGGGCGGCTGACCAAAAAAATTTGGAGCTCGGTCAACGACTTCTTCCTAACGATAGGCGGGGCGGACTTCTTCGGCGTGGAGGGCTTCTCGGTGCTGGAGTTGAGGCTGTTGGGGTCGTTGTCCCGCTTGCCAGGTTTCAGCTTGGGGAAGATGGGAGGGGAGTAGGGCTTGGAGGTGGTGATGTTGGTGGCAGTGGTACTCAAGGAGATGGTGATGGAAGAGGACAGAGACCTCTGGAGGGACTTCTTGAGCCGTCGAGCCGCCATTGGGAAGGAGAGGACGAAGAGGGGTCGGGAAGAAGCGCGAGAATGGGGAAGATGAAGGAGAGGGAGAGCGCGGAGAAGAGGACGAGCAGAACCCTAACGCTCCTCCTTCGCGTTCTTGTCGATCGCGTACGCGGCGGCCTCGAGCTTGTCCTGGAGGGCGACGAGGAGCGTGAGGCCCTCCTCGAAGATTTTGGATCTAGGGTTAGGGTTTTTGAGTTGGGGGAGAGGAAGGAGAAGAAAGGAGGAGAAGGAGAAGACCAGAATGTTTTGGGGGGAGGCGGGCTATAGCAAGGATTTTGCCAACAATTAAACTTAAAAAATTACAAGTTTGCCACCGTTCTAAATTATTAATAACGCTTTGTTTTATAAACATTATAAAAAGCCCAGAATTAGCCTAAACCGTCATAGAAAAAAGGTTTCGAACTTTGATGATGCTTCTTTATCAGCCATCATGAAATCCACTTATCAAGCGTTATTAATAGGTCTTTTTGTTGTAGTGAGTGAGCTTCCGCGCAGATACTACCCAGTAGAGCTGCGTTTCAACGGTAGAGCACCCGTGTAGGAACTGCGTCCTGAGCATCAGCAAGAACCTCAGCACATCTTACAGTTGTTACTTTGTTAAAAGCAACAACCATGTGCATCGGTTAAATAAAGCTTTACCGCATCTATAGACACTCATCCAAAGAACGAGTGACCACGTACATCATCAAGAAAAGTTTCAGCACATCTACGAAATAATACTCCGAGGAGTGACCGCCCATGTGCATCAGCAGAGCAGGGAGTCGAAGTTTATTACCTGCGACAGACGGCCGCACGTTGCTACGAACTACCACACCAACGTTCGGTGAGTCATCAAGATCACCGGCCTCGAAAGCAGGCCACTTTCCTTTAGCCTTCTTGGAGCCCACCGCAGGTGCTTTTGGGGTTCTTGATTTCTTGGGAGCTATGGCGAAAAAAGTTAGGGTTTGAAAGAAGAAGAAGACTCTGACAAAAAGCTTTTGTAGGAAGATAAGCGAAAGCAAGAAAGTTTCTCTCCCCCAAAAAACCCTACTTATAGGGAATGACCGAAGACGAAATGCTTCATGATCAAGGGAACTCTTCGAACAACGTGGGAACGAAAAGTTGGGATCATGATGACCGTTCCCTACAAACGAGGAATTAAGATCAACTTTATTGAAGCGACGGCTCAAGGCATTTAATGTTGAAGCCTAAGCGTGATGACAACCTGTCAGTATGCACGCCAAGCATTCGCTCGAAAATGACACGTGTCATGCTTCTGTTCAAAGTATTCCGAGCTTGATTCAAGTTCGAAACACTTTGAAAGGGGTCTTATAGAAGCATGAAAATGCGCAGATATTGTCAAAAGCACATGTAGGTGTTCCCGCTACCCACCTAGCTTTACAAAAGCGCAGGCGACCAAATGCGTAGACAGAAAAGACAATCACAGAACAAAAAAGATCACGAAGGGTTCTTTTTATTAAAATCATGGCTACAAGGATCTATTACAGACTCTACATGATTACATGAAAAGAACTAAAAACTCCTAAAGATCTACAAAGGGATTAATCTTTACAGTATGATCGTCATGGACAAACACGGAAAATACATGTGGATAGTAGATGTGAATACAGTTGCCATCAAAGTCTGCTCCCACATGGCCCCAGACACGCAGCACACTTTAGACGCGCAGCCTCGCCAGAGTAAACCACTTCATAGCCAGACACGGAGGAACTCCAATATGGCTAATGAAGCAGTTATTGGTCCGAGTGAGAACTCAGTCCATAATACGACGGCTGGCTCTTTTCAAAAGCGCATCACCTTCTGCGACTCTTCGAGCATAACGAAGGCACACAGCCACTGATGACCGGGGTAGAGCACAACAGAGGGCTCATCGGATGGGAAACCAATCCTAACCCCGTAGTTTAGACCACAAAGACCTCCAAGACGTCGCCCAGGTTCAAACTCCTTATGGTGGACATTCAGGTACTTCTCAAGACCAATTAGGTGTTCTTCTACAAAGACATAACCTCTTTGAACAAAGGGATCCACAACCATCAGCCGACTTGTGCAAGGCCAATGGCCGTTCGAAGCTAAGTCAGGATCAAGCATAACATTTTGAGAGGAAGACGACGCTTCAGAAAAACTACCCTTTATATAGGGTAAGTGTGGTCCAACCAACATGCCACGTGGCTGTCGGTCAAAGTACCCAGATTAATAGGATGAACCTAGAACTCAGCACAACGAACCTCATTTAGTAGATTCATTCCACTGAATCCTAGGCCACTAACTTTTCGAATTCCCCCAAGTAACGACAGCAATTAAAGAAGAGGACGACTGACTCAGCCATCAAGGAGAACAGTCATTAAATGATCTTAAAAAAGACTTCGACAGGAACTAGCTCCTTCGACTCAGAAGCCTAGCCAAGTACCTGCGCCCCCTCTTCGACTTGAAAGCACAGATAGTCGATTTTTCCATACGGTACCCCTCGCCTCAAAAGTAGAGCCTCCGCTTCAAACCCAGAAGCTCGACCCATTCAACGGCCCCCTTCATCTGATACGTTGGTGAGAAACTTGCCTAAGGCAAAGCCTACTCGTCGCCCCAAAAGTGCAGTGGCTCCAAAACACGGCCTGCTCCTCGTCCAAAAGCACACAGGCTCCGTTGTCTTCGAAACACAAGTCTACTCGTTGCCCAGAAGTATGGGGGCTCCATCGTCTTCAAGACCTAGTCAACTCGTCGCCTGAAGTACAGTCTACTTGTCGCCCTGAAGCACAATCTACTTGTCGCCCTGAAGCACAGTCTACTCGTCGCCCTAAAGTATAGTCTACTCATTGCCTGAAAGCACAGTGACTCCGTCGCCTGGAGCACAGTCTACTCGTTACCCATAAGCGCAGTGACCTCAAAGCTCCGTCAGAAGCGCAGCTCGCATAGCGGTGCAGCCCTAAGAAGTGACATGGTTCCACGTGGCCAAATGGTTTTGTATATATTTTCAGGATACCACCCTATCAGTTTATTTAAACCGCTGCTCTTCAGATAAGACGGAGTTTGATTCTGTTGATAAGAGCAAGATTTTATCGGTTTGTTTAAATCACAGATAAGGACGGAGTTTGTTCTTATGGACGAGAGCCATATGCAACTGGTTTATTTAAACCAATGGCCCTCTAAGATAAGACAAAATCCAACTTCAAGGATAGGAACAGAATCTGCTCAGGTTCATCTGATCAATAAATTATCATATGTTATGTGTCGTTTATTCAATTATGTTGATAACTCTCCAAAGATCTCGATAGAAGAGAATCCCCGTACCTGCCACGTGTCAGCTTAGCAGTAACCCTCGCCGTGCAATAACAGCAGATTCTTTCATATCTCAAATCCTAATGCACATCGCATATGTGCCCCTCCCCTATAAATAGAACGACTTTTCCTTTGATAAAGAAGGTTCGAAATCTTCAACTTCGGTATCCTCTTGATTGGTAACCATAGAGTTTCAATCACCAACACCAAAAAGCCAAAGCAAGTTCAACTCGTCGTCAGATCGTCAATGGAGTAAAGGAGCCGCTACAGTGCTCGATCTCCACCGCTACATTTTTCCAAAAATTTTGTACTTAGATCTCCTGTTTAGGAATCGATTGTACTATTTTTACGTTTAAAATATAAAAAGTTGGTATAACCTTTTGTCATGGAAAACAATATGCATACCACTCTAGTACATAGGAGCTTTAGTTTTTTTTTAGTTAATGCATTTTTTGGCTCTCCGTATTTAATATTATTTTGAAATATTTACTTCTTACTGATTTGCCTTTAACATGTTATATTTACTTCAATCAGTATTTTGTGAATATATATGTTCAGCATAAGTCTTCTTGTACTTGAAAAGTATATACATATACTTTTATGTTAATCCTGTGCTTGTATAATATATTCATTATTGATTCTTATATTTTATTTTGATTACCTTCTTATGAATCAATTAATCTTTGCCTAGTAAAGCATATTTACACATGTTTTGATCTTGTGATAATTTTTTAATACTTACAATTAAGGATACATTAATACTTCATTGTCATTCATATATTGCTCATATATTTCTTATGATATATATTTTTATATAAATATCTTTATGGGGGCATATGAGTTCTGGTCAAGTTCTATATTATTGATAAAAGTATAAAATTATGCTTGTTATTTTCATGCTTGGGCTTACCTCATACTTTAGATATTGATTACTTTGACCAAATTTGTGTTCTTCTCTTTATTAACAATCTGTAGTCTCCTAACTTTTGATATTTATTTGTTTTATATCTTTAAGTTGGATTTTAAGAAGAAATATTTATTAATGTCATGCTTATGATTATTTGTGAGTGTTCTTTTAAGAATGACAAGATGTTTGCTTCATCTTGTTTTTAAAATTTACCTCCTTTATTAGTGCACACATATATTATACATTTATTTCTATAATGCACTATGAAAACTTTTCGAAAAGTAGTTTTTTGATCTTGATAAATTCTTCTTTGGATATTTGCTATCATATATTTATTGTTACCCAATGATTTTGTAGCAGCTATGGATATGTAATTGAGACATCTTATACTGTATGCTACATTATTTTGAGATTTTCCAAATCTATAGAAGATAATTGATTCCATATTGCATAAATTCTTCTTAAATCTTCGGTAATTAAAGAAGTGATTTGTTTTGAGCATACGCCAAAAGGGTCCTTCTGTCAACAAGGCATAAAAGTCTAAGCTATAAAGTGCCAAGTGTCTTTGAACTACTGCTAGCTGGGAATCGTTCCCTACAGCTAACCCAAGATTGATCAATGCTTTATAAACTAATGATTTATTGAGGTCTAATTTACAATTGTTATCTGATGGACTTTGAATTTTAGTTTTGATGGATAATATTATTTAATGATTGTTATCTTTTGATACATTCATTTTTCTATCACACTATTCAATATTCAGACATGATTCGATCTTATGACTACTCATTGAATATTATGTTCTTCTGATATGTTCTTCAGCGTTTGAGTAATATTATGATACTCATTTTATCAAGCTTTTATTATTATCTTTTTATTCAAGTTAATAACTACCTACGGCAATAATTTTTTATGGGAGAGAAGTCAGGCATATTGAATTTTTCTCTCTCAAAGCATTTCTTTTCTTTAAGCCTATAGTTATCTGTTAGACACCGTACTAAGGTTTTAAAAGGGAAGAAATGAACTTTGATAAGAAGACCTAATATTTTGATGAATTAGTTTCCTATTTGTGAAAATATTTCTCTGGAATTTTTAAATCTGTAAAGACTATTAATTTTGGATATACCAATCTAAAGGAGTTGCAGTTAATTATTTTAAATCAATTATCTCCCTGACATGCCATATATCTAGAATATATTTATTTGGGCATTTATCTAGTCCTGTTTTATTTGTTCAAATTTTACTATTTATGATTTATTGATTCTTTTACTAAAGTTGTTTTCGTGATTCAAAATTCGAATCGTCAGCTGTCAGTCTGAGGACTATAACGGACGTATTCGAACATTTATTAAGAAAAAACTTTTCATAAGAAATTCAATATTTCAAAAGTCTTTTAATTTCTCCCTATTATTTAGAATATGTCCATTACTTGGATGCTATTACTAAGTCAGTTTTCAAAAATCCTTTACTGTATTGAAATCATTTTTATTATTTGAATATTTCTTATATTTTTAATTGGTGATATATTTTGTTTGTTTATCTTTAAGAGTTTTATTAGTGGATATTTATTTTACTTGCCTAAAGATGATATTTTGTTTTAAGTTTGGAACTTTATACGCATTGATCAATGGGAAGAAAGATGCATATCTCCGGTATTCCTTAGATCTCATGATTATTTACTTTATCTATTTTATGCATGTAAGTATTTTTGAACTAGATACGCATATTTTAAGGGAAAGCAAACTAATTGTTTCGATTCATTTATACCCTTAATATATAGTATACCTAGTTTATCATGGACCTATAGTCTTTTACTTTATTCTTCTCGATTATGTTCATGATATTTTGATTTATGATGCAGTATGAGAGAATATATGATTCTTCTTGATTCTCTCATTTTATATATTTTTTAAAGTTATATTGCCATATATATTTAATAATCTTTATTGATGATTCTTTTGAGTTTAAATTGATTTGGCTTTTCTTATTGAGGTTTTATATCAAAGTTTATGATTATCTATATTTAGATTGATCATACTTTGCGGGGGAGCATTCAAGTCGATTGAATTTTTTCTTCTCAAGTATTTTTTCTACATTACATTCATGTTTATCTAATGGATATTTATATATCATGCTAAGATAATTGAGTTCAAATGTATGAACTTGGGTAAAGTATATAGATTCTAGTATATCTATTTTGATTTCTTTTCAATGATTATACTCATTATGTAAGTGATTCACTAATTTGTATGGGAAATTGTGAATTAGATTTTTTTTGTATCATTGTTCTAATTCTTAGTATATCTTCTAAATATACTATATTTGATATCGGTATATACTTGATCTGCGATTTTCTAATCCTCATAGATTACTTATGACAAATGATTGATTTCTACTATAGTGGTATCTACTTTTTATTAAATTCTTTATTGGTCTCATTCAAAACTATAGTTACATTTATTAATGATATTTTGTTTTGAATGTCTGGATTTCTAGTTGGTAAACTATTTATTGTTTGAAATCAGATTTTGGTTTGAACCCTCATCATTGTTCATGATTATTTGTCTTCCTTCTACTATGATTGATTTGCTTTTTTATCTTATTACGGGGGAGGTTATTTTTGATCATGTCAAAGGGGAAGAATAAGTTTAAGTTAGCACACAATATTCCAGTAATATGTGTTTATTAGTATCACCACCATATTCTAGAACAAAGGTATTTTGGTAATAGGTAAATTTTTTGATTATTTTATTATTATTTAAATTGTTGAATTGTATTAGTGTCTTGTTGGGTGAAACCTTAGAAGTACTTTGATTACATGTTAGCCATGACCATAGAAACTTGGTTAGAGAGACTAGACAACTTAAGTTAGACTTTAATTTAGCTAGAGTACCTTTTAGATACCAATTAGTGACTTAAAACACAAGCCATTATGGGCCTTCTTCCTAAGAGGCCTTAAAATGACAAATAGGAAGCCTTTTAGGCATTTTCACCCAAACCAAAACTTAGGGAAGCTCATGGCCGGTGACAAGAGAACCTCCCCTTCCTATTTAATAGCTACATAGCCTCCTTCTTCCCCTTTCATCAAAAACCCTAACCCTAATTTGTGTTCTTCCCCAAATTGCCTCCAACATCCAAATTGAGTCCAAATTCCTCCAAACGAATTGCAATCTCTTCTCCTTGGAGAGAGGAAGCCTCTATTGCCTAGCTTGGGAGCATTTGGAGTAAGTTGACCATTGGAGCTTGGTGGGGATCAAGATCTAAAAGTTTTCATTGAGATTCCAACCTTACTTGGTAAAAGCCCTCTAAACCCTTTAATTTCCATTTCTTTGATATAGATGCATTCATATAGGGTCCCTCTTGTATTAGGAAGAAGTTGGGTCAATTTCAGATTCGTTTGATGTGAGTATCACGATAGTATCAGATATGCACACCAAATGTTCGTTGAAATGACTCTTAGGACTTTTGATTATTAAATTTCAGATTTAACCTAGGGTTTATGTTGATAAGATTTTGTGTTAGCTATGTTGGAATTATCTTGAGGTTTGGGAGTTATTTGATAGATCAAACATGGGTTGGGGAGGTGGTTTTTGTATTGCCCTGTTCTGTGTACTGTGTGCAGACCATGTTGTTCTGTCCATATTACTTGTGCAGTCCCATAGGCTCATTCGAGCATCCTTAGTTTAGGTTCAGACCAAGTTTGCGTTGTCCTCTAGGTTTGTGGTGTCCATTTCCCTAAACCTAGGTTGTAATTCTGAGTTCAGACCCTTTTCCTCCCTTGAGCAGTCCTTTGCAACATATTCAAGTCCATGGTATGTGTATCAGTACTTGTTGCAAGTTCTCCTTGTTAGCTTAGCATTCGAGTCCACTACATTAACTTAGTTTACTCCCTTCGAATAGAAGTTGCATCCCATCACATTCAGGTTTTGTTCATTGCATTTGATGAGCTCAGTTGTCCCTTTACATACTATTCTGCATCCACTATATGTCTACATGTAGTTCATGTATAGTGGAGAATCAAATATATGTATATTGCATTGCCTTGCATCCATTCAAGACCAATCCTTGATAACCCCTGCATCATAGGTTCATTCACAGGTTTAATGCTCACACTAGCATGTCTTGCATTCCTAATGGGTTCAGTCATGGCTTTATGAGTGAATCAAATCTTCTCCAGGAGCTTGACGTCCTTAGTTTGGTCAGGGATCTACTGTGCATCAAATACCACCTGTCCTCCCTAGAATTGAGTCTTGTTCACTATAAAATTTGAAATGTTCTGCCCTGCCTTGTATACCCTTACATTTGGGGTCTTCATTACCTTCATTGTTTTGCCTGCATATAGGATTAGTCGAATATCAGATAGGTAGTTGATGTCCTGCACTCCTTTACTAATCACATGCTCTATATAACTTTATTGGTTCAGTCCACACCTTCTTGTAGTCTCAAGTATGGACTATTGGTATCAAATGTTTTGGTAGCAGTCCTTGACACTTAAACATCTCTTTGTACTATCCATGTTGCCCTTGCCAAAGTACATTAAGTTCAATCCCTGTTCAAAGAGAATGCTCAAGTTGTGGATACCTGGTATCCTTCACATATTTTAGATTCCAGTCTTCATATATAATTTGTCATGTATCAATTGTTCAGACCATTCTTGTTAAATCCTAGTGAACTATGTCCGTATCCTTATGCTATAGACCCTTGTACTACCTGTTAACCAATTCCTTCTATTCATACATTACATTGCTCTAGTTTAGTCTCAAATTTTTAGCATTAGTCAGTAGAGGAGAGAGGTTTAATTGATGTTTGTGTGTGGCATTAGTATCAGTCACTACCTGGATGGGTATAATTAGTTAGATGAGGAGGGGATGCCCTGCATTAGAAGGCAAGGCCTACAGCAGGTGTATGTGAGAAGGAGATATGTGTGTCTCTTTGAGTAGGTAGCAGGATATGTATCAGAGTAAGAAACAATAGAGAGGCATGTGAGTTGGATGTTATTTAGCTTGGTTAGTAGGCTTGGATCTTGCATGACATTTGCAACAAGGTGGCAGTAGGCCTTACCTGCAGTTGTCAACTGAGCAGGAATCTGACTGCAGATAAAGGGTGAAGGTATTAGTGTTCATTAGTGATTAGTGAGTGTTAGGATGATTAGTGAGGGAGAGTATCAGAGAGAATTTTTGGCATGTATCAGTGGGGAGAGAGGGACCATGACATGAGGAGGGATGTACCACTACACTACATATGTAGGTGTTGGTATATGATTAATTATATCAGTTAGATGAAAGGGTGGTTAGGGAGTGGCCACAACCTTCATTGGCAGCAGGACAAGGCTCAGAATGGGGCTGTCCTGGTGTATGTGAGGTTGAGGTGTATATAGGGATTTTATTTAAGTGTATGTGGAATATATGTATATAGCTACTTACATGTGTGTGTGTGTGAGTGTCATAACTTTTAGATTATATCTGTATATTTAAGTGGTGAGGTTAGATATAGGTATATATATACATGTAATTATCATATGGAGTATAGGTGCTTTGGGTATAGTTATACATATTGAAATACATATATTATATATATATTAGTATATATGGAATGTGGGTTGGACTTGCCATTTGGTATCTTAGTAAACCAAGAGCTTGGGGTACATAGAATGCATGGGTACATATAGATAGCTGTCTAGAGTCTTAACCTAGATTGACTAGCCTTGAGATTAGTTTGAAATCCTTGACCTAGAAATAGCCTAGAAGCATAAGTTAGTGCATATAATACACTATTTACTCTAGAACGATAAATAACTATGTACATCTCATATATAGGTTTGTGTGACACCACTTTGGACATCGATCCTCATTCATTTTCTCTGGACGACAGGCGAGTACATTCCCTAATAGTTCATTCATTTCTTTGGTGATTACTGTGATTCAGCTCTAGTATAGTTCTCTTTGATTCTCTGTCATAACACGAATTAGTATTCTGGATTCATTCACTCGCAATACATGTATTTGACTCGTCTAGTCTCTATTACTTGAACCACTCATAAGAACCATCTACTCGAAATACCTACAAGTACTAAGTGTTCAAATCATACAAGAACCATCACTACAAGCAAGATAGCCGTCGCCGCTGGGCCCGGTGTGCGACGTGCCGTATTCAACAAGAACCATCATTACAAGTAAGATAGCCATCGCCGCTTGACCAAGTGTGCGGTGTGCCGTATTTACAAGAAAGATAGCCGTTGCCGCTTGGCCGAGCGTGCGATGTGCCGTATTTACTCGTTTAAACAAGAAAGATAGCCGTCGTATGCTTGCCAAGCATGTGGTGTGTCGTATTTACTCGCTACCCGTTTACATGACAAAAATAGTATTTCAACCACACTAGATTAGTGACTTGTAGTAGAATCACATTGCCTCATGTTTTACAGATTGGACTCGTATCATATTGTTCTAGTTAGTTGTCTCTATTTACAGTTTTTTCATTGCCATGCTCTCATATTTCTCTGTATTTACATTCCTTGTTTGATTATTGTCCTATTTCATTACCCTTCTTAACTTTCCATGATTCATCAAGTATAACTGTCTAAAACTGCTTTATAGTCTTTGTCATTTACTTGGGATTGCTAGATGAGATGTGCTCGTTTCATCCTGACTGGATATATTTTTCAGATGTTTGCCCTGAGGATACGTGTCCTACCTTCTACGAATATGAGGAGGGTATAGCTACCCTGGGTCCCGACTTTCAGGAGTGACTAAAAGACTAGTTTAGTGGACTTGTTCTAGATTTCTATTTTGAACTAAAATTGTAATAAGTGGAGATTTTGACATTGTATTTGAGTTGGTTTCAGATATTATTTTAGTTGTTGTATGTTGAGTTGTTATAGTTATCTTGGACTTCTGTGAAATCTTATCGTGCTTTAGACTGTGATTGAGTATTACCATATCTTTATACTTGTCCTCCATTCGGAGTCGAGATCTATGACAGATACAATATATCATTGTGTGAGTTGATAGTCAGCAACCTAGAACAGCGTTCTACCGTCGATTCTACGGCATAGGCTGGACGCTGTTACGCACTCATGCTCCTATACCGGGTGCGGGTCGTGACAATTAGTGATCCATTATCAATCGTATCGATCTTAAATTAATTGATTTGCCATAATAAAAAGGGGAAGATTGTTAGCCCAATGATTGTATCATATTTTTTGAATATGGCTAATTGATTAAGTTTAATATAATGATGTCACTAATATTCATGTAATCACTATCATGTTGCTACTTAAACTTAGCAATGTCCTATTGTTCATTAAATTTATCATACTACTGCTGCTTTGTTTGTCTAACATGTAATTGCAGACAAATAGTAAGCATGATAACACCGGACATATGCAATGAAAAATTAATGATGGGCCAAAGACGGTGTTATACAGGAAGATTTCTCTGAACCACCCAACGAAAGGTATTTAGATTTCTAGATCTGCTTATCTTTGGACAACCGGCGTCATAAAAAAAAGGCGTCTTCAAGTTTGCTCAAATACAAGGAAAAAGACGTCATCAAAGGGCTTTTGTTTTTTCTAATTTATTATGTATTTTTATCATTATGTGAGAGTAGAAAAATATGTAAGATTGATCGGATCGGTACTGATTTAGCTATTCTCAGTCCACAAAATATAGCCTTCCTATCAACAAATTTCTATCAAAAAGTCCACAAACTAAAAGGCCCAAAACCCATCAAAATTGGCAAAAAAAATTTATGTTCTTACCTTGATAGAACTCGGCCAAAACTCGGCCAGAACTCGGCCCGAGTTTGGTCCAGGTCAGTTCAATTTGTTTTCGAATTCTGTCCGAATCTACATCCAACGTTCAAATGCGAGATTTCTGCATCCGAACTTTGCCCAAATTTGGTCTACAAAAACATATAAATAGAGAAGAACTTTTATATTTTGAAATCACTCATTCATTTAATCTTATTTTTTATTCATTCCCTAGTGTTTTCTACGAGCTACACTTTCAAATTAAGCCTATACTACTTTTAGCCAAGCTAGTACAGTTTCTTTTTAATCTAGAGTTTGGTGCTGAAGAGTTGTATCGGAGGTTGAATTCAGAAAATGTTCTAGTTTACAAATCACCCTCTGGTGTCGATCATGCGCTCGATGCGAACCACTATGTTGTATTAGATTACAATCTCTCAATTAGCTCGTGACATAGTGGATTAACATCAAGCAAGAGTACTCGAAACTGGATTAGTCCTCTCAGAGAGATACCAGTATATATCACCATGTCACTGAGTTTTATCTTCTTGACTCTTACTTTACTACAATTTATTTACTGTCATATTGCTCTTACTTGCCATAATACATAAGTTATGAATATATTTTTAATTGATGATATTTTTTGCTGCACACGCAAACACTCTATTCACCCCGCTCTAGAGGTGCTGAATGGTCCTACAGAAATAAACATCACGAACATTTTTGGTATAAAAGATATTTCTAAAAATGCCTACCTATAAGTCCAATTCTGGACACAGGAACAAAATCATAATTTTAGATCGAAACGATCTCCGCCGTTGGACCCGCTTTGCACCGAAAAGCGTGTTAGTACCTACGGTCTCTAAAGTCATCAAACTATACGTCTATGGGTCTGGTTTGATTGTACGAACTCAACTGTATATCAAAAGTTGGATTCGGTAAGCCGTGCACAGATTTGCCTGTTGTATCAGGTCGCAGGCCCGCCAAAATAGCGTTTTGGTCGATCTTTCTAGAATCGGACCAGACATAGCTCACAGGAACAGAAAAATTACACGGTTCTAGTGGCGCAAGTTTTTCTCGAGATGATAAACGTGTACGAAGTTATAGGCAAGTTTACAAATAGGTCGATATGGGGTATCTCGACAGATACGTCTCGATTTCGTCACGCACGCACAACGAAATTGAGTTATGTCGAATTCCACACGTCCTCGAATTCGATACGTACCTTTTAATGCTTTCGGTTCGTGACCACGTCGTCCGGTTTGTCAAGGCACACACCATATCGGGTAATTTTTTTCTAAAAATCTAGTTTTCGAAAATAGATTTTTCTTGACTTTTGAAATCGAGTTACTTTGCACACACCTAATGAAATCAGGATCTATAAAAAGGGTTTTAATGTCGTATATGTTGTCTAGAACTGCTTGAAACTAGTTTTCTAAAATTTCAAGTGATTGGTTCAGAAATTTCCTTCCAAACCAGGGGTTGGGGATGAATCATTATTTTGTTCTTGGGCAGATATTGCTCGACTTTGAGTCGAATTCACAGGCAGGTCGTTCGACTATATCCAAACATATTTAGTGGGTTGGGTAGGGTCGACTAGGTTATTCGAAAAATTTTACGGATTGAAAAGTAATCGAGTACAATGGAAGAAAGATGATTTTGAAGTGCAGTACATTGCTACGCTACTGCTGCTGTTGCCGATGTTTGCTGCTATGGGTGCGGAGATCGTGGCAACTCCGATGACGGTTATAGGCAGTTGACGGCGGTCGTAGGGGTTCGCAAAAGACTAGGGTTCGTTAGGGATTGAGCGAATTTGAGAAGTCAAGGAAGTTTCGGTTGCTTATATGCTCGATATCCCATCCGAATTCAAATAAGTTTCCTATACTTTTATTCCAGATTTGATCTAAGACTTTAGTCTAATCTCTAGGGAATTAATCAGGATTTGGGATATAATAATTTAAATAAAGGTTCGAATTGGGCTTCAAATCTTTGAAGAAGATATCCTTCTTCTTCTTTTTTTAAAAACAATAGAGCCTTATCTGTTGATAGATCGAAGAAAGTGAGGAGGTTGGTCGCGGGTTGTTGGGGGATTAGTACTCGCGAGAAATTCATATAAACAGATCACTATACACATATATGGACCTAAAATTCAAAGAAAAATTTAAAACTAAAGAAAAATATTATATAGCATTTTTAATAAATTCTTGTACCAAATATTTATCATGTATCTAATATAATAAAGACTTGCTAGTTTGCTATAAATATTATATAAATAAATATTTTTTAGCTATTTAATAAATAAGAAAAATACTAGGAATATTAAATAAAAATATATAAAAATTCTATAAAAATAGGGGGTATATACCGTAGATGCCCCCATCCAATTGCCAGGCCCAGATGTACCAATTCTTTCAGACAGTGATGCAGCAGCAAATGCAACAGACCGAAGCTATGAGGCAGAGCTTGATAATGGTTGTAGAGAGGTTGGCAGCACCAACCCCCGTACCGACACCTGTACCAGCACACTGTCGTTTCGACGGTAGGCACTATTTGTTGCTATCGACAGATGACCCAAAACCATTTGAGGATAAGGAGACACCAAAGGAGGTCACCGCATGGATAATCAGCACCTAGAAGCTTCTCCACGCTTCATCGCTACCTACAGACTTATGGATGACAGCCGTTCAGACCCAGCTCGAAGGAAATGCGTATCATTGGTGGGAGTCGATCGAGCGAAATATCGACAGAGATCAGACTTGAGAGCAGTTCTTAGAGTATTTCAATGTGAAGTACATCCCCGCTATAGTTCAAAACGCCCTCTACGATCAATTCCTCTATCTCAAGCAGGAGAATATGACCGTAGACGAGTATGACGCTGAGTTTAGTCACCTTAGTCGTTTTGGTACCATCATGACACTGTGACGTAGAAAAGACGAGGAGATTTCACCATAGGTTGATGAAGGAGCTTCAACGATATACTACTGCACAATTTTTGTACGCCGAGGTGTTAACAGAAGCTCGTCTCCCGGAGGCTATCAATAAGGACCCAGTACTTCCGAAGTACCCTACTACTACGATTGTTCCGGCCAAGGGACAGTCAGAAGGACCTATCAATTGTCCGGGAGGACTTCATCAACAGAGAGTTATACCATATCCAGCAATGAAGCTCCCAATTTGTCATTATTGTGGCAAGAAGGGACACCTTCTGAAGGACTACCGGAAGAGACTATAATAATGCTTGTTGTATGGATCTAACCAACACCATACCATAGAGTGTCTATAGCAGAGAGACAAACCACAACATCCTGTCTGAGGCTAGCACTACTAGTACCACCAAGACCTCGACCGCCTGTTCAGGCGACTGCAGCACCAGAAGGACCACCTTTAACACCACAGGAGGTCCAGTATGGGATGACTAGACAGCATGATAGAGGACAAAGAGTTGGACAGGCTTATGTTATGGTACTAGCTGTGGAGGAACCCGAGGGCGTGGCGATTACAGGTACTATCTTTGTAGCATCTATACCCGCCACTGTACTATTTGATTTCTGGGCCATCTTGTCTTTCATATCTACTAGTTTTGTAGCAATGCATAGAGTAGATACCTCGCCCTTTCCTAAGACTTGAAAGATTCTTACCGGGGGAGGTATTGTGTCGGCCACTAGTACATGTAGAACTTGTTCGGAAGAGAGATGAGAGCACAATTTTTGGTCTTTCCAATACAATATTTTGATACAGTATTGGGGATGGACTGGTTGAGCCAGTATCATGCTGTGTTAGATTGCCATAGAGGGAGTGTTATCTTCAGACAGCTACACCGTCCTGAGTTTAAATTCATGCGAGGGACCATCTAGAAGGGAGAGAGCAAGCAGTTGAAGCTTTCATGTCCATGGAGGTAGCACTACCACCGCCTGTTGTTGAAAAATTCATGGATGTATTCTCGGAGGACTTATAGGTCTACCCCCTGACAGACCAGTAGAGTTTAGTATTGAGTTAGTGCCAGGAGCAGCACCGGTTTCTTCTAATGTGTACCGGTTAGCAAAGAAGGAGTTGGACAAGGTGCAGGTTCAGCTAGAGGAGTTGCAGACCAAGGGCTTCATTCGACCAAGTGCATCACCATGGGGGGGCCAGTATTATTTGTGCCAAAGAATGATGGGTCAATACGTATGTGTACCGACTATCGGGCAATGAACGCATTGACTATCAAGAACAAGTAGCCACTACCCTGGATTGATGACTTATTCGAATAGCTGACTCCCAGCAAAGGTGTTCTCGAAGATTGATTTGAGGTAGGGATATCACCAAGTGAAGGTGCACAGAGAAGACATTTCGAAGACAACATTCAGAACTCGTTATGGTCATTATGAGTTCTTAGTGATGCCTTTCAGATTGATGAATGTGCCAGTAGTGTTCATGAATTTGATGAATAGAGTGTTCCACCAATATTTGGATCAGTTTATGGTTATTTTTATTGATGACATTTTTGTGTACTCGAAGAGCAACATTTAAGGATTATTTTGGAGATGTTGAGGAGCGAGCGACTCTATGCTAAATTGAGCAAATACGAGTTCTTCTTAGACCGTATTTTTTTCTTTAGACACGTTGTTTCGGGATAAGGCATTTCAGTGGATCCAACCAAGATATCTGCATTAGAAACGTGGCCTATTTCGATCAATGCCTCTGAGGTGAGAAGTTTTCTTGGGCTTGCCGGGTATTACCGAAGGTTTGTAGAGAGCTTCACGAGGATTGCAGAACCGATGACTCAATTGACCTGCAAGGAGCAGGAATTTATATGGACTGTGGAGTATCAGACGGAATTTGATGAGTTGAAGAAAAGCCTGACCACTGCACCCATCTTAACGATTCCATCTGGACCCGAAGGGTTTGTGATCTATAGCAATGCTTCCTGGAAAGGATTGGAATGTGTATTGATGCAAAATGGGAAGGTTTTAGCTTATTCTTCCAGGCAATTGAGGACTTATGAGAAGAATTATCATACTCACGATTTGGAGCTTGCCGTAGTGGCCATTTCATTGAGGCTGTAGATGTATTATTTATATGGAGAGCGAGTGGAGATCTTTACAGATCATAAAAGTTTGAAGTATGTCTTCACTAGAAGGACTTGAATATGAGGTAGAGAAGATTGTTGAAATTGATGAAGGATTTCGAAATTGACTTACAGTACCACCCGGGGAAGGCAAATATAGTCGCTAATGCTTTGAGCAGGAAATCGACGATATTTTTCTTGACTACTCAGCCCATCTACTAGAAGACCTACAAAAGTTGGGGATAGAAGTTATATTGCCAGGAGTATAGGGCCAATTGACGAGTCTTCAGGTGCAATCGTCATTGGTCGAGAGGATCAAGGCCGCATTGCCAACATATGCGAGATTTCAGAGACTTCAACCGAGGACTGAGGCCGGTATGCAGAGGATTACGTTTTCACGTGGATGGGATCTTGAGGTGTGGAGATCACCTCTACGTTCTGAATAGGGAGATTCGACAGGAATTGATAACCAAGGCCCACAGTTCGCCATATTCTATTCATCCAGGACGGACGAAGATGTACAGAGATTTGAAGCAGTATTACTGATAGCATGGAATAAAGCGAGAGATAGCTCGAATTATAGCAAAGTGTTTGGTGTACCAGCAAGTTAAGGCTGAACATCAAATGTCAGCGGGATTGCTCCAGCCATTACCTATGCCGGAGTGGAAGTAGGAGCATATTACGATGGATTTTGTAACAGGATTTTCGAGGAGCCCTAGTGGTAGAGATGCAGTTTGGGTTATAGTAGATCAACTCACTAAGGTGGCCTATTTCTTGTTTTTCATGGTGGGTCAATCTACGGATGTTTCAGCAAAGATGTATATAAAGCAAATTATACAGCTACACGGAGTGCCAGTTAGTATTGTGTCCGACTGAGATTCGAGGTTTACTTCACATTTTTGGAAGAGCATGCAGGAGAATTTTGCTACGAGGTTGAAGTTTAGTGCATCATATCATCCACAGACGGATGGATAGTCAGAGCATACCATACATACCTTGGAAGATATGCTGAGAGCAAGCATGCTTGATTTTGGAGGTTCATGGGAGGATCATCTTCATTTGGTTGAGTTTTTGTACATTAACAGTTATCAGACAAGTATCCAGATGGCACCATTTGAAGCTTTTGTTGGCCCATGCAGCCATGATCAACTTGATTTTGATAATTGACTTAAAACTTCGACATTGATATAGAGAGGAAAGAAGATTTCAAAAAGAATACAGAAGATTGCACGTGATCGTCAAAGAAGATTTTTATACTTTATTCTGTGTTTTCTATTTTCTTGAGTTTAGATAAATTATGACTCGGGATCACTAGAAATTTAGATTACCCTCACAAACCAATCTTTCTATCCAAACCCTTGCTAAACCAAAAACTGGCAAGAAACCCTAAAAACCTATTAACCGAACTCGGGCCGAGTTCTGGCCGAAATCGGACTGAAATCGGTCCCCTTGGTTCACTCATGGTCAGCAGCAAATTCCTATTCCTTTGGACCTATAACGTTCAAAATTTTGAACGTTGCCCTAACCGAGTTCTACCCAAACTCTACCTCAAAAATTCCTATAAATAGAGAAAAAGTTGTCATTTCTAATCACTCATTCATTCTTCATCTTCTCTTCTATTCTAAAGCCTTCCTATCTACAAAAAGCTTTAATCTTTCTATTCCCAAGACAACTCTTATTCTTCTAAGTGCTGGTGATTTTTGATTAGGAGTATTTTAGTTGTACAAGCATGGAGTATAAAAGCTTTCCTCTGAAAGGTGTAGATGTTTGATCGTGGGCTTCGGATTAAAACACGACGGTGTTAAAATTGGCATTCTTCAGAGTAAAGCACGCGGTGTAATCTCTATTTCAAATAGTGGATTAATACCGGGCAAGAGTTCTCGCGACTAGACTAGTTCTCTCAGAGAAAAACCAGTATAAACCATAGTGTTTACGTATTTCCTTCTTGTACTACTTAATTATTGCTTTACTTTATTGCATTTAAGTAATTATTTTATATCTGCCTTTACCTGCTTACATTTTTATTGGGGATATTTTTTTGCTGCACTATTTTCATCCCCCTCTAGAGGTGCCATCGATCCTACAATTGGTACCAAAGCAAGGTTTCTCTCTAGTTGGATTTAATCTCCTTGAGAAATGACATCCCTATACACTAGCAATAGTGAAGGCCAGGCTACAAATAGGCCACCCCTATTTGATGGCTCGAACTACCTCAAGTCCCTTGATTTCGATTTATGGTCGATTGTCATCGATGTTTACAAGAAAACACTACCTATTGTGGTAGATGTAAATCTAGTTGAAAAATAACATGACAAATATACCGACAATGAAAAAAAACAAGCAAGTCTTGATGCAAAAACTATTAATGCTTTGTTTTGTGTTGTAGATAGAACTGTTTATAGAGTATCTACATGTGTCACGTCTCACGAGCTTTAGAATCTTCTTGAGGTAACTCATGAAGGAATTGTTGGCCCATTGGTCATGGTCGAACCAGATTTTAATAATGGATCAAACTCTTTCTCGATATATGGGCTATTTGGACTCTTGGACAACTGCCAAAGAACTGCTACCTATCTGTTCAAGACCGAAGCTGAATTTGTCGTATGAGTCTGTATTTCTATATGCAATATAATTTTCACATTTATTGAGTCTAGGAATATATTGTACATTGAGTCGTACTGGCAAATAGGCTACCCCAAAAACGTTTTTAAAATATCCTATGTTTTGAAAAACAGTCCATTTTACAAAAGCTCATAACTGCTTAAAACTTTTCATAAAGCCAAAACCAAAAATCTATTTTTTAAATGGCCAGAAAATCAAAAACAACCCTAGGGGAATTCGGCCTGAATTTGCCTACTTTTCGTTTGATTTTTGAACTTGGTCTTCCTGCAGTTACGGATGCAACGGCTACTTGCCGAGATTTTCTCATTGAACTCTGCCCGAATTCTGACTTTGGAAAACCTATAAATAGAAAAGGATTTCAATCATTTCAACTCACTCATTCACTTTCCCATCTCTTCTCTCTAAGCTTAAATGTCTTCTAAAGTGTTCTAAAGCTTTCATTTTCAAATCCCAAGCCAGTTATCCTCTAGTCGATTTGCCAGTGCGGTACGGTCTAGAAGCTTCAGAGTGATTGTAATCAGAGGCTTGATTGAAGAAAGACACTTCACAATTGAAGTTGGTCGAGTACTTCGTATCAAAGCTCGCATTTATAGAAGTTTCAAGGACTTCGTATGAAAATATGCGGTATTTTCTAATAGTGGATTCAACTGGAAGCTAGAGTTCTTCCGACTGGAATAGTCCTCACAAAAGGGAAAGCATTATACATCGCCGCCTTTGCGTTTGCTTTCTGATCTCTGCCTTTACATTTATTTACTTGTGATATATACATACTTTGTGATCTTGTTGCTAACTTTTTTAATTAGCTATTTTCTGCTGCCTACTCTATTCACCCCCTCTAGAGTCTTACGCTTTATGATTCGTTCCTACAATTGGTATCAGAGAGGATTATACAGTTACAGCGAGGTAACATTGTAATTATATTTTTATTATTTTAGCTGTTACATAGATCACAGTATAACATATGGCAACTGTAAAGTTTACAAGTGAAGACCAAGGCACAAACAGACCTCCACTATTTTATGGTACAAATTACACATATTGGAAAACACGGATGAATTTCTTCTTGAAATCTCTAGATTTTAACTTATGGTATATTGTTATTGATGGCTATAAAAAGCCTCCTCGTATTCTTATTGAAGATGTTTTGGTTGAAAAATCTCATGATAAGTATACTGAGGATGAAAAGAAAAAGGCCGGTCTTGACGCACGTGCTATTAATGCTTTATTTTGTACTTTAAACAGAACTAAATTTAACAAGGTATCTACGTGCACAACATCAAATGAAGTGTGGAAACTTCTCGAAATAACCCACAAAGGTACGACGCAAGTCAAGGAGTCAAAGATCAGCAGACTTACTCAGGAGTATGAGGCATTCGAGATGAAGCCAAATGAATCTGTCACTCAGATGTTTACGAGATTTCTGGATATTGTAAATCCTTTGTCATCATTAGGCAAAGAGTACAGTTACCATGAGAAGATTCGCAAACTTCTACGAGCTCTCACGAAGAATTGGATTCCAAAGGCTACAGCAATTATTGAAAGGAACGACTTCTCAACAATGTCTCTTGAAACACTCATGGGTAAGCTACTCACTCACGAGCTGGAACTTCAAGACTTTGAAGAGGTTGCACCAAAGAAGAAGTCAGAGAAGTCGATCGCTTTCAAGGCTCAACATAGAAGAACTATTGAAGATAAATCCGATGACAGTGACTCTGACTTTGAAGATCAAGCTCTCATGGTAAGAAAGTTTAAGAAGTTCATGAGATTCAATAGAAGAAAAAAGGACTACAACAGCAACAACAACAACAATGAAGAAGATCCTATTTGCTATGGTTGTAAGAAGAAATGACATATGAAGAAGGACTGTCCAACAACATCATCATCAACCAAAAAAACAACAAATATGACAAGGGCTACCTGAAGAAATCTACATCCAGAAGGTATGCCAATACAAGCATATGGCATGAAAGTGAAGCCAGCGACTCGGAAGATGAACAATCAGATGACGTTGCAAATGTGTGCTTGATGGCTTACCATCAGGTGAAACACCCTTCACATGCTAGAAGCAAATGGATCCTCGACAGAGGTTGCTCACGGCACATGACAGGTGACGCTTCATTATTCGCAACATTGTCGAATAAGAAAGAAGGGTACGTTTCCTTTAGTAATAATCTTAAAGGGTACATAATTGGTATCGGTAATATTGGCATGGCCCCCTACCCTGTGATTAAAGATGTCTGTCTAGTTACCGAGTTAAAACATAATCTACTCAGCATAAGTCATTTTGCTGAACATGGTTATGGTATTAACTTCGTTAAAGACAAGTGTACTATAGTTGATAGCTCAACTGGTAGTACTATCTTTGAAGGTATCAGGAAAGACAATATATATGTTTTCTATTTGTTAGAAGATGCTAACAAAATAGGTAGATGCTTAATGGCCAAGAGTGATGAGAGTCAACTATGGCATATTAGACTCGGTCATGCAAATATGGACACAGTTTCAAGGTTATCCATAAAGAAGCTGGTATGAGGCTTACCGAACATTTCTTTCAAGAAGGATACGGTATGTAGTGAATATGAAAAAAAAAGCTACCCGGTCCGCATTTAAGTCCAAGAACGCGGTAAGTACCACTAGACGTCTACAATTACTAAATATGGATTTATTTGGACCTAGTAGAATTGCTAGCCTAGGTGGTAAGTTATATGCTTTTGTAATAGTAGATTATTTCTCTAGATACACGTGGGTATATTTTCTTGCACACAAGAACGATGCATTGTCAGAATTCGTCACCTTTTGTAAGAAGTACAAAATGAGAAAGGTTTCATGATCACTCGTATTCGAAGCGATCATAACGATGAATTTAAGAATGCAGAGTTCAAGCAATTTTGTGATACACACGGTTATCTGCATGAGTTCTCTTGTCCTAGGACACCACAACAAATGGAGTTATGGAAGTAAGAACATGACTCTATCCGAAATGGCTAGAGTAATGTTAAACCAGTTTAGTCTACCAAAATACTTTTGGACTGAAGATGTCAATATAGCTTCCTATGTTCTCAATAGGGTTCTAATTCGACCTATATCGAAGAAGACTCCCTATGAGCTATGGTGTTATAGAACACCCACTGTTTAGTATTTCAAAATATTTGGTTGTAAATACTTTATTCTTAATACTAAAGACAATCAGGAAAAGTTTGATAAAAAGGCCGATGAAGGTATCTTTTTAGGTTATGCGACAAAGAGCAAAGGGTACAGAGTCTTCAACAAGAGAACCATGATCATCGAAGAATCAATAAATGTTACATTTGACGAACTAAATCAACATTCAGTCGATGATGATGATGAAGACATAAGTACACCAAGTACAACACCTGCAGAACCTTTATGCAAAGCACCAACTGATCCTCCAGGCAGATCACGTACAGAACAAGAAGTCGGAATCAGCAATATTGAGGATGTACCAAAAGAAATGAGATTTTTGGCAGACCATCCCAAGGATTTGGTAATAGGTAAGATTACCAGGGGTGTAAGTACTCGTTCCTCCAGTATAGATATAGCTTCCTGTGTTGCATTTATTTCACAGCTTGAACCCAAAAATATTGAAGAAGCATGTAGTAATAATTTTCTGTTAGAAGCTATGCAAGAGGAATTGAACCAATTTGAACGAAATTAAGTTTGGGAACTTGTTCCCAAGCCCATTGAACATCCGATCATTGGCACCCGCTGGGTATTCCGAAATAAACTGAATTAGAATGGTTTAGTGACCCGTAATAAGGCTCGACTCATAGCTCAAGGATATAATCAAGAAGAAGGTATCGATTATGATAAAACTTATGCCCCAATTGTCAGATTAGAATCCATTCGCATCTTATGTGCATTTGTATGTTTTTATAACTTCAAATTATTTCAAATGGATGTCAAGAGTGCATTTTTGAAAGATTTTATAAAAGAAGAAGTTTATGTAGCTCAACCTCCAGGTTTTACTGATTTCAAAAACCCTGATTATGTTTTCAAGTTGAAGAAAACCTTATACGGTTTGAAACAAGCCCCTCGTGTTTGGTACGATCGTCTAAGCTCTTTTCTACTTGACAATGGTTTTACAAAAGACAAGGTTGATACTACACTTTTTATAAAGTCTTTTAATGGAAATCTTCTTTTAATTCAAATTTATGTAGATGATATCATTTTTGGATCTACTGATGAATCTCTCTGTCAAGAATTTTCAAAGTGTATGCAGAATGAGTTTGAGATGAGCATGATGGGATAACTAAAATTCTTTCTCGGACTGTAAATCAAACAAACCAACAATGGGACGTTCATTAATCAAGCCAAGTACACAAATGATTTATTAATGAAGTTCGATCTGGAAGCAATCAAACAACTTGGCACTCCGATGGCAACTTCGACTAAGCTTGATATTGATAAACAAGGCAAACCGGTCGACATAAGTAAGTATCGAGGTATGATTAGTAGTTTACTTTATTTAACTGCTAGTCGACCAGATATGATGTTTAGCATTTGCATGTGTGCACGTTTTCAAGCTAACCCTAAGGAATCACATTTGTACGCGGTTAAGCGTATCTTCCGATACCTTAAAGACACTTATTCTGTCAGCTTATGGTATCCCAAAACCACTTCGTTTGACCTAACCGGTTACTCGGATGATGATTTTGTTGAATGCAAAGTAGATAGAAAAAGTACCAGTGGCACATGTCATTTTCTAGGTAAAGCTCTAGTCTCTTGGTTTAGCAAGAAACAAAATTCTGTCGCATTATCAACGGTTGAGACTGAATATATCGCCGCAGGACGTTGTTGTGCACAAATTTTGTGGATGAAACAAACCTTAGAAGACTTTGGTTTACTTTACACACACATACCCATTTTCTGTGGCACTAGTACTATTAATTTGAGTAAGAATCCAGTATGTCACTCTCGCACTAAGCATATCGAGATTCAACATCATTTTCTTAGAGATCATCAACAAAATGGAGATATAAACCTTGTATATGTAGACACTGAAAATCAACTAGCTGATATCTTTATAAAACTATTAGCGGAAGATCGTTTCAATTATTTACGTCGGGAATTAGAAATTTTAGATATCAATAATATTAATTAATTTTGTTTTATCGATTATCTTTCAATACTCAAAAACTATTTTTGAGACAAGCCTAAAAATGGTCTGTCTGTCACCACGACTACGATCGAAATGAAGCGGTATTTAATTGTTCTCCTGTGAACTCCCATTAGCTGCGGCAGTACCCCTATTGCTAATCTAAAATCGTCACTGTGTAACAAAATTTAATTTGTAAATTAATATTAATTATATTAATTAAAATCTAAAATAAATAAACTTGAAATTAAATAATTGAAAAGAGTTGATGCGGAGAAAGTGGCCTAAAAATTTTCTATTTGAAAATCACATCCGCATAACCCTAGGTGAACTCGGCCAGAATTCGGCCCGAGTTTGGCCAGAGTTCGGTTAGTGGTATATATTTTTAAGTCAGATTCGGCTCGAGTTCTCCAAAACTCCTCTATTCACAGCAGCTGCCGCCCGAGCCCCTCTCCAAACCCTAGTTCTTCTCCAAGCTTTTTCTTCTAATCTACTTTGAGATTTCCATCCAAACTTTGGATTCGTGCGGAGATTCTCGTTCTCTATCACATACTCCAATCTTGGAAGGTATAAACTCCTCCTTCCTCTCTTTCAATTCATTAAGTATTTCATTACTTTTTTGGGAGAAAATGCCTATGCGTTTCAATCCCTCTAAGAGGAAGAAGACCCAAGCCAGTGAAGAGGTTTCATCTTCAAATCCGCAAGAGGATTCACTCTTTTCCCCGGTCCAATCGGCCGACGGTGCGTTCAATGAGTTCTACTTTGAAACTCATGATCAATCTTTGTTATGGTACGCCGATTTTGCGATGCGTAACTTATGCACCGGAATCGCGATAAAGTGGACAGTATTTCCTGAACACCGTCTTTTGTTTGAGGCATTAGGGTTACACAGACTTGTTACCAAGAAATTGCTTATAACTACTAACGCAATTAGACAGTTCTATTGCAACTTCATATTGGATACTTTTGCTGTTAGAACTCGTGTCGGTGGAATCAATATCGAGTTTAATGATGTCCTTTTAGCAGAAATCCTTGGTGTTCCTAACGAAGGTGCCCCGCTTGATGATATCACTGAGTTTGATTTCCCCGAAGGAACGAATCTAATCAGTTTTTAGAACAAACTTATTCAACTATGAGTTGTACTGCATCATCTATTCTACTATTTTACCCAAATCCACTTCAAAAGATGATGTAACCACACTTGAACTATTTGCCCTTTATCATATTCGTAAGGGCATTCAATTTTCTGTCCCCAAGACTATTATTCAAATGATGGGTCGTTGTCGCGGAAGAGATCGCAACCTCTCTTATGCGATGATTATCCCTCTCATCTTCCAGCGTTTTGATATTGACTTATCCACTTGTGCTCTTGAGTCTGAGCCGAAGTATCTTCAGCTGTCACGTCGCAGCACAACCACTCCTTCTGCTCCTCCTACTACTCTTGCTCTACCTCCTCAGGATTACCCTATGTCATTTGAGGGTATCCATCAGCATCTCTCAGATCTGCATACATTTATCACTGACACATCCAGGGAACGTGAGTTCCGTGATGTGAGTCGGTTTCAGGCTCTTGCCAACTCTTTTGTCGACTTCTGTTTTGCCCAGACTGGACATTCTGCCAGTTCTCTTTCTAGAGATCCAGCTGTTTCAGGCAACCGCTATAAGGATGAGGTGGTCCATACTTTCTTTCATCCCGGTAATGCATATGACTGGTACCATAGTTCTGGTGCTAATCCACATCCTTCTGGAGCTGGCACTTCTGGAGCTGGTCCATCTGGACATGGTGGTACTGCTGGCACAACTGACGATGATGACTCAGAGGATATGTGATCTAGATGTGATGTATTTTGTCTACATGTCATTTAGTGAGACTTTATTATGTCTATATTTACTTGGAATGCTCCGACATTCAAAGATATCATTTAGTCTTTTATCTTTCTTTTTGCACTGAAACTGTGTTGACTGAGATGATGTACTCAACATCTGTTTTATGCTTTGCTTAGCATTTTTTTTTAGTTTAGCACTATTCCTCATTTCTTGTTATAACACTATTTTTTATTATTATGCTTCAACATATAAATTGCTTGTGAAATATGTTAGCCCATTGGTCATGGTCAAACATGATTTTAATAATTGATCAAACTTTGTCTCGATATAAGGGCTACTCAAGTTTATTTGGACTCTTGGACATTGCCAGAGAACTGCTACCCATTCTGTTCAAGACCGAAGCTATGTTTCCCACTCGAGTCTGTATTTCCTTTATGTAATGTATTATCATATTTCTTGAGTCTAGGAATACATTATACACCGAGTCGTACTGGCAAATAGGCAACCCTAAAAATATTTTCAAAATTTCCCATGTTTTGAAAAACAGTCCCCTATTTACAAAAAGCTCCTAACTGCTTAAAACAATTTCAAAATTCCTAAAAATCATTATTTGCAAAAGCCTAACAAAACCCTGACAGAACTCGACCCGAGTTTGGCCAGAGTTCGGTTAGTGAACGTTGCTTTTTGAACTTGGTCCTCCTGCGGTTACGGATCTTGCCGAGATTTTCTTGTAGGGTTTTGCCCGAATTTTGACTGAGTTCTGCCTTTGGAAAAGATATAAATAGAGAAGGATTTCGATCATTTCAATTCACTCATTCACTTTTATCTCTTCTCTCTAAAGCCTAATGCTCTCTTCCAAAGTGTTCTAAGTTTTAATTTTCAAATCCCAAGCCAGTTACAATCCTCTAGTCGATTTGCTAGTACGGTACGGTCTAGAAGCTTCAGAGCGATTGTAATCAGATGCTTGATTGAAGAAAGACACTTCATAACTGAAGTTGGTCGAGTACTTCGTATCAAAGCTCGCATTTGTAGAAGTTACAAGGACTTCGTATGAAAACTTGCGATATTTTTCAATAGTGGATTCAACTGGAAGCTAGAGTTCTTCAGACTGGAATAGTCCTCACAAAAGGGAAACTAGTATACATTATCGTCTTTGCGTTTGCTTTCTGATCTCTGCTTTTACATTTATTTACTTTTGATATTTCTTTATGATCTTGCTGCTAACTTTTTAAATTAGCAATATTCTGCTGCCTACTCTATTCACCCCTTCTCCTCTAGAGTATTGCGCTTTACGATTCGTTCCTACAATTGTTATCAGAGGGGGTTATACAGGTAAAGCAAGGTAACATTGCAGTTTTTTTATTCTTAATCGTTACATAGATCACAACACAACACATGGCAACTGTGAAGTTCACAAGTGAATGCCAAGCCACAAACAGACCTCCACTGTTTGACGGTACAAATTATACCTATTGGAAAATACGGATGAGTTTCTTCTTGAAATCTCTAGATTTTGACTTATGGTCTATAGTTATTGATGGCTACAAAAAGCCTCCTCGTATTCTTGTTGAAGATGTTTTGGTTGAAAAACCCCTATATTGAGGATGAAAAGAAAAAGGCTAATCTTGACGCACGTGCTATTAACACTTTATTTTGTGCTTTAGACATGACTTAATTTAACAGGGTGTCTACTTGCACAACATCAAATGAAGTGTAGAAACTTCTCGAAGTAACCCACGAAGGAACAACACAAGTCAAGGAGTCAAAGATCAACAGACTTACTATGGAGCATGAGGCGTTCAAAATGAAGCCAAACGAATCTGTCACTTAGATGTTTACGAGATTCCTGGATATTGTAAATCCTTTATCATCATTAGGCAAGGAGTACGGTAACCATGAGAAGATTCTTAAACTGCTACGAGCTCTCACGAAGAACTAGATTCCAAAGGCTACAACAATCATTGAAGGGAACGACCTCTCAACAATGTCTCTCGAAACACTCATGGTAAGCTACTCACTCACGAGCTGGAACTTCAAGACTTTGAAGATACTGCACCAAAGGAGAAGTCTGAGAAGTCGATCGCTTTCAAAGCTTAACATAGAAGAACTGTCAAAGATAATTCCGACGACAGCGACTCTGACACTGAGGATCAAGATCTTATGGTGAGAAAATTTTAGAAGTTCATGAGATTCAACAGAAGAACGAGTACTACAACAGCAACAACAATAACAACGAAGAAGATCCTATGTGCTATAACTGTAAAAAGAAAGGACACATGAAGAAGTACTGTCCAACAGCATCATCATCAACCAGGAAGAACAGTAAATATGACAAAGGCTACCTGAAGAAAACTACATCCCGAAGATATGCCAATACAAGCATATGGCATAAAAGTGAAGCCAGCGACTCAGAAGACGAGCAATCAGATGATGCTGCAAATGTATGTTTGATGGCTTACGATCAGGTAACCACTAACCCTATGTTTGATACCTATGATGATTTTACCTTTGAGCAATTAGGAGAAGCCTTTACTGACCTCTTCGGGGATTACAGAAGACTGCGTAGTAAATACCAGACCTCTAAGAAGGTACTCAAAGAGTACAAAGGTGAAATAGGAAGACTTACCGACCTACTAGATGAGGTTAGAAGTAGTAATAGTTCTAGTGAGGTAGGTGAGCTTTCTTCTGATAAGCTGTTATTACACGAGACCCAAAGACTATCCGAAGAGAAGGACAAGACCATAACCCCAATTAGAGGAAGACTTACTCAAAGAGAAAAAAAGTCTCCAACAAGCTATTGTTAGAAATGATGCACTCACTGCTAAATATAGCTTGTTACATGACACCTCCAAAAAGTTGGAAATTAGGTTAGAAAAACAGCCTGAAGTTGCTACTTCCTACCCTAATACCTCTCACTTACCGAATCATCGGAACACGGTCAAACTCAACACTATCAGACCTAACCAAACCAGACCTTTGCCCAAAAAGACAAATAGGCATGAATTCTTTTACGCTAGAAAACCTAGACCTACAAACAATGCACAACACTCTGCATTCAACACTCAACATGCTAGATGTCAATATTGTGGCACCATTGATCATATTTCTTCTGCATGTAGAGTTAGAAAGCTTGTTGATTTGTAGATTTGTGCATGGATACCAAGAACTAACATTCTAGGACCCTACAAGAAATGGGTACCAAAGTTTTCATCTACAAATTCTTTTGTAGGTGAAATACCCTTCACATGCTAGAAGCAAATGGATCCTCGACAATGGTTGCTCATGACACATGACTGGTGACGCTTCATTATTTGCAACACTGTCGAAGAAGAAAGAAGGATACGTTTCCTTCCGTAATAATTTGAAAGGGTACATAATTGGTATCAGAAATATTGTAAGGCCCCTACCCTGTGATTAAAGATGTCTATCTAATTACCGTGTTAAAACATAATCTGCTCAGCATAAGCCATTTAGCTAACCATGGTTATGGTATTAACTTCGTCAAAGACAAATGTACTATAGTTGATAGCTCAACTGGTAGTACTATCTTTGAAGGTATCAGAAAAGACAATATATATGTTTTCTATTTGTTAGAAGATGCTAACAAAGCAGGTAGATGCTTGACAGCCAAGAGTGATGAGAGTCAACTATGGCACATGAGACTCGGTCATGCAAATATAGACACAATTTCAAGATTAACCATAAAGAAGCTGATACGAGGCTTACCGAACATTTCTTTTAAGAAGGATACGGTATGTAGTGAGTGTGAAAAGAACAAAGCTACCCGATCTGCTTTTAAGTCGTAGAGCTGTAAGTACCACTAGACCTCTACAATTTCTGTATTTGAATTTATTTGAACCTAGTCGAATTGCTAGCCTAAGTGGTAAGTTATATGTATTTGTAATAGTAGATGATTTCTCTAGATACACGTGGGTATATTTTCTTGCATGCAAAAATGATGTATTATCAGAATTCGTCACCGTTTACAAGAAAGTTCAAATGAAAAAGGTTTCATGATTACTCGTATTCGAAGTGATCATGGCGGCGAATTTAAAAATGTAGAATTCAAGCAATTTTGTGACACACACGATTATTTGCATGAGTTCTCTTACCCTAGGACTCCACAACAAAATAAAGTTGTGGAACATAAGAATAGGACTCTATCCGAAATGGCTAGAGTTATGTTAAACCAGTTTAGTCTACCTAAATACCTATGGGATGAAGCTGTCAATACAGCGTGCTATGTTCTCAATAGGGCTCTAATTCGACCTATATCGAAGAAGACTCCCTATGAGCTATGGTTTGATAGAACACCAATTGTTTCTTATTTCAAAATATTTGGTTGTAAATGCTTTATTCTTAATACTAAAGACAATCTGAGTAAATTTGACAAAAAGGCCGATGAAGGTATGTTTTTAGGTTATTCGGCAAGGAGCAAAGGGTACAGAGTCTCCAACAAGAGAACCATGATCATCAAAGAATCAATAAATGTTAAATTTCACGAACTCAATCAACACTCAGTCGACGATGATGATGCAGACATAAGTACACCAAGTACAACTCCTACAGAATCTTCACATAAAGCACCAGCTGATTCTCCAAGCAAATCACGTACATAACTAGAAGTGGGAACCAACAATCCAGAGGATATGCCAAAAGAAGTGAGATTTTTAGCAGAACATCCAAAGGACTTGGTAATTGGTGAAATTACCAGGGGTGTAAGTAGTCGTTCCTCTAGTAAAGATATAGCTTCATGTTTTGCTTTTATTTCAAAGCTTGAACCCAAAATATCGAAGAAGCATGTAGTGATAATTTTTTGTTAGATGCTATGCAAGAGGAATTGAACCAATTTGAATGGAATCAAGTTTGGGAACTTGTTCCCAAGCCCGTTGATCATCCGGTCATTGGCATCCGATGGGTATTACGAAATAAACTGAATGAGAATGGTTTAGTGACTCATAATAAGGTTCGAATCATACCTCAAGGATACAATCAAGAGAAAGGTATCGACTACGATGAAACCTATACCCCAGTTACGAGATTAGAATCCATTCGCATGTTATGTGCATTTGCATGTTTTCATAACTTTAGATTATTTCAAATGGATGTCAAAAGTACATTTTTGAACAGTTTTATAAAAGAAGAAGTTTATGTAGCTCAACCTCCAGGTTTTACCGATTTCAAAAATCCTGATTATGTTTTCATGTTGAAGAAAGCCTTATACGGTTTGAAACAAGCCCCTCGTGCTTGGTACGATCGTCTAAGCTCTTTTCTAGTACTGGATAACGATTTTACAAAAGGGAAGGTTGATACTACACTGTTTATAAAATCCTTTAATAGCAATCTTCTTTTAATTCAAATTTATGTAGTTGATATCATTTTTGGATCTACTGATGAATCTCTCTGTTAAGAATATTCAAAGTTTATGAAGAATGAGTTTGAGATGAGCATGATGGGAGAACTAAAATTCTTTCTCGGACTGCAAATCAGATAAACCAACAATGGTACGTTCATTAATCAAGCCAAGTACACAAAAGACTTATTAAAGAAGTTCGATCTGGAAGCAGTCAAACCATTTGGCACTCCGATGGCAACTTCGACTAAGCTTGATATTGATGAACAAGGCAAACCAGTCAACATACGTAAGTATCGAGGTATGATTAGTAGTTTACTTTATTTAACTGCTAGTCGACCAGATATAATGTTTAGCATTTGCATGTGTGCACGTTTTCAAGCTAACCCTAAGGAATCACATTTGTGCGCGATTAAGCGTATCTTTCGATACCTTAAAGGCACTTCTTCTGTCGGCTTATGGTATCCCAAAACCACTTCGTTTGACCAAACCGGTTACTCGGATGATGATTTTGTTGAATGCAAAGTAGATAGAAAAAGTACCAGCGGCACATGTCATTTTCTAGGCAAAGCTCTAGTCTCTTGGTTTAGCAAGAAACAAAATTCTGTCGCATTATCAACGGTTGAGGCTGAATATATCGCCGCAGGACGTTGTTGTGCACAAATTTTATGGATGAAGAAAACCTTTTACACACACATACCCATTTTCTGTGGCACTAGTACTATTAATTTGACTAAGAATCTAGTATGTCACTCTCGCACTAAGCATATCGAGATTCAACATCATTTTCTTAGAGATCATCAACAAAATGGAGATATAAACCTTGTATACATAGACACAGAGAATTAATTAGCTGATATCTTTACAAAACCTTTAGCGGAAGATCGCTTCAATTATTTACGTCCAGAATTAAGAATTTTATATATCAATAATATTAATTAATTTTGTTTTATCAATTATCTTTTAATACTCAAAAACTGTTTTTGAGACAAGCCTACAAAGGGTCTGACGGTCGAGGCAAAGCAGTATTTAATTGTTTTCCGGTGAACTTCCGTTAGCTGGGACAGTACCCCTACGGCTAATCTGAAACATTCGCTGTGTATCGAAATTTAATTTGTAAAATAATATTAATTATATTAATTGAAATTTAAAATTACTGAACTTGGTATTAAATAATTGAATAGGGATGATGAAAAGAATGTGGCCTGCAAATTTTTTTTTTCAAAATTTATCAAAAGAACCCTAGGCGAACTCGGCCCGAGTTCGACCCAAGTTCGGCCAGAGCTCTGTTGGTGGTATATAAATTTTAAGTCAGAACCCGAGGACCCCTTCTTTTCCAAACTCCTCTTTCAAACAGCAGCTGTCGCCCGAGCCCTCTCCAAACCATAGAAACTCTCTAACCCATTGCTTCCATTCTACTTGGATACTTTAATCCAAAATTTGGATTCGTGCAGAGAATCTCGATCTCTACCACATACTCAACTCTCGGAAGGTATAACATTCTCCTCCTATTTCTTTCAATTCATTAGTTTTAATTCAATTTTGGAAGAAAATGCCTAAGGATTCACTCCATCTAAGAGGAAGAAGACAAATGCCAGTGAAGAGGCATCGCCTTCGAATCCACCAGAGGATTCTCTCTTTTCTCTAGTCCAATTGGCCGACGGTGCGTTCAATGAGTTTTTTTTGAAACTCATGATCACTCATTGTTATGGTACGCTGACTTTGTCATGCATAACATATGCACTGGAGCCCCGATTAAGTGGACTGTGTTTCCTGACCACCGTCCATTATTTGAGGCATTAGGGTTACTCCGACTTGTTACCCTCAAATACCCTATAGCTACTAATGCCATTAGACGATTCTACTACAACTTTGTTTTAGACACTTTCTCTGTTAGAACTCGTGTCGGCGGTATCAACATTGAGTTCGATGATACCATCTTAGCGAAAATCCTTGGTGTTCCTAACAAAGGTGCCCCGCTTGATGATATCACTGAGTTCGATTTTCCCGATGGCATGACTCTTATCAGTTTCAAGAATGACCTTTGTGCACCTGCCCGTGTTCATTCTGGTAAGTTCAAGGCTGCAAACTTGAACTTTTTAAACTATGAGTTGCATCGCATCATCTATTTCACTATTCTTCCTAAATCAACTTCAAAAGATGATGTTACAAATCTTGAACTGTCTACCCTCTAAGATATCATCAAGGGAATTCCATTTTCGGTTCCCACGACAATCATTCAGATGATGGGACGTTGTCACGGAAGAGATAGAAATCTCTCTTATGTGATGTTCATTCCACGCATCTTTCAGCATTTTGATATTGATCTTTCTACTTGTGCTCTGGACCCTGAGCCCAAGTTTCTCCAACAGTCATGTCGCAGCGCAGCCGCTCCTCCTGTACCTCCTACTGCTCATGCTCCACCTCATCAGGATTACCCTATGTCTTTTGGGGGTATTCATCAGCAACTCTCTGATCTGCAGATATTCATCACTGACACATCCAGGGAACGTGAGATCCAGCTGTCTCTAGCTACCGCTATGAGGATGAGGCGGTACGCACTCTCTTTCAGCCCGATAACGCATATGACTGGTACCGTGGTTCTGGTGTTACTCTACATAATTCTGGAGCTGGCACTTCTGGAGCTGTTCCATCCAGACATGGTAGCCGTGCTAGCACTGCTGCTGATGATGACGATTCAGAGGATTTGTGATCTAGACGCATTGTATTTTGTCTAGATGTCACTTTTTGAGACTTTATTATATTTATGTTTACTTGGAAATGCTCCAACATTCCAAGATATCATTAGTACTCTATCTTGTAGTTTATTTTGCACTGAGATTGTGATTGACTGAGCTGATGTATGGTGAACATCTTTTTATGCTTTGCTTAGAATATTTTATTTCAGTTTATCATTTATTCTTGTTATAGCACTATCTCTTTATGCTTCAATATAAACTGTCTGTGAAATGCTTATTTTTCTATATATTATATTTGTATTTCTTCATTGATTGTTCCTTATGCATAAATTGCGGGGGAGCTTTCTCTACAATTATTTTGCTAAGTGACAATGGGGGAGAAATAGGATCTAACATCTTTTGAAGGATACAAGAACATTTTTTTTCCAGGATACAGTACAATTTTGATTATCTTTCAAATCTTATTGATCAAGGTGTTATATCAATCAAGGTTTGTCAATTATCAAAATGGGGGAGATTGTTGGCCCATTGGTCATGGTCAAACCTGATTTTAATAATTGATCAAACTCTGTCTCGATATAAGGGCTGGTCCATCTGGACATGGTGGTTCTGCTAGCACAGCTGACGATGATGACTCAGAGGATATGTGATCTAGATGTGATATATTTTATCTAGATGTCATTTAGTGAGACTTTATTATGTCTATATTTACTTGGAAAAGCTCTGACATTCCAAGACATCATTTAGTCTTTTATCTTTCTTTTTTCATTGAAACTGTGTTGACTGAGATGACGTATTGTGAACATCTGTTTTATGCTTTGCTTAGCATATTTTATTTCAGTTTAGCTTTATTCCTCATTTCTTGTTATAGCACTATTTTTTTTATTATTATGCTTCAACATATAAACTGCCTGTGAAATATGTTAGCCCATTGGTCATGGTCAAACATGATTTTAATAATTGATCAAACTCTGTCTCGATATAAGGGCTACTCAAGTTTATTTGAACTCTTGGACATTGCCAGAGAACTGCTACCCATTCCCTTCAAGACCGAAGCTGTGTCTGCCACTCGAGTCTGTATTTTCTTTATGCAATGTATTTTTACATTGTTTGAGTCTAGGATACATTGTACACTGAGTCGCACTAGCAAATAGGCTACCCTGAAAATGTTTTCAAAATATCCCATGTTTTGAAAAATAGTCCCCTATTTACAAAAAGCTCCTAACTGCTTAAAACAATTTCAAAAATCCCAAAAATCAATATTTGCAAAAACCTAACAAAACCCTGACAGAACTCGGCCAGAGTTCGGTTAGTGAACGTTGCTTTTTGAACTTGGTCCTCCTGCAGTTACGGATCTTGCCGAGATTTTCTCATAGAGTTCTGCCCGAATTCTGCCCGAATTTTGACGAAGTTCTGCCTTTGGAAAAGCTTTAAATAGAGAAGGATTTCGATCATTTCAATTCACTCATTCACTTTCATCTCTTCTCTCTAAAGCCTACTGCTCTCTTCCAACGTGTTCTAAGTTTTAATTTTCAAATCTCAAGCTAGTTACAATCCTATAGCCGATTTGCCAGTGCGGTACGGTCTAGAAGCTTCAGAGCGATAGTAATTAGATGTTTGATTGAAGAAAGACTTCACAACTGAAGTTGGTTGAGTACTTCGTATCAAAGCTCGCGTTTGTAGAAGTTGCAAGGACTTTGTATGAAAACTTGCGGTATTTTTCACTAGTGGATTCAACTGCAAGCTAGAGTTCTTCCGACTGGAATAGTCCTCACAAGAGGGAAACCAGTATACATCGTCGTCTTTGCGTTTGCTTTCTAATCTCTGCTTTTACATTTATTTACTTGTGATATTTCTCTGTGATCTTGCTGCTAACTTTTTAAATTAGCAACATTTCGCTGCCTACTCTATTCACCCCCCTCTAGAGTATTGCGCTTTACGATTCGTTCCTAGAAAATATTTGTTTATCCACATTTTTTTGTGTACTTCTTTAATGTTTGTTCCTTATGCATGAATTGTGGGAGAGCTTCTCTCTTTGCAATTATTTTGCTAAGTGACAACGGGGGAGAAATAGGATCTAACATCCTTTGTAGGATACATAAATTCTTTTTCAGGACACAGTACAGTACAATATTTTGATTTTTTCAAATCTAAAAGATCAAGATGTTATATCGGTCAAGGTTTGTCAATTATCAAAATAGGAAAGATTGTTGGCCCATTGGTTATGGTCGAATTGGATTTTAATAATTGATCAAACTCTGTCTCGATGTATGGGCTATTTGAACTCTTGGACAACTGCTAAAGAACTGCTACCTATCTGTTCAAGACTGAAGCTGATTTTGTCGTATGAGTCTGTATTTCTATATACAATGTAATTTTTATATTTATTGAGTCTAGGAATACATTATACACCGAGTCGTACTGGCAAATAGGCTACCCCAAAACATTTTCAAAGTATTCTATGTTTTGAAAAACGGCCCATTTTACAAAAGCTCCTAACTGCTTAAAACTTTTCATAAAGCCAAAACCCAAAATCTGTTTTCAAAATGGCCAGAAAATCAAAAACAACCCTAGGAGAATTCGGCCCGAATTCACCTTTTTGATTTTTGAACTTGGTCTTCCTGCTGTTACGGATGTAACAGCTACTTGCCGCGATTTTCTCATAGAACTCTGCCCGAATTCTGTCTGAATTCTATCAGAATTCTGACTTTGGAAAACCTATAAACAGAGAAGGATTTCAATCATTTCAACTCACTCATTCACTTTCTCATCTCTTCTCTCTAAGCTTAAACGTCTTCCAAAGTGTTCTAAACCTTTTATTTTCAAATCCCCAGCCAGTTATAATCCTCTAGTCGATTTGCCAATGCGGTACGGTCAGAAGCTTTAAAGTGATTGTACTTGATTGAAGAAAGACACTTCACAAATGAAGTTGGTCGAGTACTTCGTATCAAAGCTCGCGTTTGTAGAAGTTGCAAGGACTTCGTATGAAAACTTGTGGTATTTTCCAATAGTGGATTCAACAGGAAGCTAGAGTTATTCTGACTAGAATAGACCTCACAAGAGGAAAACCAGTATACATCGCCGTCTTTGGATTTGCTTTCTGATCTCTGCCTTTACATTTATTTACTTGTGATATATACATTCTCTGTGATCTTGTTGCTAACTTTTTTTTAATTAGCTATTTTCTGCTGCCTACTCTATTCACCCCCCATCTAGAGTATTACGCTTTACGATTCGTTCCTACAGGAACTTCGCAAGTGAAGGAGTCCAAAATCTCACGACTAACATAAGAGTATGATGCCTTCAAATTGAAACCTAATGAGACTATTACAAATATGTTTACTCGATTTCTTGATATTGTTAACCCCTTATCTTCCCTTAGAAAAGAATACATCAATCATGAGAAGATTCGAAAGGTACTTCACGGGTTGAAAAAGAACTGGAATCCTAAGGCAACAACCATTATTGAAGGAAATGATCTCACTACAATGACTCTTGAAACTCTCATGGAAAAGCTTATGACATATGATATGGACCTTAAAGACTTCGAAGAGCCTACACCAAAGGAGAAGGCTATAGCATTCAAAGCGCATCATAAGACAACCTCCGATGACGAAAGTGAGACAACGAGCAAATGACCCTCATGAAAAAGAACTTCAGAAGATTCTTCAAGTAGGAGAAGACAAACAAGAAGAAGAAAGATTCCAAGGACGACAAAGAACTAATATGCCACAACTATAAAAAGATAGGTCACATCAAGAAAGATTATCTTGTTGTAAGAAAGGAAAGCAGATATGATCAATCAGGCAAAAGAAGGACTTCGACAAGACATTAAGCTAATACCAGCATCTGGTGTGAAAGTGAGGCGCGCGATTCTGAAAAAGAAAAAAAACCCTCGCAACATAGGAAACCTATGCTTCATGCTTACGGATGCTAAGGTAATATCGAATCCTCTTTATGAAGAATTTATATTTGATGAATTGTCTGATGCCTTCACTATTCTATTAGAAGATCAAAGAAAAATGATAGATTTTCTAAGCAATAGGGCTAAATTTTTTACAAAATGAGTTTTCTAAGCAATTTCAAATGCTAGAAGACATTAGAAACTCTTCTAGTAACACGGATGAGGTTACTTCTTCAAAATTAAGTTCACATGACACTCTTGAAAGCTTAAGAAAGCCAATCGAAAAAATGTAAAACTCAATGATCTCCATGAACTAGAAAAAAAAGGTATAACATTGCTACTCAGAGGTTAGATGCACTCACGGCCAAGTACAATGAAGACTGTGACGTCTCTAAAAAGTTAGAGATTAAGTTGGGTAAATAGGTTGTCAAGCCTGTAGCTCAAGTGAACACAAGTCACAAGACTAAGCACAAACACAACACAACCAACACTACTAGAACTGCTAGAAGTCATGCATTCATGTATACTTTTTCACACAAGAAGTCACACACGTCTTCAAAAACACATACATGATCTTCGAACTTCACCTAGCACTAACACTTCTGCAACATGTCATTATTGTGGTATAAAAGGACATGAATCACATCAATGCAAGATTAGGAAGCTTGTAGATGTGTATGTATATGTTTGGGTTCCAAAAGCTAACAAATTCGGACCCTCAAGAAAGTGGGTACCAAAGGTTACATCTTCAACTTGTGTTGTAGGTGGACCTTCCTCCTCCCACTAAAACCAAGTAGAACCTCGATCGTGGTTGCTCCAGGCATATGACGGGTGACAATACTTTGCTTGCAACTCTATCGATGAAGAAAGAAGGCTGTCTCCTTTGAAAATAATTTGAAAGGACATATAATTGGAATTAATGACATAGGTACTTCTCCCTCTCCCATTATTAAAAATGTATGTTTATTAACAGAATTAAAATATAACCTACGAAGTATTAGTCAATTGACTGATCATCGTTATGGAATTAATTTTGTTAAGGATAAATGCGTTGTTTATCATAAAACCTTTGGAATAATTTCCTTTGACATATGCAACATATATGTATTATATCTGTCAGAATGTACTAACAGTACAGGAAAGTGTCTATTCACATCTTGAGATGAAAGTTGGATATGGCATATGCATCTTGGACATGCAAACATGGACATTATTATAAGATTGTCCACAAAGAAACTGGCAAGAGGCTTACCTGATATCATATTCAAGAAATATATAGTCCATGTCGAATGTGAAAAGAACATGACATCTAGATAATCTTTCAAATCGACAAATTTTATAAGTACCTCTAGACCACTGTAATTATTACATATGAACTTGTTTGGACCAAGTAGAGTCGCCAGCCTTGGCGGTAAGCTTTATGCTTTCATAATAGTTGATTATTATTCACGATATACTTGGGTTTACTTTATTACAAATAAAAATGAGGCCTTTTCTGAATTTGTCTTTTTGTAAAAAGGTACAAAATAAGAAAGGATTCATGATTACTCACATTCGAAGTGATCATGGAGGAGAATTTGATAACCATGACTTTAAAACATTTTGTGATTCAAATGTTTTATCACATGAATTCTTTTGCCCTAGAACTCCTCAACAGAATGGCGTTGTGGAGAGGAAGAATATAACTCTTGGCGATATGGCCAGAGTTATGTTTAACCAGCATAATCTTCCAAAGTATTTTTGGGCTGAAGCTGTTTATACAGCATGCCATGTTCTGAACAGAGTTCTTATTAGACCAATTTCTAAGAAGACTCCGTATGAATTATGGTTCAATAGAACTCCTAACATCAGCTATTTCAAAGTGTTTGGTTGCAGATGTTTTATCTTAAACACTAAAGGCAATTTAGTGAAATTTGATTAAAAAAAGCTGATAAAGGCATATTTTTGGGATATGCTCCAAAGAGCAAAGGATATAGGATATTTAACAAAAGATTACTCGTTGTTGAAGAATCGATAAATGTCACATTCGATGAGCTGAACTGTCAACGCAATAACGATAGTGACAATGAAGATGAGAAAACTCCCTCAGACAAAACACCTGAAGATACACCTACCTCGTACCTGGAGAGTCTACCGAAGCGATTGCGGTTTAGACCAAATCATCCAGAAGAACTGGTAATATGTGATGTATCACAAGGTATAAGTACTCGTTCAAGCACTAGAGATATAGTTGCTAATATTGCATTCATTTCTAAAATAGAACCTAAGAATGTTGTAGAGGCTTTTAATGATAAATTTTAGATTTCTGCAATGTAAGGGACTAAACCAGTTCGAACGAAATCAAGTTTGGGAACTTGTTTCCAAATCTATTGATCATCCGGTCATTGGTACCAAGTGGGTGTTCTGAAATAAGTTAGATGAGAATGGTTCTGTCACACGCAAAAAAAAGCACGTCTAGTAGCTCAATGCTATAATCAAGAAGAAGGCATTGACTATGATGAGACATATACTCCAGTTGCTAGACTAGAATCCATTTGTATGCTTTGTGCTTTTTGCAAGTTTTCATGGTTTCAAACTATTTCAAATGGATGTCAAAAGTGCTTTTCTAAATGGTTTTATAAAAGAAAAATTTCTTGTTAAATAACCTCATGATTTTAAAGATTTCAAAAATCCTTATCACATATTCAAGCTTCGTAAGGCTATCTACAGACTCAAACAAGCACCTCGTGCATGGTATCAGCGCATTAGTTCCTTCTTACTTGAATACGGTTTTTCAAAAGGAAAGCTCGATTCTGTTTTGTTATAAAATCTTTGGATTGGCATATCTTACTAGTGGAGATATATGTATGTTTGCCATTAAAATCTTTTGATTGCAAATTTCAATACAAACAGAACAGTGTTACAATGTAGGACTTAGATGTAGTCCTAGTAGTACACTTTTGTTTATCTGGGTCCCTTGTACCGATGGAGCGAGTGGTAATGCGTTGACTCCGTTGACGATCTGACGACGGTTCTCGGTTCTCTGAAGGTCTGAGTTGCTCTGGGTGTGGGAGCTTGCGGAAAGGAAGAAGGCGTTGAGTGTCTGTATCTGCCTCTCTGTATATCGGTGGTTGTGCGATATATATTCTCCGTATGTGTGGAAGAAGGAAATGATCCCTCTATTTATAATCTGCAGGCTGGCTTCTCATGCGCGCATATGTAGGATGCGCCGGTACGTGGGGATGCCACGTGGTTGAAGCTGTGGGAGGCGCATGGATGATGTGCCATCATTTGTGGTTTGAATCCTTCATGCTGCTATTGTGGGCTGGCACGTAGCAGGGGAGAGGATCTTTCTGTTGCTGAGATCTTGGGTGATTAGCACCCCTTCATAGGCTGAATCAAGTCAAAGAACACGTGTTGTAGGTCCATGGTTCGAAGATCTCGGAATTGGTGGGGAATGATCTGATAGGGTGCGCCCGAGATTGGGCGCATGAGGAGGCTTGGGCTCGTAACCTTTAGGAGTCACGAACCATTCGGGGCGCATGGCTTTTGAGGTGCATGCGAGGCTTCGGTGGTGACTTTACTTCTGTCTTTAGGGATCAGAGAAAAGTCTGAGGCGCATGGCTTTTGAGGTGCATGCAGAGATTTAGGCGCATGGCTGCGGAGGCGCATGCGAAGTGGTTGGGCGGCCACGTGGCTGTAACCGCCAGAGAAAAGTAATGATGATGCTGACGTTGGTGACGCTTCGTCTTCTGTAAAAGCTGTCAATTGTTCAGTCCTCGGGGGACGTGCTGCCAACCCTGTTAGATTTCAGCATTTAATATTCTTGACAAGTGATAGGCTGTTGAGTGGGCGCATCGATCGGCGTTCCACTAGGCACATGGGGATGCATGAGGGCGCTTCCTTGGACGGTGCTTGGTGCTGAGGGGCGCATCTGTATGATACGCGGTCTGACCGGCGCATCCGTCTTGCATGATGCGTCTTTATTGGTCCGACTGTTACGTTCTTCGAGTGCTTTAAATAGCTGTTTTTGACTTGGCTGAATTCGAAGCGTCAGGTTCATCACCATTTAATGCAAATTTATTGCACGGGATTCGGAGAGACAGCCACTTGGCGCGTGGGTTTGATTTGCCCGGCCTATAAATAGTGGCATGGAGAGAGTTTGCTTCTCGTTCTCTCACGTCCTTCTGAAATGAATTTGTTTGCTCGAGCGTATTTTGTTGAAGAGATGCTCCCGAGGGTGAAGATGCGATGCATTGTCTTCATTGATGTACTTGATGGTGACTGTTACATCCAAAAGTCAGAGTCGAGGGCTTCAACGGCAGGCAGAAGGTGCCTGTTGCATCCAAAGATCGGAATGCTCGAGCCTCATCTCCGTTATGCTGGAAGAGCCGCAGATCGAAATTGCGGTGCTGCGGCTTTGGAGGCCCTTTCTTCTGTCAGTGTGGGTGTTGCCCATTCTGGTTGTGTTGAAAGCTGCTCCTTTAGCCTTGTTTCGATTGCGGTCTTCCTTGGTCTTTGGAGGCTCTTTTGAAGCCTCCTTTAGCCGCATGTTAATTTGTGGTGCTCTTCTCTTCCTTGGGTTGAAGAGCTCCTCCTCCAGCTCGAGGGTTAATCGCTCACCCTACATTCTGCTCAGTAAGTCGAAGTCATATGCTGAGACTTCATGATACACCTAACTGAGCTGCTGAAGGGATGCACATAACTGAGGATGAACATAACTGAGCTGCTGAAAGGATGCGCGTGGCTGAGAGCGCATGGCAAGATGCGCCTGGCTGAAAGCGTATGGTGAGATGTGCCTGTTTACGAGCGCATGGTGGCTGCTGCGCCTGGCTGTAGACTTAGGGTTTTTTCTTTTTGTAGAAATTCTCCTTTGTACAACCTTTTCTAGACATGTAATAGACTTTTATATGAGAATAAAAATCTTCCTTTAATGTCTATGCTTTTGCTGTTTGCTGTGCTAAGTACTTCATCTGAGCTGCCTGGCGCATGTAGTATTTGGCGCATAGGGTTTCTGGTCCTGAAATTCCATGCTTCTACAAGATTTCCTTCAAAGTTTTCAAAACTTTTTTTCAAGTTTTGGAATACTTTGAATAAGAAGCATGGCGGTTGGGGCGCATGACTGTTCAGGCGTATAGATACTCCGTGCATCAGTGATGGGGCGCATGCTCCTCCAAGTTAATGCAAATGATAACGCTTCGATAACCAAGAAGATTAATGATGATCTTTTTGGATTTATTTGCAGTTATCTTCTCGCAGAACCCGAGGCGGCGGCTGAGGTCACACTTCATCGGTTCACGCGTGCGACTGAGCCTATAAATAGACGTGAGATGAAGAGAGAGAGAGAGCTCTTCCTCTCTTTGCTTTGTCTTTTAGAGTTCTTCTTTTTGAAAAACCCTAACTTTCTTCCTTCAAGGAATGGCTCCCAAGACTCCTCGCGGCGGTGCTGGCAAGGAAAAGGAGCCCACGGAGTTCGCCGAGGAGGACGCTCCGGTCACCATTGTGACTCCGGCCGACGTTCGGCCTGCGGTGACGGGTGGGTGTCGTCTTCCAACCTTTTTAGACGAGTTAGGATCACACGGCTGAATGTTGGTGTGCTCTAACTCTTTGTTGCCGACGCGCATGGACTTCTGTCCTGATGATGCGCCAAAGTTTTACTGCTAATGCGCATGGGTTTACAACCTGATGATGCGCCGAAGCTTCGCTGCTGACGCGCATGGGTTTACACCCTGATGATGCGCTGAAGCTTCACTGCTGATGCGCATAGGTTTAGGCCCTAATGATACGCCAGGCTGCTTGACACACTTTGTCTTTTTTTAAAGCTGACTTATTTTTTGCTGTGTCAGTGTCGATGACTATCCCTTTGCATAATGAAGTTCTTCTGGATGCTTCTTTTTGTCAAATAGGAGTTGATTTCGACGAGGAGGTTATTAACCCCGCGAAGGATGCTATCTTACTGAATCAACCTCCCGAGAGAATGCTGCAAATCCAGAATCAGTCGCTGGTTTTCCTCCAGAGTATGATGGAGAGCGGCAAACTGGAATCCGCTGAGTCCGAGGATGTGACCTTCTTGAAACCTGCCTTTTTGTCCGAATTTTATCTAAGGCAGTATTGACTGCATACTTGATAATATGGCTCCGGGATTGTGTGTTCGCGGGCGGATCTGGCTCTGTGGAGAGGGTAAATCGGAACCTTATTTTGCCAGCAGTGAAATTGGTCTTTGGTCGTCCTTTGGCTCTCCTTCCCGCGATGGTGTGTAACCTGTTGCGGGGTTTGAGGACCTTTGCTGATGATGTGATCCATGGGAGAGGTAGGAACGACAACTTTCCCCGGGCCGAGCTACCATTCCATTATCTGATGGGATGGTTGATTCTACATCATCCGAACGTGATGAGTCCAGGCCCAGAAGAGGATCACGTTGAAGGTGATGCCTTTATCCGCCGCTTCTACAAGAGGAAGTGGTTGCACACTGGCATCCCCGTTTGCAGGAAAGTCTTGTCTTATCTTCAGGGGTGGGAGATCGTCAAGGTCGGTCCCATCTTCAAAGATTTTGAGGCTGACCAAGATTTGGACGACTCTGGTGAGGATGCGATCACTCTGCCGAAATAGGGATTTCGTTGGTTGCAGAGTATTCGGCCTTCCCACTTGGTCTACCGCAACCAAAATAAGTGTTATCTGGAGCCATATCTGCCAAGCCGGTTTGCTCGCCAGTTTGGCTACACCCAACTAATGTTACGGAATCCCAGTAACAGTCTGGGGTTTGCTGGGAGTTTACTGAATGGAGCCCAGGGTTGGCAATATTACATCGCCGGGTGCACTAGTGTTCATTTCAACACGCCGGTTTGCAACCCTCGGCCATAGATCCTATATTCGGCCGTTAAGCTGTATTGCACCATGAATACTATGTCTCCTGATTATGATAGGGAGACCAGTTTCATCATTGGAACACAGCTAGAGGCTACGACGAATATGTTGGTGGCGGTTCGGTCATATCATCCACCAGAGTTGGCGGGATATCGGGCTGCTGCTGTAGCATCAGTGAGAGGTAATCGGGAGGATCCCCCTGCTGGGAAGAGATGGGCTGACGCAGACGCCAGTTCGTCTGTACCAAAAAGGCCGAGGAAAGTGACGACTCCAAAGGCCACGGGGGCGCCGTTTGTAACGTCTGTGGAATCAGTTCCTGTTGAGGTAAAGAGTCCTCCACAGTCTGGCACATCTTGTCATTTTGGTGACCTGTGCTTTTCTTCTTGTAGGGATCGTCGAAGAAGAAAACTCGTGTTTTGAAACCGGGCGTCAGTAAACCGAAGGAGGTGGCAAGCTCTTCTGATGAGCGCATTCCTCCGATGATAATGTCTCCAGTGGAGGAGATTCCTGAAAATATTGTTCCTGCGAAGATTTTAGTATCTCCAGATTATGTTAGAAGGGAATCTGAGGTTGAAGCAGTTCCCAGGATGGTGCAAGCCGCCGTGGGGGCCGTGGACATTGAGGGTCCAGCAGAGACGGGGCTTCCAGATGAGGAAGTAGAGTGGAGTTCGTCGTCTTCAGATGATGTTCCTCCAGAGATGCGTGAGCCTGTTGCGGGGGCAACAGATGTGATTGGAACAGAAGAGAGGGTTGATTCCCCTCCTTGTCATGATGAGGAAAGGGCGGCTGTACCGTTGTCGAGCCCAACCCCAGACTCAGCAGCGGAGGCTGAGGTAGCTGCCGACTGGGAGGTAGCGACAGATTCTATCCCCGCGGAGGGATTTGATGGTGAAAGTGAGACTCGCCCGTCGAGCCTGACTCTAAGGGGGTTGAGTCAGGAGACAAGTGTTGATCTCACTGTTCTGCCGGAGGGAAAATATCCCGTACTGCCTGCTGATAGCGTGTTGGGGACGGATGAAGTAGCCACTGACGTCGGTGGTCCCTCTGAGGTTGAGAAGGATAAGGGTTTGCTAGAACCCTCTATCGCTCCTTCTACTTGGGGTACGATATTGACGCCTCTCTTGGCTTCTTCTGCTCTTTTGGCTCCTCGGGCTAGTAGTCAAGCCCCTGTTGAGGAAGAGCCCGTTGATGCCGAGTTTCCAGCCTCGCAGGTTGAGGTTGGCGGGCCCTCTTCCGGTCCGCTGTCTAGAGCAACTCCTCCTACTCTTGCTATGACGCCGCAGGTGCTAGTGGATGCAGATGAGTATGTGAAATTCATTATTGAGGCGGTGTATAAGATGCTGCAGAGAGGCGTATCGGCAGTGATGGACGCCAATAGGAGCTTCGCGACGGCAAAAACTCTGGCACTGCCTCACATCAATCTGATACGTTCCCACCAGGGCCATGATCATATGGCCGAGATTCTGGAGGCCTCGGTGGCCGAGCTAGACCAGCTGCTTTTCGAGTTTCAGTGTATCCAACGAAATGATCTCTCCATACTGATAGACACGGAAAAGGAGAAGTTGATCGCTAAGACTGAATCCTCCTATCTGGCCACCGTGGGTGTCTGGGAACGCGAGGTGGCTGAGACTGAAGCTGCGGTGGAGAGGTTGTCTCAGTCCATGCAGGAGAAGGTGGAGCTGCGAGCTGCGTTGGACGCTAGTATAGCGGAGGTTGATGCCAAGATTCGCCTTCTTGAAGACCAGCGTGCCCAACTCTTGTTAGATGCTGAGCGAGTCCAAGCTGAACACATAGCATCTAAGGAGAAGGAAGCAGCTTTCACCCACCGGGCTCTTACCCTGGCTCATCTAGGGGTGCAACTCGGGCGGGTTGGGTCGGACTTGAGGTCAACCCAAGCCCAACCCGATGAATCATAAGCCTAGTCCGAGCCCAAGCCCGGCCCGACCTCCGGTTCAACATATGAAGTCCAAGACCAAATCCGGAGGATCGGGTTTGGCTCGGGTTGGGTCGGGTCCATCGAATTTATCGGGCTCTAATATACTAACTGAAATAATTTTAAACAAAAGTAATATTAAACACATAATTAAATAGTAATCAAGTCTTGATAATTACAAAATACAAACTGAAATAAGATTTAGGATAAGGAGTTGAAGAGTTTGGGTGAAGAAGTTTAGGATTTAAACTTTTTATTTAAGAAGTATGACTATATATATATATATATATATATATATATTTAAGAAGTATGACTATATATATATATATATATATATATATATATATATATATATAAATATATATATATATATATATATATATATATATATATATATAAGTCGGGTTTCGGGTTCCTCGGGTAACCCGACATATGAACCCGAGCCCAACCCAATTTATGACCGGGTTCAAATATTTGAACCAAAATCCGAGCCCGAACCTGAGTATCTTCAACCCTAATCCAACCCATTAACGGGTTTACCCGATCGGGCTCGGGTTTAGCCCGCCCAAGTTGCACCCCTAGGCTCAGCAGCAGCAACAGTTGGACGAGAAGCATGAGGATGACACTTCTCCTGAGGCCATAGAAACGATACGTCAAGAAGCCGAACGCCGGGTCCTGGCGACTGTAGAGACTCGGGCGGCAGACTTGAAGCGTCGGATCGAAGAGCTTTCGGCCAACCCCGGGGATGTTTAGGGATTGTAGTCTCTTCTTTTCTTTTTTTTGCAACTCTTGCTGGGGGTGTATTTCTTTACTTTAAAATAAAGAATGAAGAGTTTCGTGGTGTGTTCATTTTTGCTGTCATGAACTTGATAATTTGTGTGGACCTATTATCTTTTGCGTACCTTGGTTTTTAGGTACAGATAACAAGTTTTAGAGAACCGACATGCATGCTCAGAGGTGATGTGGACGTGGCAAATATGGGGTTCAAATGATTGAATCTTCCTACTCAGAGGTATTATGGACGTGGTAGAAATGACTAGAGGGATATGCGGAACTACTCAGAGGTAATATGAACGTAGAAGTTCTGCGATCAATGTACGACAACGCAGGGGTTGTCTGTACGGGATGTTTACTCAGAGATAATGTGGACGTGGTAAACATGATGGGTAGCGTAGTCTTACGGAGTGTAAGATTCCTCTTTGTAGGGCGTAGGGGAACAACTCAGAGGTGATGTGGACGTGGTTGTCCTTCTACTGGGAAATGCCACGAAACAGCTTGGTTCCGGAAGCGTAAGATTTTGTGGAAGAGAATTATATGTGAGCCCTGATGATTGGGTCCACAGACTCCCTTGTTGGGTGGAGATGAAAGTACATGTCAAGAGTAGTACTTCTTTAGGAACTTGCCATTGATGGGCATCATGAACAAGTCCCCATTGGGTTTGGCGAGGCAGTAAGCACCGTTTGAGTATACCGTCTCTATGATGAAAAGTCCCTCCCACTTGGGCTCGAACTTTCTCGGTGTCTTGTGAGTCAACACCATCGGCCTCCTGACTGCCAGGACCAGGTCGTCTACTTGGAAAGTTCTCTGCTTGACCTTCTTGTTGAAAGCCTGTGATATACGGGCTTGGTAGAGTTCGATGCGTTGTTGAGCTAGGAGACGTTTTTCGTCAAGGGCCTCCAATTCTTGCAGACGGCGACGTTGATTATCTTTCTCTGTTAGTTGATTTGTGATTGCTACACGGAGTGAGGGTATCTGGATCTCAAGAGACAGTACCGCTTCGCTCCCGTAGACCAGGAAGAATGGTGTGTTGCCCGTCGGGGTCCGTACTGTTGTGCGGTAGGCCCAAAGGCATTCACCAAGCTTTTTGTCCCAATCGCGTTTATTGGATGACACGACTTTTTGAGTAGCCTGACGATAGTCTTGTTGAACGCCTCGGCCAATTTGTTTGCTGCCGGATTGTAGGCGGTTGAGGCCACATTTTGAATACGATTCTTGTCGCAGAATCTGCTGAAAACATGGCTAATGAACTGAGGACCGTTATCGTGGATAATCCTCCGGGGTACCCCGAAACGGTAGATGACATGGTGCTTGATGAAGCTGATCACCCTAGAGCTCTTCACTTCCGCCAGTGAAACTGCTTCTGCCCATTTGGAAAAGTAGTCGGTGATGGCTAGGATGAAGCGGTGTCCCCTCGATGAAGGAGGGGTGATTGGTCCTACAATCTCCATACCCCAAGCTTCGAAGGACCAGGAGGCGACCGTAGGATGTAGTAGTTCTGACAGTGTATGGATGAAGTCAGCGTGAAGCTAGCACGCATGGCACTTCTTAGTATAGTCGACAGCGTCGGCTGCCATGGTTGGCCAGTAGTAGCCCAAGCGTCGCAGTCGATCCTGCAACTTAGGGCCAGGTTGATGGGCCCCGCAGGTTCCATCGTGAGCTTCTCGAAGGGCTTCGGCTGCTTCTTTGTTGGACAAACATCGAAGGAGAAGTCCATCGTAGGAGCGTCGGTACATCATTTTAGTAGCTGTATCGTAATAGAATCGAAGGGAGCCCCTACTGACTGAGACGGCTTCTTTCAGGTCCTCTGGGAGAATTCCGTAGACAGCAAAGTCGATGAACGGGAACCTCCAGTCTCGGACATTAACACCAGTACTTATTGACATGGCATGGGCCATTTGTGAGCATAGGTTGTTTTTAGGACAGACCAAGTCTCGACCAACTACCATGACGTAGTGTTGAGTCCCGAGGGGTGCTGCCAATGGGGCTGTGAGGCCAGCCAGAGCGTCAGCCTCCAGATTTTGTAAACGAGGTACATGTTCGTTGAAGAACTTGGTGAAGGTTGAATTGATGTTCAATGCAACTTTATGGTAAGGAATCAGATCTTCATGGCGAACTTCGTATTGCCCTCTGATCTGGTTAACGACGAGTTTTGAGTCGTCGTAGGCTTCCAGATGATTCACCCCTAGCTGTTGTGCCAGCTGGAGTCCCATAATGAGCGCATTGTACTCGGCAACATTGTTGGAGCACGGCTTCGAAAGAGAGTAAGCACGCTGGATGACCAGCTGATCGGGGGAGACTAAGACTACCCCCACTCCTACGATGATTTGGTCTTTGGGGCCTGTTCTTGAAGCGCCATCGAAAAACATCCGCCAGACGGAGCTTTCTTCGGTGACGTTTGATTCTTGGACCTCATCCGGGATGTCTTCATAGAGTCTGGAGGACTCTGGGATGGGGTGTGCAGCTAAAAAGTCGGCCAGAGCCTGACCCTTAACGGCTTTTTATGGAACGAACACCATATTGTATGGCGTTAACAGGATCGCCCATGTAGCGAGCCGGGAGTTCAATGATCCTAGCTTCGTCATGAGAACTCTGAGTGGATTGACTCGGGAGACGACATGAATCGTCTGGCCCGAGACATAATGGCGAGTCTTCTGGATGGCGAATACCAAAGCCAAACACTCCTTCTCAATGGGGTTGTACCGGTGTTCGGCCCCAATCAGTATTCTACTGAGGTAGTAGATAGCTTGCTCATAGCCTGCATCGCTGTTCTGAGCCAGCAGAGCGCCGAGGGAATGATCCTTGGCACGGACATAGAGGAGAAATGGTTTGCCGGTGACGGGTGCTACCAGGACTGGCGGGCTCGTTAAGTAAGCCTTGATACCGTCGAAAGCTTTTTGGCATTCCTCCATCCAGACGTAAGAGACTCCCTTCTTCATGAGCTGAGTGAAGGATTGATATTTTCCGGAAAGGTTAGCTATAAACCTCCGGATGTATGCCAGACGCCCCTGCAGGCCTCGAAGCTCTCGGAGGTTCTTCGGAGGGTCTATGTCCAGGATGGCTTTGGTCTTTTCGGGATCGACATGAATGCCTTTCGCCGTGATAATAAAGCCAAAGAACTTTTCGCTAGAAACCCCTAGGAAGGATTTAGCGGAGTTCAACTTGAGTTGATGTGCTCGCATGAGATTGAAGACTGTCTTCAGGTCTTGTAGGTGATCTCCTTTGAGACGGCTCTTGACTGCGATGTCATCAACATAGCATTCGACTGTCTTACGAAGATGCTGACGGAATATGGTGCTCATAGCTCGTTGGTATGTTGCACCAGCATTCTTCAAGCCGAAGGGCATCACTGTGTAACAAAAGACCCCCTTCGGAGTCCTGAATGACGTGTGTTTTACGTCATCGGGGAACATCTTGATCTGGTTGTAGCCCGAATACCCATCCATGAAAGATATGAGTTCAAAGCCACATGTGTTGTCGATCATCACGTCGGTGATTGGAAGCGAAAATTTGTCCTTCGGACAAGCAGTGTTGAGATCCCTGAAGTCGATACAGACTCGTATCTTTCCATTCTTCTTGGTGACAGGGACAACGTTGGCTATCCAATCCGGGTGTTGTTCTTCACGGATGAAGCCGCTGATCAAGAGTTTGTCCACCTCCTGATCGATGGCGTTCATGATGTCAGGACGAAAGCGTCGCTGTTGTTGTTTGATAGGCTTGGCATCAGGTAAGATGTTGAGCCTATGCATCGCGATCTGAGGATCAAGTCCCGGCATATCTTCGTAGCTCCAGGCAAAGACATCGATATATTCTTTAGCCAGCTGGATTAAAGATTTCCGGTCTTCTCCTTTTAGGCTTTTGCTGATGAAGATGGGTTTGGAAGAAGATCCATCCCTAAGGTCGATCTGCTCGACTTCGTCTTCGGTAGGAGGTTCACGTAATTCAAAACGAGACTCCCACTATTCTCCTAGGCGTTGAGCCCAGGGTTCTTCCTCGAAGAATTCTGGCGTTTGGTCTTCGCCTTTATCTCCTTGCAATTGCACAGATGTCATGTTGGCTGATAGCACTTTCTTGAAGACTGAGCCGATACTGGTATCGAAATCCCAAGTTGATGCTTCGGATGAATGAGAATGTTCTACTTCTTCTGCCTCCGAACTCTATGGAGTTGACGGCGGCGTGACATAGCCCACCCCCCGTCGAGTTCGATTATAGTAGTCATGCGGCTTTCCTTTAGGTGTTGGAAGCCGGAGAGGGAGACGTCGACCCTTGTCGTAGTTCAGGCCTTTGTTGCTTTTTAGGTCGTAACCTATCTTCTGGATGAGGTACTTTGCCTTGTCCGTGTACCGATAGACTTGTATTCTGTCGGTATCTGGTTCTGGCTCGAGTGGCGGGAGGTCTTGATGATGCTCAACTTTGCCGAAGATGATGGATTCTTCGTCTCGATTCCGCGGCAGGACTACAAAATAGACCCCTTGGGACGGGACTACTCGATTTACATGATGGACGGTCGTTATTTGTGTTTGCAACGACCGTAGAGCGTTATCTAATGTATACATGGCATTCCAATGTGGAAGACTAGAATAATTAAAAGACACTCTATTATTGATGAAACACGAGATTTTGTCCCGCGGGATTATATTGTCCAGAGAGGGTGCATCTACATCAGCAGAGATATATTTCCCTAGCTCTTATCTGTGAGTACTGTGATTGGATCGGGAGAGTCCACCACAGCTTTGATCTTGGGGTCCGAGAGGGCTATGTGGGCCTTCTCCGGCAGCTTGTATGAGACAGATGATTGCGACGGCTTGCCCTTAAGACGCACCTTCAGAGGTGCCTCAATTGCGCCTTCGGTGATTGGCACCATCCCCTGTAGCTTTTCCACAAGGGGAGCCGATGTTTGAGGCGGCTTTCCCTTGAGCCGTATCTTCAGGAGAGCTTCAGCTGGTGTTCTACCCGGTGCAGTTGGTGCTTTTCCAGGTAGCATGATGTTCATGGGGGGCAACTTCTGAGGCGGCTTCCCTTTTAGTCGAATTTTCAAAGGAGCGTCGAGAATCATCTTTGGCTCCATGTCGGGCACTGCTGCCATTTCTGCTTCATCGTCAGCATCATTGGCTTCTTCCTCGTCGGGCGACTTGTACAGGGTAGAATCCGTGAAGTAGGCTTCGACCCCTTGAAAGGGTCAATGTCCGCGAACTCCGTCCGGATGATGTCGTTGGTGGATACGTATTTCATACATTGGTGGAGTGTAGATGGCACCACCATGTACTCATGCAGCCACGGACGACCCAGTAGGAGGTTGTAGTTGACGTCGGCATCCACAACATAGCAAGTCACCTCGGTTCTGAGGTTACCGATATGGCACTTTAGGCGTATTTTGCCTAGCGACTCGCTTTTGCTAACATTGAAGCCACTGATTGTTGTGTTGGAAGGCGCCAGGTCGGTACATTGAGATCCCCAGTGTTAAGAGGAGCGTCTTCGGAATGATACTGAGGGAAGAACCTGGATCGATCTGAATCCGCTTCACCTTGACGGAACTGATATACCCTGTATAATACAGCGGCCTGTTGTGTCGGTTGTGCTTGAGCAGTATGTCTTGTTGGGTGAAGGTTATATTAGGGATAACTTCATCCGTACAATGATAGTGCGCACATGTAGTCGGAGTATCCTCAGGCTGCTTGACCTGACAGATGAAGGACTCAGCATCCTTCAGGGCTTCACAGAGAGCTTCACGAGTATCCTTGGAAAGACGAAGGAGCTCAAAGAGAGATAGACGGGCAGGAGTACTGGCCAGTTGTGCTAGTATGTCGAAGTTGTGGGGCTTGGCTAGCCCCGAAGCATTCTCCTTTCGTAGGGGTCTGTCGAAATGAGCCTCTACATGCTTCTGTTTATTGGCTGCTGGGGGCTTAGATGGGCCCTCTTTCTGGGCAGCAGGGACGGTGCAAGGAGGCACCACCTCGATGGCAGCTTCGTCGGGTTGGGCGTTCTGATGTGAACGCGTCTGTATAGGGAGTGCCTCTTCCGCAGAGGAAGAGACCATGCGGCAAGACTTGATCTTCCTGCCTTTGGTTTTGGAGGCAGAGCGTACCTTCGGCTGAGTAACCTCGGAGACGAGGTCGGGGTAAACCTATAAGATCTCTCCCCGAGATGTGGTGAGTGGGATGAGTCCACTCACGTTGTCACGAGTAGGTGGTAGATTGACCACCTCCATTGTCGCCTTTGGGATGGGGACGACGCCATCTTGAGTTGTGGTCGGCGGCAAGGTGCCGAACTGGAGTGACACCTCGTTGGCGAAACCGTTTTCTCCTCGTAGTCGACGGAGATAACATCCGCATTGATCATGCACTGGATGTAGTTTTTGAGGACGTAGCAATCCTTAGTTGGATGCCCGACAAACCGATGGTAGTGACAGTACCTCGGATTGTCCACTTTCCCAACCTCGTCAGGATGCTTCGGGTCCGGCAATTTGATCTTGTCACCCTGCTTCAGTATCTCGAAGAGTTACAGGGTGTCTTCATCGTTGAAAAAATAAACCTCCTTTGGCCTTGGTGCAAGTAGAGGCTTCTGAGTAGGTGCTGATGCACTTTTGGAGGCATTGACAGTCAACGCCTGTTTCCCCTTCGTCTCTCGTCCAGGGTTGTTGGCTGCAGGCCGTTTCCCCTTGTCCTCAAAGGCAGGAAAACTAACTCCCAGAAGGCGAGCATTAGACGCCTTCTTTTCTGCTGCTTCGGCTTCGATGATCAAGGAACTCCAGTCGGAAGGAGGAGTAGAGTTGAGCCAGAGTTTGACTGCAGGCAGCATGTTCATGCTGCAGGAGGATAGGAGTGCATGTTCTGGCATGTCCGGGGGCAGTCTGAAGCAGGCCTGTCGGAAGCGTTCGATGAATACTCGAACTGTTTCCTTCTCCTTCTGGCGTATCTCTATGAGGGACGCCATTGTCATGTCCTTCCCTCCGTCGTAGAAACGGTCGAGGAAGAGACGCGTCAAGTCGTCGAAGGAAGATATGGAGTTGTCGGGGACACTACAGTACCAGTCATACGCCACTTCCTTCAGTGCTCCGACAAATATGCTGGTGAGTAGTGCATCCTCCTTCGGGAGATGTCCTATTTGGGACTAGAAGTACGTCAGATAGCGATGCGGAGAGTCCTTCCCGTCGTATGGCATCAATGTTTGTGGTTTATACTTAGGAGGATAAACCACTTTGTTCCATTCGAGGGGATTGTAGGAGCGTAAAAGTGCTTCATTGAATGAGTCAAGGAGATGGATCATTCCACTCATAATGATCTATTTTACGCCAAGAAGAGGCTAATCACTTTACGCTCGGTTCTATGCCAATGGTTTTATGCCGAAGATAGGCTAACTACTTTTACGCTGGACAAAGCTGTCAAGTCCTGCATTTAATGCAAACTCTGACATGAAGATATTAATGATGGCATATATCACAGAATTTGAAAGGATTTGTTTTATACATAAACCAATAATGTCGTTTAGTACGTGGACTGAGCTACTTTACGCTCATAGTGTGACTTCTTTTACGCATAGAGACTATACGAGTTTTTACACTCAAAGTTGACGTGTACGTAAAGTCTATTTGAGCTACTTTTACGCTCAAGGTTATTTAACAACTACTTTACGCGGGAAGTCTATGCCAGGGCTATTTTACGCCTAGTCTACTGCTTTACGCTCAGAGTACATTGGGGATGTTTTTACGCCCTATTTATCTGACCAGTTTGGAACGTGGTTTGCCTACATGGCTTTCATGCTACACATCTCGAAGAACGTGTGTACGTGCATCCTATTCTTACTGAAATGATGGGACACGTGTCAACATATGCAGAGGATGACTTTGTGTCACTCCCCGTTTCCAGTATACGTATTTTTAATACATGTACTGCTTAAATGTATTTATTTAATACTTATCATATATTGTTTCGTATTTAAATCTCTTTAAATTCATGTTAATAAAATTCCTGCAATTAAATTTCTGTATTTTACTTCCTGCTTTTATTCTCTGCTTTAGCTTACTTTAGGTTTGGCCTAGGTTGGTTTATTTTTGGGTGTGTTGGTTCATCATGGACCGAACCCACCTACCACCACCCCTTCCATTTAAAGCCCCCAAACTCTTTCTCTCTCTTCATTACTCTCCTTCACCATTACTCTTCTTCTTTCTCATTACTCTCTCCACCTACCAAACCTATAGGCAAGTACATCTTGCTTCTTCATGAGGACCCATTTTTATGGTTTCATTCTCTTCCTCTTGTGATTCTAAGAGAGTTTAGAACTTGGCTTTTTCTCGTTTTGAAGTTTTATTTTTAGTAGATCTAGAAATTAGTTGTTTTTGGATTTTGGTGGTTTTGATCTATCAAACTTCTTTGTTTTCAAGTTTTGATGGTTCCATGTTGTAGAAAATTTTATTCTACCCAATTTTGACCTTTAGAAAGTTGGATTTGGACTTGTTTTGACTAAGTTATGGATTTTGAAGCCTTGGGTGCAACCATGGAGTTCTTGCTGTTTTGGAGAAGACAGTGAGCAGTGCGCGAGCTTTTTAGGTTGCGTCACTGAGCTGCGCGCGCTCTTTAGTGCAGCGTAGCCTGACCCATACGCTGCCTTTTGGAAGCGTATGACTTGCGTACGCTAGCATGGATAGAAAGGAGTCGGATGGAGTTCATACGCTGCCTTTTGGAGGCGTATGACTTACATACGCTGCCTTGATAAGGAGTCGTATGGAGTTCATACGCTGCCTTTTGGAAGCGTATGACTTGCGTACGCTAGCATGGATAGTAAGGAGTCGTATGGAGTTCATACGCTGCCTTTTGGAAGCGTATGACTTGCGTACGCTAGCATGGATGGTAAGGAGTCGTATGGATTTCATACGCTGCCTTTTGGAAGCGTATGACTTACGTACGCTAGCTTGGATGGTAAGGAGTCGTATGGAGTTCATACGCTGCCTTTTGGAAGCGTATGACTTGCGTACGCTAGCTTGGATGGTAAGGAGTCGTATGGAGTTCATACGCTGCCTTTTGGAAGCGTATGACTTGCGTACGCTAGCTTGGATAGTAAGGAGTCGTATGGAGTTCATACGCTGACTTGAGCGTAGTTTGACCTGAGCGTACGTTGACTTGAGCGTAGCCTGACTTGAGCGTAGGCTGACTTGAGCGTAGGCTGATATGAGCGTAGCCTGCTTACCCTGGATCTTCTATAGCCCTGTATATTGATATCTTATTAGATATTTAACGTCCATTTTATATCCTTACGCCTTTTTGCATAAACTTGATATAATCATGATATGTTAATATTTCTGTTAAATATAGATTGTTACGTGGGATGTACCATGTGTCGTGAATTGAGTTATAGATACCCCGATTGACTGGAATTAAACCTTGAGAGTTGTAGACTCGACTCCACTGAATACTAGTTGACTTTCATGCCTTGTCACCATTGATAATGATTGTGACCTTGATTAATAATTGATCATGCGTTCCTAGTTGGAACTAAGAGACTGGCTAGTCGTCTTTGAATTGAATGAATGAGACACGTTTATATTAATTATGAACTATCAAAATCGACTGGCTAATCCCGAATATTGGCATACAGGCACATGCAGGCTTCAATTCATTTATTATTTATTTATCTTACCAAAGAAGCATGTGTACTTTATGGTCAAGGCATGATTACTCCGTGGTTAGTTTTGATTGTTGCATTACGCTACGTAAGACCTACAACCTGACCGCACTGGTATCATTGTAGAGTTGTGCATATCGTACCCCGTACGAAAGTACTCATTCTGAATGACCATGATCCACGGTATGGTACTTCACTCAACGTAGAGACTACTAAGTTAAATAAAATAATAATTGCATGGAGAGAATAGATTCCCGAGTTCTTACATGGCAGCCCTTTGGGACTATTAAGTGCCCGACAGGTCGGCTGGTCCCTACAGATACTGCAAACCTGCCACACGGGCACGGAGCGGTATCTGGTTATATTATTTATTGTATATTATATATTGATGACGGGCGTCCTGCTGGGACTCGTCTAATTCATGATGGGCGTAATTGATTGACTGGGTAAACTAGCCTTGCTTGCACATAGTGAGAACTGAGGAATCTTTTATTGCATAATTCCAGGATAACTTGGAACACACAGTAGCAAGCCGTAGTAGTTGAATGGCCGTTTAAATTGATTTGTTTGTTTACTATACCTACTCTGTTGCCTAACTAAGATGATCAGAATGTCAGGACATGACGGGCCAACTTCTGTCCTTGTTTGGTTGGGAGGTTGATTCGAAGTGTCGTGATGTTGTGTGAGTCCTAGTAGATAGCAGAGATCTATTATCATATTTCTCATTACTGGTTTTAGTTCTCATGTCGTGCTTCCTTATGGTACTTGCTATTAGAGGTCTAACCTCTCTGGTTTAGCATGGCCAGATTTAGAGCCGGTTTCCGAGGACTCAGCTTACTTCTACCTCTAAGATGGTCAACACTAGAGGGATGATCGCAGGAGGACTCGAGTGGGTTTCTTACTTCCCCGCCTGTTTTGTTATCTACTTTATACTTTGCCGTTTGGCACCGACATGTTAGTCGGATTGTCTTGTACCTATTTTTGCATAATTGTAACTAAGTCAGACTGCAGCTGCTAACAATTGTGTATACTTACTACATCATCTGGCTGTATTTTGAAAAGCCAGATATCAAGAACATTTTGACTGAGCGTTTGGGACGCCTTACTGTTTTATCTCACATGTTCTCTATTTCTGTTTCTTGTTTGAATGATTGAGACAATAGAAGTAAAGTGACCATAGGGAGACTTTCATGTAGTATGCACCCCCTCGTCTTATAGACAGCATTGATCGTATTCTACGGTATTCATCTACCCGTAATACGTAACTGGCTGAGTCATTCCCCCGCTCTCCAGTATTCTAGTTCTGGGGCGTGACAAGGTTTTAGTGGTGGCCCATGCAGGTCTGATTTCAGACTTGTGGGGTGTTTAATAGGATGTCTCAATCACACATGTTTTCCCTTGATCTCATGATTCGTCAATTCTCAACTCTAGCTTGACATTCCAGTATCTTTTGACTTTATTGATCCTTCATGTCCGGTCGTTTGATTGTTCTCTTGTCCTTTTTCTTAGGGGCACTTCGTCCGCACCTGTCAGAGCTGCACAGCAACAACATGGACAGCAACATAGACAACCTGACCATGTTGGTCAGTAACAAGAGTTGGTACTAACTCAAGAGGCTACCCAAGAAGAAGTGATAGTGGAAGCAGCAGCTGGATCGCAGTATCCAGATGTTCCACCACCACCAACAGTTCTACCTACCCCTACGGAGATGGACACACCGGCTCTTCTGGAGATCATGAGAGGGATGATGGCCACTCAGCAACACCAGATGTTAGCCCAGCAGCGCATGCACGCTCAGTTACAAGAGCAGAATGTACTACTCAACCAAGGGTTGCAGACATCTTTGGAAAGAGGGGCAAGGCCGGATTCTGGAGCATCGACCAGATTTTGCAAGTTCAACCCTCGTCGTTTTGAAGGAAAGGAGGATGCTATTTCAGCAGATGCATGGTTTAAGGATATTGAGGCTATCCTGACAGCCGCTAAGGTGCCGGCAGAAGAACGTGTGGATCATGTGAAGTTGTTACTTCAGGATCTCGCACGTGATTGGTGGGAATCAGAGGAGGTAGGCATCAGACGTCCTGTGGCTTGGGACAATTTTACAGCAAGATTCAAGACAAAGTACTATGGAGTTGTGGTACAGTTTGAGCTACAACAGAAGTTTATCAACCTCAAGCAGGCCGGCAAGACGGTAGATGCTTATGCAGCGGAGTTCTGCAGATTAAGTAGGTTTGCCCCAGAGATGGTAGCGACGGAGCGCCAGAGGGCTATGAGGTTTCAGCAAGGGTTTCATCTTGAGCTCTTGCAATTGATAGAGGGACATAATTACCAGACTTTTGATGAGATATTGACGGCAACCCGAAGGCATGAGATCACCATTCAAACGATCACAGTTAGGACTGGAGGTCAGAAGAGATCTCACAGTCAGATTGAAGGAGGAGGGGGAGCAGCGCCCCGAACAACAGCACCATCCCTTGGCATTCGCATTCACGATGTAGCAATGCGAGGGCCAGCACCACCCAGGCAACAGCAACGGCAACAGAAGAAGAATCAGCAACCCCCAGCGGGCTGTACTTATTGTGGGAAGATGGGGCACACTAGAGATGTGTGTCGGGCATTGAACGGACTGTGTTTGATATGTGGAAATCCAGATCATCGGGTTACCACATGTCCCATGAATTCGAGGTCAGGAGGACCCGTGCAAGCAGTTTCCTGCTCTGCCAGCACCAGGGGCAGGACAGTATCGAGGACCAGTAGTGGCAGTGAGACCATTGGCCCAGCGTCCGTTAATGCCACAGGCTCAGATGTTTCGGCAGCAGGGACCGCCGATGCAGCAACACCAGCATAGACCACCCCAGCATCACCAAGGCAGGGGCCAGCAGCAGCACCAGGCTAGGCCGCAACATGGGAACCAACAAGGAGGTCGAGGGCAGGCATTCACACTGTCCTTGGAGGAGGCATTAGCATCGGGAGATGTTGTGGCAGGTAACATTCTTGTCGCCTCATATCCCGCAGTAGCATTGTTTGTTTCGGGAGCATCACACTCATTTATATCTGCACAATTTGCGACACGGCTAGGAATGGAGTTCGAGGCATTGCCAGGGAGGTTGAGTACACTCACTGGCAATGGGCTCGTAGGAGTTAGTAGAGTTATTCTAGCGTGTAGTGTTGTAGTTTGCGGGCATTCCTTACCCGCCCAGTTGATAGAATTTCCTGTTAGAAATTTTGACGTTATCTTAGGCATGGACTGGCTGAAAGACAGTCATGCGACAATAGATTGTCGTAGTGGGAGTGTAACTTTTGATATTCCAGGCATGAAAAGATTCACCTTAGTCAGATCAGAGGCAACCCAGCAAGAGCAGGGAGTAATAACAACAATGGAAGAAGTTCTAGTTCCGAAGGTAGTTGAAGAATTTCTAGACGTATTTCCCGAAGAACTTCCCGGTCTGCCACCGGTTAGAGATATTGAGTTTAGTATAGAATTGGCACCTGGGACTAAATCGATATCAGATCGGGTTTACAGAATGGCGAATTCAGAGCAGGCCAATGTATATCAGCACATAGAGGAATTGAAGGAGAAGAAGTTTATCCAAGCTAGCATATCGCCATGGGCAGCACCAGTGGTACTTGTGGGGAAGAAGGATGGATCATCCAGATTGTGTATCGACTACAGGAAGCTTAACGCGGCAACAGTAAAGAACAAGTACCCACTACCAAGGATCAACGACTTGCTTGACCAGTTGAGCACAGCTAGAGTTTTCTCCAAGATAGATCTTCCTTCAGGGTACCATCAAGTGAGGGTTCGAAAGGAAGACATTCCCAAGACAGCATTCAGGTCGAAGTATGGATATTATGAATTCTTAGTAATGCCGTTTGGTTTGACCAATGCTCCAGCTATATTCATGGATTTGATGAACCGTATCTTTATGCCATACTTAGATCAGTTTGTCGTGGTGTTTCTCGACAACATTCTTGTATACTCTGCTAGTGAAGAGGAGCATGAAGACCACCTCAGGAAAGTGTTGCAGGTTCTGAGAGAGAACCAGTTGTATGCCAAGCTCAGCAAGTGTGAGTTCTGGGCGGATCACATTTCATTTTTGGGTCATATAGTATCAGGAGCTGGAGTAGCAGTGGATTCCAAGAAGGTAGAAGCAGTAGAGAGTTGGCCAGTACCCAAGACCGTAGCTGATGTACGGAGTTTCTTGGGATTGGCAGGATATTACAGAAGATTTGTGTCAGATTTTGTAAGACTTTCAGCACCCATGACCCGCTTGACACGGAAGGATGTGCCATTTGTCTGGTCGGCAGAATGCCAGTCATCGTTTGAGAATTTGAAGCAGAAGTTGATATCAGCGCCTATTCTTACATTGCCAGTTGGGCCCGGAGGTTTTACAGTATATTGTGATGCGTCAGGTAAAGGACTTGGATGTGTCCTCATGCAACATGGGAAGGTGATAGCATATGCATCTAGGCAGCTTCGGGACCATAAGAAAAATTATCCAACTCATGATCTGGAGTTGGCGGCAGTAGTATTTGCTTTGAAGATATGGAGGCATTACTTATATGGTGACCGAGTGGACATGTACACAAACCACAAAAGTCTGAAGTACATCTTTACTCAGAAGGAGCTGAACATGAGGCAGAGAAGATGGTTAGAGCTGATCAAGGATTATGACGTGGAGCTTCAGTATCATCCAGGCAAGGCTAATGTGGTAGCAGACGCTCTCAGCAGAAGAGGCGGCGCATTTATGTTGACAACGCAGAAGCACATCTTAGAAGACCTTCAGGAGATGGGCATCGAAGTTATACTTCCTAATGATATAGGAATTCTGGCGAGTCTACAAGTTCAATCCGACTTGGTAGGCAGGATCAAGGCGGCCTAGGCACAGGACCCAAGGATTCAGAAGCTTAGGGCAGAATGTGAGTCAGGGCTCAGAAAAGAGATGCAAATTCATGAAGATGGTACGCTTAGGTTTGGATCGCGTCTATGTGTACCTAGTGGAGATATCAGACAGGAAGTAATGACAGAAGCGCACAGTTCTCAGTATTCTATACATCCTGGAGGGACCAAGATGTACCAAGATATCAAGCAACACTTCTGGTGGAACGGGATGAAGAGGGAGATAGCTAGGTTTGTTTTCCGTTGCTTGATATGTCAGCAAGTAAAGGCAGAACAGCAGCGGCCAGCTGGATTATTACAACCGCTTCCTATCCCGGAATGGAAGTGGAAACACATCACAATGGACTTTGTGACCGGTTTACCGAGATCACCAAGTAGTAAAGATGCTATTTGGGTGATAGTAGATCGGCTTACAAAGGTAGCACACTTTCTTCCTTTCAGAGTAGGGCAATCTACAGAAAAGTTGGCAGAGTTGTATATGCAACAGATAGTCAGGCAGCATGGAGTCCCTGTCAGTATTGTGTCAGACCGAGATACCCGCTTTATATCACATTTCTGGAAGAGCTTGCATCATAGTCTGGGTACCAAGTTAAGATTTAGCACGGCTTACCATCCACAGACGGACGGGCAATCAGAAAGGACAATTCAGACTTTGGAAGATATGTTGCGAGCTTGCACTCTGGATTTTGGAGGATCTTGGGAAAGCCACCTGCACTTAGTTGAGTTCTCATACAACAACAGTTATCAAGCCAGTATCCAGATGGCGCCATTTGAGGCACTATATGGTAAGAAGTGTAGATCGCCACTAGCATGGGATGATATCGGAGAAAGGAAGATGCTAGGCCCAGAAATGATTATCCAGACGGTTGAATTGGTTAAAGGAATTATAGAGCGACTTCGAGTTGCGCAGGATCGACATCGTCATTGGACAGACCAGCATCGTAGGCCGCTAGAGTTTTCTGTTGGAGACCACGTATTCTTACGGATCTCACCTACCCGTGGGGTCATTAGATTTGGCGTTCGCGGGAAGTTGAGTCCGCGATACGTAGGACCATTCATTATCCTTGATAGGGTGGGCGATGTTGCTTATCATTTATCCCTTCCACCTTCGTTACGAGAGGTGCATGACGTGTTTCATGTATCTCAATTGCGAAGGTATGTATCGGACCCAAGCCATATCCTTGATCATTCTGAGTTGGTTGTTGGTACCAACTTGTCTTACGAGGAGCAGCCTGTGTCCATCTTGGACCGAACAAAGAAGATACCCAAGAACCGAACAATTAGTCTTGTGCGGGTTGCTTGGGGTCATCACTCATTAGGAGAGTCAACGTGGGAACGTGAGGATGATATCCGATCACGGTATCAACATCTGTTTGACTCACAAGGTATATTTCTTCTCGTGTACCTTGATTGTCTTAACTCCGCATGCTAGTCGCCCTATGAGTAGAAATTACTTGATATCGTAGATTGTTGAATATAGATATGTCACTTGCTATGGATTTTGTAAAATGATTGCTTGCTTAAATTGCTTGTACTAGTTTGGCCTTGATATTCCTATCCTGCTTGGATTTGAAATTTTGAGGACGAAATTTTTCTAAGGAGGGTAGAGATGTCACTCCCCCGTTCCCAGTATACGTATTTTTAATACATGTACTGCTTAAATATATTTATTTAATACTTATCATGTATTGTTTCGTATTTAAATCTCTTTAAATTCATGTTAATAAAATTTTTGCAATTAATTTTCTGTATTTTACTTCCTGCTTTTATTCTCTGCTTTAGCTTACTTTAGGTTTGGCCTAGGTTGGTTTATTTTCGGGTGTGTTGGTTCATCATGGACCGAACCCACCTACCACCACCCCTTCCATTTAAAGCCCCCAAACTCTTTCTCTCTCTTCATTACTCTCCTTCACCATTACTCTTCTTCTTTCTCATTACTCTCTCCACCTACCAAATCCATAGGCAAGTACATCTTGCTTCTTCATGAGGACCCATTTTTATGGTTCCATTCTCTTCCCCTTGTGATTCTAAGAGAGTTTAGAACTTGGCTTTTTTTTCGTTTTGAGGTTTTATTTTTAGTAGATCTAGAAATTAGTTGTTTTCGGATTTTGGTGGTTTTGATCTATCAAACTTTTTTGTTTTCAAGTTTTGATGGTTCCATGTTGTAGAGAATTTTATTCTACCCAATTTTGACCTTTGGAAAGTTGGATTTGGACTTGTTTTGACCAAGTTATGGATTTTGAAGCCTTGGGTGCAACCATGGAGTTCTTGCTGTTTTGGAGAAGACAGTGAGCAGTGCACGATCTTTTTAGCTTGCGTCACTGAGCTGCGCGCGCTCTTTAGTGCAGCGTAGCCTGACCCATACGCTGCCTTTTGGAAGCGTATGACTTGCGTACGCTAGCATGGATAGTAAGGAGTCATATGGAGTTCATACGCTGCCTTATGGAGGCGTATGACTTACATACGCTGCCTTGATAAGGAGTCGTATGGAGTTCATACGCTGCCTTTTGGAAGCGTATGACTTGCGTACGCTAGCATGGATAGTAAGGAGTCGTATGGAGTTCATACGCTGCCTTTTGGAAGCGTATGACTTGCGTACACTAGCATGGATGGTAAGGAGTCGTATGGAGTTCATACGCTGCCTTTTGGAAGCGTATGACTTGCGTACGCTAGCTTGGATGGTAAGGAGTCGTATGGAGTTCATACGCTGCCTTTTGGAAGCGTATGACTTGCGTACGCTAGCTTGGATGGTAAGGAGTCGTATGGAGTTCATACGCTGCCTTTTGGAAGCGTATGACTTGCGTACGCTAGCTTGGATGGTAAGGAGTCATATGGAGTTCATACGCTGCCTTTTGGAAGCGTATTACTTGCGTACGCTAGCTTGGATAGTAAGGAGTCGTATGGAGTTCATACACTGACTTGAGCGTAGTTTGACCTGAGCGTACGTTGACTTGAGCGTAGGCTGACTTGAGCGTAGGCTGACTTGAGCGTAGGCTGACATGAGCGTAGCCTGCTTACCCTGGATCTTCTATAGCCCTGTATATTGATATTTTATTTGATATTTAACGTCCATTTTATATCCTTACGCCTTTTTGCATAAACTTGATATAATCATGATATGTTAATATTTCTGTTAAATATAGATTGTTACGTGGGATGTACCATGTGTCGTGAATTGAGTTATAGATACCCCGATTGACTGGAATTAAACCCTGAGAGTTGTAGACTCGACCCCACTGAATACTAGTTGACTTTCATGCCTTGTCACCATTGATAATGATTGTGGCCTTGATTAATAATTGATCATGCCTTCCTAGTTGGAACTAAGAGACTGGCTAGTCGTCTTTGAATTGAATGAATGAGACACGTTCATAATAATTATGAACTATCAAAATCGACTGGCTAATCCCGAATATTGGCATACAGGCACATGCAGGCTTCAATTCATTTATTATTTATTTATCTTACCAAAGAAGCATGTGTACTTTATGGTCAAGGCATGATTACTCCGTGGTTAGTTTTGATTGTTGCATTACGCTATGTAAGACCTACAACCTGACCGTACTGGTATCATTGTAGAGTTGTGCATATCGTACCCCGTACGAAAGTACTCATTCTGAATGACCATGATCCACGGCATGGTACTTCACTCAACGTAGAGACTACTAAGTTAAATAAAATAATAATTGTATGGAGAGAATGGATTCCCGAGTTCTTACATGGCAGCCCTCTTGGGACTATTAAGTGCCCGACAGGTCGGCTGGTCCCCACAGATACTGCAAACCTGCCACACGGGCACGGAGCGGTATCTGGTTATATTATTTATTGTATATTATATATTGATGACGGGCGTCCTGCTGGGACTCGTCTAATTCATGATGGGCGCAATTGATTGACTGGGTAAACTAGCCTTGCTTGCACATAGTGAGAACTAAGGAATCTTTTATTGCATAATTCCAGGATAACTTGGAACACACAGTAGCAAGCCGTAGTAGTTGAATGGCCGTTTAAATTGATTTGTTTGTGTACTATACCTACTCTGTTGCCTAACTAAGATGATCAGAATGTCAGGATATGACGGGCCAACTTCTGTCCTTGTTTGGTTGGGAGGTTGGTTCGAAGTGTCGTGATGTTGTGTGAGTCCTAGTAGATAGCAGAGATCTATTATCATATTTCTCATTACTGGTTTTAGTTCTCGTGTCGTGCTTCCTTGTGGTACTTGCTATTAGAGGTCTAACCTCTCTGGTTTTACATGGCCAGATTTAGAGCCGGTTCCCGAGGACTCAGCTTACTTCTATCTCCAAGATGGTCAACACTAGAGGGATGATCGCAGGAGGACTCGAGTGGGTTTCTTACTTCCTCGTCCGTTTTGTTATCTACTTTATACTTTGCCGTTTGGCACCGACATGTTAGTCGGATTGTCGTGTACCTATTTTTGCATAATTGTAACTAAGTCAGACTGTAGCTGCTAACAATTGTGTATACTTACTACATCATCTGGCTGTATTTTGAAAAGCCAGATATCAAGAACATTTTGACTGAGCGTTTGGGACGCCTTACTGCTTTATCTCACATGTTCTCTATTTCTGTTTCTTGTTTGAATGATTGAGACAATAGAAGTAAAGTGACCATAGGGAGACTTTCATGTAGTATGCACCCCCTCGTCTTGTAGACATCATTGATCGTATTATACGGTATTCATCTACCCGTAATACGTAGCTGGCTGAGTCATTCCCCCGCTCTCCAGTATTCTGGTTCTGGGGCGTGACACTTTGGTCATGGGTGGCAGTTGTTAGCGTAAAGACGGAACGTTTGCTGAGTTTTTATGCACGGGAGCCCAAGTCTATAAATAGACTTATTTTTCTCACATGACACACACAGAGACAGAGACAGGAGAAGAGAAAACAGAGAGACTAGAACTCAGAGATTTTGATTCTCCAGAGCATTCTTCTTCAACCTTTCTTTCAGAACAGATTGAAGCAAAGCAGGAAAGCATTCGGCCTCGCCATCAGTGCCCAAGTGCGTCGATACCTTTCTGGTGACTTAGTTCTTCCAATTGTTCAACTTCAAGCAGCGATCTTCATCATCATCGTATGGTCTAAGGAACAAAGTGATCATTTACAGATCAGACTTCCATAGCAGTACTTTCCCTGAATTAAATTTGTACTTCTTGTACTTTTTCTCGTTTTATTTTCAAAAGCCAATTTCTTCCTGGCATTTTGTTAAGTGAAACAAAATGGCGACTCTGCTGGGGACGACCTTCTCCTCTGACGAGGAGGCAATTGCTCAATATGATGATGTTTCGGTTGGTTCGACCAAGAAGACTCTGGTTGTGCACTTCGACCAGACTGCCTACGAAGAAATACTCCGAACTGGGGGTGGTTCTCGCTGCTCCAATGTTCAAAAGTCTCGCAAAGCACGAAAAGTTTGGATTCCTAAATCCAAAGTAGATTCTGATCTCTCTGTTGCTTCTGATAACAAGGGAATTCTTCCCACTCCTGTCATAGGGGCTCCCATTCGTAACGAGGCAGTCCTTACTTCAGCGTTGCACTCTAAGTGTGGCAATTTATCTCCCGTCTATGATGGTGAAGATAATCAGGTTTCACGCCCACTGCGTAAAAACCAAGTTTTACGCCCAGTGGGTAAAAACCAAGTTTTACGCTCAAGGCATAAGAATGAGTCTCCTATTTGTAATGTGGCAGACTCTAATGCTTTTAAGTGTAAGAATAAGTCTCCCGTCTGTGACGTGGTAGACACACACAAGTTACGCTCTTCGCGTAAAGGAAAATCTCCTGTCTGTGACGTGGAAGATAATCAATTTTTACGCTCTACGCGTAAAGGTATGTCTCCTGTCTGTGACAGTGTAGATAAAATTCGCAACGATGTTTCTACATCTAATGTGAATGTACCTAAACGCATACAACGTAAAAATGTTGTTGGTAAAGCTTCAGTCCTATATCAACAACCTTCTTATACTTCTTTACACAAAGTACCAAACTTACAAATTACACGCAATGAAAATGGAGTCCTCCGTGCTCAAAAATCTCAAGATTTACGCACACAACTACAAACGCGTAGAAATGTACCGTTTGGTTCTGCGAATGCAGCCAGTAATCTTCTTTATACACAAGGGACTAAACGTTTCTCTACCCCAAATGTAATAAAGAAGAATACTCCCTCTACTCCTTCTGATTTACGTGAATTGCTAATGCAAAAGCGTAAGAACAGACAATCTCCGATGACATTCTCCCAAGAAAAACATCATTGTGAATATCATCAGGTTGTGATCAACTGTCGTTGTTCGGCTTCAAAACGGTCAGTTTTTGATCGATTAAGTTTTAATTCGCCTCAACATCAAGCTGAAGACCAAGAACATGAGCTGTCATATGTGTCAGTCAACATGGCATCTCATACTAACAGAGGACGATGTCCAAGACAGAATATGTCCCAAACTCCAGATCAACAACAGTTCAACAAACTTCTTGATTCCTTTGAAGGAGTATATCAGAATACTCGATCAAGAAGACAAAGACAATTGCAGACTTCTGATTCAGAAGCTGGGGGTACTCAATCTTTTGAGTCTGAAACTGATAGTGTGGATTCATACATCTGTACTAACCCCTCTATATCTTCAAGAGAAGTTGAATCCTATGCTATTGGAGATGAACCAGAGACGTCACCTGCTAATACGGAACAACGTCTCACTGCTGTCGAGCAATCACTGAATGACATGCTTAATATGGTGCAAAGCATGCATCAGATAATATTGACTCAGCAAACTGCACAGCCGGTAATAGTAACACCGGTACCAGTAGCAGCACAAACTCATGATAGTCAAGGGGCTGAAATACCTTTGAATATTCAAGAGCCTGCTATTAACCAAAATTCTGCATCTCCGGATTCCATCATTCCTGAAGATGTACCACCTCCAGTGGGGGTTACGGTACATCCAACAACCATTCAGTCAAATGTGCTTCCTCAAACCAGTGAAGCCATTCAAGCAGTGCGTGAGCTCAAAGCACAGTTTGAAGTTTTAAAGCACAAAGATCAACTCCAGAGGTTAGGGATTAAGCAACCCTATCCTTCTCATTGGAATGATGTACCCTTTCCACCAAAATTTAAGCCACAATCTATGGTTTTGTTCGATGGAAAAGCATCTCCCAGTCAGTATATCAATTACTTTGATATTATGGCTGTACATTTGCAAAAAAATGATGCTCTTCTCACTCGAGTGTTCATCGGGTGCCTGACGGGTTCAGCTTACGATTGGTATCGTAGTTTACCCGATAATTCTATTTCGTCTTTTGACGAATTCAAGGCAATGTTTCTCTCCCGCTTCTATGAAGGAGGTATGGACATGAACATGTCCTCCTTGATAGAAATCAAACAAAAGGAGAAAGAAGATACTCGGACGTTCATCGAACGTTTTCGACAGGCTACTCTAAAGATGCCTCCTGGTATGCCAGATTCAGCATTGATCGATACATACAAGATGAATCTGCGACCATCCATTGCTGTCTTTACGGGTTCCCAATTCACAGATTGGGCTTCGTTTATCTTAGCAGCAGTTTCTGCCGAGACCAATGGTAGGTTGGCTCGTGAGCATGGGATGATTTTCGCTTCAGAAGATAAAGGGAAGAAAAGTAATCCTGGTAATAATTCTGGCAATCGTAATGTGAAAGAAAAAGATACTCTTATGGTCAATCTTTCCAAGAACAAAACGACGCCGAATAATCAAGAATCTTCCACGCCAAAAGAAGAATACTCTTTTGACGAAAGTGATATCCCAGGGATATTCCAATGTCTGGTGAAGAGTGGCAAACTTCAGATTCCGGAGCCAAAGAGGCCGAATGAGGTGAATCTGACTGACAATCCTAAATATTGTATCTATCATAGATACATTAATCATCCTACCAGTGCTTGCTATGTCTTGAAAAAGAAGATCCAAGAGCTGATAAATGGTGGTGCTATCGCTTTAACTAATGATGACCATACGGCTACAACCAATATGGTTTCTCTTCAGTTCGGAGATTTTCCTCCACAGCAAGTCCCAGATGGAATTATCCCAATCCCAAAGGCGACAATGAAGATCGTGAATATCCCGCCTGCCAGAGAAGAAAATGCAGGATTGCTGCCACTCACATTAAAGAGTGGTGAAATCATGTGGGTGCATCCCGACTTGGTACCTGAGTTGGAAAATGAAGGTAAAACTTCAAAATCCAATAAAGGTAAGAAAGTCAAAACCTGCAACATAATTTCTCATGTTATTCCAGAGCCTGATGACTTGGATCGTCTATGGGATGGCCTTTCTTTAGAAGATAGATTGAGAGGACTGAACATCTGTCCTCCAAGTCTAGCTCCTCCTACTAAGTTCAAGCTTACTCATCAGCAGTGGCTAGCCATAAATAGTGTTCCCTTATACCGGGCACAGCAAGTCTTCGCTGCTTATGAAAAAGCTCCTACAGGGATTTTTCCTCGTATCCCGAATCCTTCTTCTCCCGTAGCTACATAGACATCTATGCTTCATTCTCCTGTAGTTACAGAAGGTCCTTTTTCTTCCTCTTCTGTTGAAACACCTGTCAAAAGTCTGCTGCCTACTCACTTGTACAGTCAGCAATCTGTCCTTCTCATGAAAAAGATGGGTTATGACTTTTAAAAGGCAGAAGGTTTGAATTATGATAAAGGAATACAACTTCCTTTACAAATTCAAAATCAAAACTCCACTATTGGATTGGGTTCTGAAGTTCCTCATAACAACCCTCACAAAAAAAAGGTTAAGGGAAGGAAGACTAAATCCTGTAATATGGTACTTCCTTCTCCTGAGTCCGAAGAAGAAACTTTCACTGGTACAAGATCTGGGAAAGAGTACCACAAAGATTATGAGGGATCCTCCAAAGAAACAGAAGACGTAGTGGAAACACTACCAGCTCAACCTTCTCATGTTCCTGTAAACCTTCTGTGGTTGAAAAGGAGAAACAGAAAGCAGTACGCTTTGACGTCCTATTGAAGTTTGGTTCCAGTCAGGGGGTGGTGATGAAACCCTACAAGTTTGATATTCTAGCTCAGTTAGCCAATACTCCGGCTAGACTATCTATATTTGAGCTGCTTTGCCTTTCTAGAGAAAGTAGAGAGACTTTGAGTGAAGCTTTACTTCAAGCAGATTCATGTTTAGCTCAGCTCAAGAGTCCTGATAATACACCAGTGTCATGTCCACAATGTCATAGTGTGATGGAAGCAATTCCCAACATCACCTTTATATAAGAGGATATGCTGTTGAAGCATAACAAACATGACAGGCCTCTGTGCTATACTGGGTATATTGGATCCACTGAAATCGACAGGATTTATATTGATCCTGGGTCCTCAATTAGCATAATTCTTCAGAGTATGTTAAGACCCCCTGAGGATTCCTACTAGTGATCTGACTTACACTAGTACTACGATAGTTGGTTTTAACTCTGGTAAGAGCAAACCACTGGGGAAGATTTGTCTGCAGATTCAGATTGGTGATCTTCGAACTATGGTAACTTTCTATGTTATCAATTTAGACGTCTCCTATAATATCCTTCTTGGGAGACCATGGATTCACGAACATAATATCGTGCCTTCAACTCTCCACCAATGCTTCAAGTATGTGGATTCCTAAGGAGTTGTGAAGACTGAGTTTGCTGATATCAATCCTTTCAAGGGTGTCGAAGCCTATTTCTCTGATTCAAGGCTTTATAAACAAGAGCATGTGAAAGAGATATCAGACATAGCTGAAGATCAATCATCTACTGAGGATCAGTCTGTTAATGAAGATCCGCTAGAAGAGCAACCTTTGAAGATCATAGTCAAGGGACGAATCCAATCCCAACCTGTCAATGATCAACCTTTGATAATTAAGGTTAAAAGAAGAACTCAAGCTTCATCTGAGGAATCAGTAAATATTCCTGCTAAGAGCCAAGTTCAACCTTTTATGATTAAGGTCAAAGGGCGTACTTCTTGTACGAATGATCTAGAACAACCATTAATTGTCAATCTTGGCAAATCTACGCAGAAGACGGATAATGGTCCACTGATGATTAATCCGAAGCATAGCAGTCAAATTGTAAATGATGTAAATATTGATCATTCTGCACTTTTTGATATCAATGAAGATTTCCTTTTCGAGTATATGGCTGTCAAGTTTATTGAAAGGATGACTTTATCTTCTGATAATCAAAGTCATCAATATAAAGGCGACATAGAACCAGAAAAAACTTTATACATCGACCATAAGGAAAATTCTTTTCCTCTTCAGGTTGATGTCGGACCTTATGCTCAAAGGTTCCTAAAATCTTCCCCCTACCTTCTACCTGTGGCCGCTTCATCACAAGCTTGCATAACTTTTAGACGTCACGAAGAATCTTATTTCGTGGTTCCGTCTAATAAGAAAAACAAGCGCCAAATTGTGTTTGGCCTGGCTAGAAATATCCCTATTGCTCAGACGGATGATCTGAAAGATAAAGATAAAGGAAAAATACGAATTGACAAATATAGTCAACAATCTATCAAGATTATCTAGAACATGGGATATAATTTGAAGACTATGCAAGGTCTCAATCAAGGCAAGGGTAAACGACTACCATTATGTGGTGATCCGTTTTACCAGAAGACTCGTCATGGGTTGGGATATGATCCGTCCCACATGTTTAATGGCGATATACAAGAAGAATTCTCTTCTAGCTCTTCGCAATCATCAGATTCGGAAGAAATTCAATTCATCGAATCCGATATATCTCGTTCCTCATATGATGAATCTGGTCAGATATTCTCAGTCAATATGGTTCAAACTGATGATGAATCTGAACCATTTGAGAATGATCCTTGGGCTCAACAGATGGATACTCAGTGGGAACTTCGTTTTGAACAGCGACAGCCACCTACAGAGGATGAGGTTATCCAGATTGATGTTGGAGATGGAACTACGTCCAAACCAATATTCATCAGTAAGAATCTTTCTGAAGATGAAAAGGAACAGTTGATAAAACTTATCAAAGAATATATTGACATTTTCGCATAGAGTTATGAGGATATGCCAGGGCTAGATCCTAAAGTTGCTACTCATAAACTCAATATTTTGCCCAATGTCAAGCCTGTAAAACAACAGCAACGGCGCTTTAGACCAGATATGATGGATGCAATTGAAGCAGAAGTCAAAAAGTTGATTACATGTGGCTTTGTTCGTGAAGAGCAACACCCGGATTGGGTTGCCAATATTGTTCCTGTTATGAAGAAGAACGGAAAAGTCCGAGTTTGCATAGATTATCGAGATCTTAATGCGGCTTGTCCAAAGGATGAATTTCCACTTCCAATTACTGATGTCATGATAGACAATACATGTGATTTTGAACGCATGTCTTTCATGGACGGATTCTCAGGATACAATCAAATCAAGATGCATCCAGAAGATGAGAAGCATACTGCTTTTCGTACACCCCTTGGGGTTTACTGGTATACGGTTATGCCATTTGGTCTTAAAAACGCCGGTGCCACGTATCAACGGGCTATGCGCACCATCTTTCAAGAATATCTACGGAAGATAGTTGAATGCTACGCAGATGACATTGCTGTTAAGAGTCGATCAAAGGATGATCATATTCAGGACTTGAAGACAGTATTTGAATTGATGCGTCAGCATCAATTGAAAATGAACCCTACTAAGTCTTTCTTAGGGATTTCCAGTGGCAAGTTTTTAGGATTTGTCATTACTTCTCAGGGTATCCATGTTGATCCTGATAAGGTTAAAGCAATTCTTGAAATGCGTCCTCCTCGTAATCTGAAAGAACTCCGTGGCTTTCAGGGTCGTATTGCTTATATCAGAAGATTCATATCTAATCTTTCTGGGAGATATCAACCTTTCTCCCGTCTATTAAAGAAAGATGTATCATTTGTTTGGGATGAAGCATGTCAGAAAGTCTTCAATGACATTAAGTAATACCTTACAAACCCACATGTTCTGGTACCTCCAGTGGTAGGAGGACTATTTTTGTTATATGTTCGAGCCTTGGATCATTCACTTGGCGCTCTTCTTACACAGAAAAGTGATATGGGTCATGAACAAGCAATATATTATCTGAGCAGAATGATGGTCGGAGCTGAACACAGGTATACTCCTGTGGAAAAGGAATGTCTAGCTTTGGTTTTTGTCGTCCAAAAGACAAGGCATTATGTCACTGGACAGACTATTCATGTCATCTCCAGAATAAATCCCATTCGGGTATTGATGAGAAAACCAAGCATTCTTAATTCCAGGTTAGCTACCTGGGCGATGTTGCTCACTCCTTATGACATGGTTTATGTACCTCAAAAATCAGAGAAGGGCCAAGCATTAGCTGATTTCTTAGCTGCTCATCCTATACCTGAAACTTCGAAGTTATATGAGGACATTCCAGATGAAGTCATGGATTGTAACATGACTTTGAAGAATGACATATGGCAATTATATTTTGATGGAGCGTCATGAGTAGGACCTAAAGGTAATATTGTCTCTGGGGTAGGAATTGTCTTGGTTTCTCCTAACAAAATGGTCATATACCGTGCCTATTCTCTCAATGAGCCATGCTCTAATAATGTAGCAGAATATAATGCTCTATTGATCGGTCTCCAAGTAGCAAAACAACTGGACATTGAGTTCCTAGAAGCTTATGGAGATTCTCAATTGATCGTTAATCAAGTTAGAGGGACTTATGAGGTCAGAAATCCTGATCTCATCCCTTATCATCAAGTGGTAGTCGAGTTGGTCCTTTCATTCAAAGGATTCTTCATTGAATTTGTACCACGTTCTCAGAATGTGGAGGCTGATGCTCTTGCTAGCTTAGCTGCAGACTTGGCTGTTCCAATCCGAAGACAAAATACAATTACTTTGTTGGACCGAGACTTATTCTGTGTAAAGAATAATCTACATATTGAACAAAGTTATGTTACAGAGTTAAGTTCCCAGCAGTAGGATTGGAGAACTCCATTCATTGATTATGCAGTTCATAGGATTTTGCCTGAAGACCCAAAAGAAGCTGCATCAATCAAGAGACGATCATTTTGATTTTATTATGATTCATCTTTACATATGCTATACCGTCGTTCATATGATGGACTCTTGTGCGTTGTCTCTCAGAAAGTGAAGCCAAACAAATACTGCGAGAAGCTCATGATGGCGTTTGTGGTGCTCATCAACCGGGTCCTAAATTACAAGACCGCATTCGAAGAATGGGGTATTATTGGCCTTCTATGATAGCAGATGCTGTAGACTATGCCAGAAGATGTAAAGCATGTCAGATTCATGCTGATTTTATTCATCAATCGTCTGAATTTCTACATCCTACAGCAGCCTCTTGGCCCTTCGAAGCTTGGGGCATGGATATCATTGGTCCTATTAACCCTCCTTCTGTTAAGGGACATCGGTTTATATTAGCTATAACCGATTACTTTTCCAAGTGGGCAGAAGCAATTCCCCTTATTGAAGTGAAGACATCTAATGTAATTAGCTTCATCAAACATCATGTCATTTATCGCTTCGGGATTCCTCGACGAATAACTTATGACAATGGACCACAATTTGCCAGTCAGGCATTTTATCGATTTTGTGATAAGAATCGAATTCAAAATCTGACTTCTACGGCTTATAATCCAGCTGCTAATGGTTTAGCCGAAGCTTTCAACAAGACGATCATTAAACTTCTCAAAAAGTTCATCTCTTCTAATAAACGTGATTGGAATGAGAAGCTTGGAGAATGTTTATGGGCTTATCGAACAACAGTCCGGACTCCTACTGGTTTTACACCATTCTTATTGGTTTATGGATGTGAAGCTGTCCTCCCATTGGAAATCCAGATTCCATCTCTTCGAATAGCCATTTCTAATGAGCTAACTACAGAGAATAATGATCACTTACGACTCCAAGAACTTGAAGGATTGGACGAGAAGCGTCTTCAAGCACAACAACATATTGAGCTATATCAAGCTCGTATATCTCGAACTTTCAATCATAAAGTTAAAGAGAGTGTATTCAAGGTTGGCGAGCTTGTATTAGCTGTTCGAAGACCGATGGTGATGACTCACAAAAGCAAAGGGAAATTCCAAGCGAAATGGGAGGCCCTTATGTAATTGAGTCCGTGTTTTCTAATGGCGCCTATCGGTTATCAAAGCCCAATGGAGATTTACTCATGCTGCCGATCAATGGCATTCGAAGGCATCGTTGCCTGAGTTCATAAAAAACTTGCAGGCAGCCATCCTCAGCGCTTCTTCTTCAGGAGTTTTCCCTGGCTCTACTAAGAAAGCAAGGATGTCTTGGGGTGCTTGGGAGTAAAAGAGCTTTCGCCTACTTCGGTTGGATATGTCACAATTGGCTCAACGGGGCACATCTCAATGATGTCCTCAACTTTCCTGGAGATTTTATTCTTTTGCTGCATATCCTTGGAAGACATTTCCAATAAAGGAGTGGAAATACGAATGAAAAGTTACAAAGAGTTTTCGCCTATTTATAGGAGAGGACTATTAATGAACTGGTATTTGAATTTAAACATATAACGATTTTTCATTCCCAAAAAGACCTGTCCTTTCATTTTACCAGGTTCATCCATTTCATTATGGAATTGAATTGTCCTTTCGTTTCTCGAAAGATACGTTGGTTCGTCCATCTTTTTGGCGTATATGCTCATGACATCTATCTTCTTATTCCCTAGCTACCAAGGTTTGGTTAAGCTGATTTTCTTGTCTCCTTTGAGAGGGATTTTAAATCTTCTATTTTATCAATTGATTAAAAAGTGGGATTTGTTATTTATCATGTTTTCATGACCTCTGGATAAATATTAAATCTTCTTACTTTTCATATCTATCATTTCCATTTGACCTCTGCATAGATATTAATCTAATTTTCTTTTGAGTTTTTTTTTACATACTGTCACGTCCATATTACCTCTGATAGTATTGTATACTCTAAAATAGAAAACAAGATTTCATTATCTATCATGTCCATATTACATCTAGATAGACACAAATCATTGAGCATAGAAGACTTGATATTTCCACTCTCATATCATCATAAAAGTCTATTACATTTCTTAGACTTTCTTACAAATCATAATGGAAATCTATTACATCTTGGATTTTCATTCTATACGACAACGATAACCTAATAGAGATCTATTTCTTCTTTGGATCTTCTTTGTCGGATTCGTTGTTGGTGTCAATTCCTTGCTGTCTGAGCCTCAATGGCGACCAGAACAGCAAGAATTAACTCTGGTCTTCTCTCTCAGACGAGAGGAGAAACCCAGGGTATGGCAGCCCGAAGGCGTGTTGCTGCCAATACAACTAGTGGAGGAGTGGCGGCCTTCCAAAGGAGATAGGAATGTATCCAGCATTGGGATACAATTCCTAGTTCTGCCGTGAAAGGAACTCTACTACCCGATTTCTCAGGATAGAGTTGACTCCACCATCCAACTCTCCATGTATAAAGGCTCTTCCTACCAACAGAGGAAGACCCTTCTATCCCACGAAGAGTTCTGAGTTGTCTGATTTGCGCGTCAAAAGCGCATGAGCTCCCTGATATTGATGTCAGAAGAATGCTCCTCCCAGCGTCAAAGTCGCCAATGCCGGTTCTGGAAAAGCTCTTCAACCAAACTTCTGCAGAAAAAACACCAAAGAAAAATTGTGTTAAACAGAAGTATCATCAGACACATGCTTATGCATCTCGATTTATCTTCAACAGGCTGCAAGGACTTTACGCCTGAGTTTTTAATCTACAAAGGATTTACGCCCGTGTAGCAGGTGTACCTTATTCAACAAGGCTATCTATGCCAGTGTCTCATATGCACCCTATTCAACAAGGCTTTTACGCTGTTGATTCATGTGAACCTCATTCAACAAGGCTTTTACGCTAACGTTTCATGAGCATTCAAGAAGGCTTTTACGCTAATGTTTCATGTGAACCTCATTTAACAAGGCTTTTACGCCAACGTTTTATGAGCATTCAACAAGGCTTTTACGCCCGTGCATCTTACCTATGAGATTCTACATCTATCAAGGATTTACGCTTATGGGCATCTGTTTTCAACAAAAAGTTCAAAGGCAGACGATTGTTTTACGAATCAAACTTACCACTTAGGTCAAATGATTCGGCTCTAATAGTGGTTGAATCTACGTCTGGTGATCGAGCGCATAGAGAAACGACATCGGAAAACATCGTCATTTGTTGGAAAATAAAAACTTGCAAAGAGCTACCGGGCGTGCAAAGAAACGACATCGGAGAGCATCACAATCGTCACTTGTTGAAGAATGAAATATTGCAAATCTTCAAAAGAATGAGAATGAGAATGAGAATATATAGAACATTCTCAGCTATTTATAAAGGCTGAAGAAACTGTTAATGTGAGTCTATTTCGGGAAAAGATCCTATTAAAAGGCTCTCGTGACCACAAGACATATGCCACGTGTTGGTTTGTTTCTTGGGAATAAACAACCATAGATGCAGTCAAAGAGATGAAATCAACATTAAGATTTTATTTATAAACGGGAAGTAGGCCCCTACAGATCGCAATACACAAGCGACGTTTTTTACATAAAATATTATTTTTCTCTCCTTCGTTGGACTGACAAAGGGAGTCACCTAGCTCGTGCATATTGCGAATCCCGGAGCGACGCATCAGATTAAGAAATGCTTCTGCATCTCCTGGCCCTTCATACACAGTTGAGAGACCACCATCGATACGACTAAAGACTGCCGGAGTCACTCCAAAGCACTCTAAAAAGTTGCGTGCTCGCTCAAAGTCAATCCTGGAGCTCGAAGCCTCTTTATTGTTCTTTGGCGCCATGCCAATGTGAGGATAAATGGCAAAAATAAGGAATTTCTCTCTATTTATATAATCAAATCAACTCTTCATATTCCTTATGGGAAACTGCTCATTATTAAATGCAAACTCGGGAGATGAAGAAGCATTCCAAAGTTTCGAGAAGAAAATTCATTGTGACGGTTAAGTATTGACCGACACCATTTTCTTGGTTTTTACGCCGACTGTTGGACATCCCCACTTTTACGCGGATGACTGTTGCGCATCCCGAATTTTACGCTGACTGGTCAAATCTCAACTTTTACGCTTCTGTTCAAAGTGTTTCAAATTTTGGAGATATTTGAAAACTTTGAAGGGGGTCTTCTAGGAGCGTAAAAAGTGCTTCATTGAATGAGTCAAGGAGATGGATCATTCCACTCATAATGATCTATTTTACGCCAAGGAGAGGCTAATCACTTTACGCTCGGGTCTATGCCAATGGTTTTACGCCTAAGACAGGCTAACTACTTTTACGCTGGACAAAGCTGTCAAGTCCTGTATTTAATGCAAATTCGGACATGAAGATATTAATGATGGCATATATCACAGAATTCGAAGGGATTTGTTTTATACAGAAACCAATATTGTCGTTTAGTACGTGGACTGAGCTACTTTACGCTCATAGTGTGACTTCTTTTACGCATGGAGACTATACGAGTTTTTACACTCAAAGTTGACGTGTGCGTAAAGTCTATTTGAGCTACTTTTACGCTCAAGGTTATTTAACAACCACTTTACGCGGAAAGTCTATGTCAGGGCTATTTTACGCCTAGTCTACTGCTTTACGCTCAGAGTACATTGGGAATGTTTTTACGCCCTATTTATCTGACCAGTTTGGAACGTGGTTTGCCTACATGGCTTTCATGTCACTCATCTCGAAGAACGTGTGTACGTGTATCCTATTCTTATTAAAATGATGGGACACGTGTCAATGTATGCAGAGGATGACTTTGGTCATGGGTGGCAGTTGTTAGCGTAAAGACGAAACTTTTGCTGAGTTTTTACGCACGGGAGCCCAAGTCTATAAATAGACTTATTTTTCTCACATAACACACACAGAGACAGAGACCGGAGAAGAGAAAACGGAGAGACTAGAACTCAGAGATTTTGATTCTCAAGAGCATTCTTCTTCAACCTTTCTTTCAGAACAGAGTGAAGCAAAGCAGGAAAGCATTCTGCCTCGCCATCAGTGCCCAAGTGCGTCGATACCTTTCTGGTGACTTAGTTCTTCCAATTGTTCAACTTCAAGCAGCGATCTTCATCATCATCGTATGGTCCAAGGAACAAAGTGATCATTTACAGATCAGACTTCCATAGCAATACTTTTCCAGAATCAAATTTGTACTTCTTGTACTTTTTCTCGTTTTATTTTCAAAAGCCAATTTCTTCCTGGCATTTTGTTATGTGAAACAGGGATAAGATTGGGGGATGCCCATCTTTTGGCGCTCCTCTTGTCTATTCTTGGACTCAAAGCGCTCGCGCAAGTCCCTGATCATTTAGACCACATCTTCCGTGGAGCTGGGAGTCGGGGAAGGTGGTACCGCCTGGAGTTAAACATTCGATGGCTCCGACGTCCGTGGTGCTTCACGGCAATCTGTATCCAAGGATATCCATTGAAGGGGTACACTTGATTCTCCATTGGCCCCTGGGTCAGGATCGGTAGAAGGTACCCGGGCCAAAGCGGACCGTATTTCAAACACCGCTTGAGTCAGTGTTTGCATGGAGGCAAAGAGGGTTTTGAGTCCTCCCTCCAGGGTATCCATATGCTGGACGAGGTCTGCTGGCGGCACATCTGACTCGGTTTCACCCCCAGCCATGTAGACTGTCATGACACGACTGGAGTCGGATGGATCAGTTGAGGCTTCGCTTTCGGCCTCACTCTCCTGTAGGGGAGTTGCTTCTCCCGGAGCTTCGTCTTGGCCACCCCCAGTCTCGTCTTCGGGGGAAGTATCTGCAAGGGCCTGATTACCCCCAGTTCTGTCTTGGAGGACTTCTTCGTCTTCGCCTCCAGGATGAAGATCCATCCCAGCTGTGCTCTGGAGGACACCTTCGTCTTCGGAATGAGGGTCAACAAGGGCTTGACTACCCCCAGCTTCCTCTAAGACTTTCTTTCTCCCCCGAGTGCCTTCGAACAATCCGGAGGACGGGACAGTTGTCTTAGTTTTCCTCGGCTGGCTCTTGGACGAGGACGAGGAATTGCCAGTCGCCTTTCGGACTGACGAGGAATTAGAGATTACGTAGCAGGAAGCAACCTTTAGTTCTGGCTCCTCTTTTATTGACACCTTCTTCCCGAGGCGACGTCGGAGGGGTGTTGATGATTGCAGCCGCTGGAAGACCGACTGTCTTGGTGGGACTACTGCTTTGCAACAGCAGTTGATGGTGACTATAACACAAGTGTGCCCTGTGAGGGGCGCATTGTGCTTGTCAGTCGACTCTCCTGATCGGCGTTTGTGAGTGATCACGTTACGCAGATCGTTGGAGGAGAGTTCCACCTTCGCACCCCCTTTAGGTGCATGGCAAGGCCAAGCGCCGGGGTGGTCAAGTGAATGCTGCGCCCCCTGATCCAACACCAAACAGGCGCTCAGATCATTAGTGGGGGAACAACATTTACAGTGACTTGAACGAACCTCAGACGTACAACCAGATGAGGCACGGGAGTTCAAGACCACAGGGTTTGCCTTGCTCGACTTGGTTGCGAATGCAACAGATGTGCCCAAGTGAGACAAGGACTTCGAAGGTCAGCTCGTTTCTGGCGTAGAAGCACCCGAGTCGACCTTATACAGCTTACCATCAGCAGCGCGCATGATTGTGAGCGCATGCTTCTGGTTTGCTACCGGCATAGCACGTTTGGGGCGCATGGCCCGTGCTGCCTTGGACTTCTTCGTACTAGCCCGCTGGGGCGCATAGTACTGAGAATCCAAATTCTCCTCGCCACTACAGCGAGTGAGTCTGTCAAAGACAGAGACCTTCTGTGGCGTATCGGTGGTGATGCGCAGGAAATTAGCTGCGCCGCTGCTTCGTCGACGCATCTTCCTCGCCTGAGATGGAGATGGCTGGGGAATGGGGTCAGCCGCACATTTCCTCGAGAGATGTGCTGCACCGGTGGGCGCATCTTGGTTGCTGAGGACGTCAGCAGGAAGGGAAGGCTGCATTGGCACATCCCCTTCGGTGGTGGTGCCGGAGGCGTCGACCTTGCGCACCCAGACTTGGCGAGTCTTCTTCGGCTTCGACAGCCGCTTCGAAGGACTCGTACTGCCTTCAGAGATGAACTCCTCATACGCCTATTGATTGAGGCTTACGACCAGCGTCTTGTGGGAGGATCCCAACTTCACGTCGTCGGATTACGACACAGCTTTCTTGGTAGAGGATAAAGAGGTCCCCAGCAGAGTCGCCAGCTTGTTTGCCATTAAAATTTTTTGATTGCAAATTTTAATACAAACAGAACAGTGTTACAATGTAGGACTTAGACGTAGTCCTAGGAGTACACTTTTGTTTATCTGGGTCCCTTGTGCCGATGGAGCGAGTGGTAATGCGTTGACTCCGTTGACGATCTGACGACGGTTCTCGGTTCTCTGAAGGTCTGAGTTGCTCTGGGTGCTGGAGCTTGCGGAGAGAAAGAAGACGTTGAGTGTCTGTATCTGCCTCTCTGTATATTAGTGGTTGTGCGATATATATTCTCCGTGTGTGTAGAAGAAGGAAATGATCCCTCTATTTATAGTCTGCAGGCTGGCTGCTCATGTGCACATATGTAGGATGCGCCTGTACATGGGGACGCCACGTGGTTGAAGCTGTGGGAGGCGCATGGACGATGCACCATCATTTGTGGGTTGAATCCTTCATGCTGCTGTTGTGGGCTGGCACGTAGTAGGGGAGAGGATCTTTCTGTTGCTGAGATCTTGGGTGATTAGCACCCCTTCATAGGCTGAATCAAGTCAAAGGCAGGTGTTGTAGGTCCATGGCTCGAAGATCTCGAATTTGGTGGGGAATAATCTGATAGGGTGCGCCCGGGATTGGGCGTATGAAGAGGCTTAGGCTCGTAACCTTTAGGAGTCACGAACCATTCGGGGCGCATGGCTTTTGAGGCACATACGAGGCTTCGGTAGTGACTTTACTTCTGTCTTTAGGGATCAGAGAAAAGTCTGAGGCGTATGGCTTTTGAGGTGCATACAGAGATTTGGGCGCATGGCTGCGGAGGCGCATGCGAAGTGGTTGGGCGGCCACGTGGCTCTAACCGCCAGAGAAAAGTAATGATGATGCTGACGTTGGTGACGCTTCGTCTTCTGCAAAAGCTGTCAACTGTTCAGTCCTCGGGGGACATGCTGCTAACTCTGTCAGACTTCAGCATTTAATGTTCTTGACAGGTGATGGGCTGTTGAGCGGGCACATCGATCGGCGTTCCACTAGGCGCATGGGGACGCATGAGGGCGCATCCTTGGAAGGCGCTTGGTGCTGAGGGGCGCATCTGTATGATGCACGGTCTGACCGACGCATCCGCCTTGCATGATGCGTCTTTATTGGTCCGACTGTTACGTTCTTCGAGTGCTTTAAATAGCCGTTTTTGACTTGGCTGATTCGAAGCGTCAGGTTCATCACCATTTAATGCAAATTCATTGCACGGGATTCGTAGAGCCAGCCACTTGGCGCGTAGGTTTGATTTGACCGGCCTATAAATAGTGGCATGGAGAGAGTTTGCTTCTCGTTCTCTCACGTCCTTCCGAAATGAATTTGTTTGCTCGAGCGCATTCTGTTGAAGAGATGCTCCCGAGGGTGAAGATGCGACGCATTGTCTTCATTGATGCACTTAAAGGTGACTGTTACATCCAAAATTCAGAGTCGAGGGCTTCTGAGGCAGGCGGAAGGTGCCTGTTGCATCCAAAGATCGGGATGCTCGAGTCTCGTCTCCGTTATGCTGGAAGAGCCGCAGATCGGAATTGCAGTGCTGCGGCTTTGGAGGCTCTTTCTTCTGTCAGAGTGGGTGTTGCCCATTCTGGTTGTGTTGAAAGCTTCTCCTTTAGCCGAGTTTCGATTGCGGTCTTCCTTGGTCTTTAGAGGCTCTTTCGAAGCCTCCTTTAACCGCATGTTGATTTGCGGTGCTCTTCTCTTCCGTGGGTTGAAGAGCTCCTCCTCCAGCTCGAGGGTTGATCGCTTACCCTACATTCTGCTCAGTAAGTCAAAGTCATATGCTGAGACTTCATGATACACCTAACTGAGCTGCTGAAGGGATGCACATAACTGAGGATGCACATAACTGAGCTGCTGAAAGGATGCGCGTGGCTGAGAGCGCATGGCGAGATGCGCTTGGCTGAAAGCGCATGGTGAGATATGCCTGTTTACGAGCGCATGGTGGCTGCTGTGCCTGGCTGTAGACTTAGGGTCTTTTCTTTTTGTAGAAATTGTCCTTTGTACAGCCTTTTCTAGACATGTAATAGACTTTTATATGAGAATAAAAATCTTCCTTTAATGTCTATGCTTTTGCTGTTTGCTGTGCCAAGTACTTCATCTGAGCTGCCTGGCGCATGTAGTGTTTGGCGCATAAGGTTTTTGGTCCTAAAATTCCATGCTTCTACAATGTAGATGACATAATCTTCGGATCAACAAATGAGATGTTGTATAACAAGTTTGCTTAGTGTATACAGAGTGAATTTGAAATGAGCATGATAGGAGAACTAACATTCTTCGTTGGGCTATAAATCAAACAAAGTTCACAAGGGACCTCATCAATCAAGCCAAATATACAAAAGACCTGCTGAAGAAGTTTGACATGGATAACGTCAAACCAATTGGAACTCCTATCGCAACGTCTACAAAGCATGACATAGATGAAACTGGTACACCAACTGAAGTGCGTATGTACAGAGGTATGATTGGTAGTTTACTATATTTAATTGCTAGTCGTCCTGACATTATGTTTTCAGTATGCTAGATATCAAGCTGGTCCTAGGTAATCACATGTGAGTGCCATTAAGCGTATCCTCTGATACCTTAAAGGTACTTTGACAAGCGGTCTATGGTATTCCTAAGCCGATTCATTTGACCTGATAGGTTACTCGGACGCGGATTTTGCTGGATGCAAGGTAGATCGTAAAAGTACCAGTGGCACACGTCATTTTCTAGGAAAGTCCTTAGTCTCGTAGTTTTCTAAGAAGCAAAATTTTGTTGCTTTATCAACAACCGAGGATGAGTATATAGCTGCAGGACGTTGATGTACTCAGATTTTGTGGATGAAATAAACTTTGGAAGACTATCAGTTAACCATATCCCTATTTACTGTGACAACACTAGCACAATAAATCTCACAAAAAATACTATTCGTCACTCTCACACTAAACACATAGAGATAAGACCTCACTTTCTTAGAGACCACGTATTGCAGGGAGATATTAGTTTAGAATTTGTTGACACTGAACATTAATTAGCTGACATCTTCACTAAATCCATAGCTGAAGATCGTTTTAACTTTACGAAGAGAATTGAGAATCTTGGATGTTGAAGTTTTATAACTGAATATTACTTTATCTGAATTCAAACATTCATAGAAAATATTTTTGTTATAAGCCAAAAGTTCTCTTCTGACAAAGAGACGTAAAAGTCTTAGCGACACGGTGCCAAGTATCTTCGGACTACCGCTAGCTGGGATTCGGCCCCAACAGCTTACCCGAAATATTATATACGTTTTGTGTATTTTTGGTTAATTAATATTAAATATTCTTCCTCAACACAAATATTTTGAATTATACTTTGCATAAAGGTTAAAACCTATATCAAATTCTTTTCATTTCTTTCCTGAATACACAGGGTCCGAACTCGGACCGAGCTCTGTTCGAACTTGGGCCAAACTCGGTCCTGGGTAAGTTAGAACAGAACTGAACAGTCGGGTTCCCCCTTATATAAACACCTCAAAACATCATCTTCTTCATCTTAACACATCCAAAAACCGCTGAAACCCTAACCCTAGCCACCCTGCAACTCCATCTTCCAAGCCTATCAAGCTCTAAAAACTTGGATTTTGAGCTATCTTGGGGTTCTCTTCCACTGCTTTGAGTCATATTTGTATCTCTAATCTTCCTCTTTCAAATTCTATGGCTCCTAAAATTCCTCATTCTTTCATAAAGAAAAGCAAGGTTGGATAAGCTTCTTCCTCCACGGCTCTCAAAGAAGGTTCTTTTTCACTTTTTAGTCCCACCATGCCGGGCGGAGACTATTTTGATGATTTCATTTTTGTGTCTCAAGATGCTTCTAATGAATGGTTCAATGATTTCCATCTGTCACGACCCGCACCCACTGTGAGGGTACGAGTGCGTAACAACGCCCAGCCTACGCCGCAGTGTCGGCGGTAGAACGCTGTTCTAGGTCACTATATAACCAGCAACTCACGCAATTATATAATGTACTTGTCAAAATCTCAACTCCGAACGGAGGACAAGTATAAGATATGGTGTAACTCAATCATAGTCTAAGCACGATAAGATAACACCGAAATATAACTATGAAATTGAAGACAACAATAACTACTGAAATAATAACAACAATCTCAAATAATCTCAAATACATCTCGAGTCTCAATTCTATACAACAAGCTCTACATGAAAACAGATGCAAGTCTACTAAACTAAATCCTGATCACTCCTGAGTGTCGGGGCCAAAGGTAGCTAATCCTTCGTCAGGTCCATAATGAGTAGGGCAAGTGTCCTCAGGGCAATCATCTGTAAAATTTTCAACAGGTCCAGTCAGGACAGGAACGAGTACAACTCATCAAGAAAACCCAAGTAATGACAGAGAACTATAAAGCAGTTATAGACAGTATTATTGATGAATATGGCAGTTTATATACAGGTGATGGTATGGAGAACAGATAAGATACAAGGAAAGTAAGTAACTAAAACAAGAGAAGAATGATGGCAATAAAGACTATAAAATAAATCTAGCTGAACTAAAGTAACATAATAAGTCCAGGCAGTAAATGTAAAACAAGTGTAAAACTACTATAAATCCAGTACGAGATGAATCTAATACAAGATGAATCCAGTACAAGATGATTCTAGGTAGTGATCAAGAATCCAGGTGAGTCCAGCTATTCTAACAGTGTGTTTTAAAATACCGAGATCGACATATAAATGGCTGTAGGTAATACGGCACATCACACACCTGGCCGGGTGTGAGATGGCTATCATTCCAGTAGATTCCAGTTGATTCCAGTTAGGAGATTCCAGATTGGGAATGTCTACATGTCTTACTCTAGTATTTCTCCGCCCCGCAACACAAATGAATCCAGAATTCGACACGAGAATCGAGATGAGTCCAGCCAAAATATGATGATTCCAGAAATAGATTTCGGAATGATTCCAGTGATTCCAGTAATAGAGTCCAGATAAGTAAGGTATGTGTGTCGCATACATGAATCCAGAAATATCTATACGTGTTGTAACAGAGAATCACATAAAACTAACTATAACTGAAGTACAGTAATTAACAATTAATGAGAGAACTATCAGAGAATGTACTCGCCTGCTACTCTGAAAAGAGTAGTGTAATATCAGATGTCTGCACCAGAGTCATAATATCCTAAACAGAGTAATATGGGTTATAATATGTTTAAGATAAGGTAAATGAAGTTTATGATGCAATCTACATGATTTCTAGACCAATCTAGGTCAAAGTCAACTCTAAGTTAAACCTGGTCAACTATCTAGGTCAAACTAGGTCAACTAGTCAATTGGGTCTCTATCTAAGTCAATCTCTATAAGGCCGACTCAAAACCAAACCATAGACTAGGACACCATATATATTTATATCATATTTATACATCGTACATATATATATTCAACCTTATGTCAATTATCCACAATACTTATCATCTAACACATAAAACACATCCCTATTTAATATATCACATAGGCTAATATATATGCATACATACTAGGAGACATACATAGCATCTATGCATTCATTCATGCTTAGGTACATAGAGGCATATGTAGATCAATACATATATGCATACATTTACATTCCTACATACATATATGTAGAGATAGGGGGCTATATGAGTGTAAGTGACAACAGGTTAACAGGAATCAGATGTTTAGGGTGGGCAACCTAGACTAGAGTGTGAGTGTGAACATATTGTGGTGGTCTAGGCTATGCAGGACAAGGGATGTAGTGACTGGAATGAATGCAAGATATGCAATTAACTTGGACTGAACAATTAGTGAAGAGGATGCAGGACACATCTAATGTAGTGTGCTGACAAATGAAGTACAGGATATATCTAATACAGGCAATTTCCTCATGTGCAATGAAGAATGATGCAGTGAAGTAAAGCATGTAGGTCTGCAATGTTATGCAGGACAGATATATCTGTAGCCTGATACTGCCAGGTACAGAGCATTCACCAATTTAAAGAAGCAATGATCAGATAAGGTTATTCTCAACTGGACAGATGGTGAGCAGGATGTTCAACTGTTTGAACAAGAGAAATGCAGTACATCACATGGACTGCTACTCAATAGATGAAATCCTATATGTATAAACTTATACTGACTGATCTAATACAATGGTCATGAGCTAACACAACTTGAGAAGTGAAATTAAATGATTGAACCCAATGATACATGGATTTTTCTGATGTAGGGACATACCTGGTGATGTGGGTTAATAATTTAGAAGTGGGGTGGTCATGGGATACATGATACGACAAATAGGGACTGAACAGTATTCAAATGGATAGATGTATAGTTCCATATAGGACAATGTGCAGGTACATTAGTGATAGGAGACTAAGCAATGAGAATGCCAGGGACTGGACATGTAGGACTGATATAAGGACACAATTGGACTAGCTCCAAACTAAGGGATTGATCCCTAGCACCTGAACTTAATATGGGACTGAATTAAATGAGTTCACTGGTCGACTAAATGAATGGCAAGGCAAACACATACTATGGGGTGCCCGACTGAACAATGAGAGAGTAATGGGACATGCAATAGGCTGTAGGGATCGTAACATGGGTGTTAGGATATGATGACACATACACAACCCAAACCCAAACCAGGGTCTGTACAGAACAGTGAGTGTGTGCGTGTGTGTTTAATAGGTTTCAGTGATCAGTTAAGCCCATGCCAGGTTGTAACAGTGTTAATATGTGTGTAATCAAACAGTGCATACTCAAGTGTTCTCGGGTTAACTGATTTCCAGTTTTGTGTGTGAGCTTGTTAAGGTGAGGGTGCAATGTAGGTAATAGTCTCAGGTATATACCTCATCAGTTAACATGCAAAACATCTTAGTTTCATATCAATCAACCTCTGTTTATCACTCAACCCAAAATCAGTTTGAACTAACCCTGTTTTCGAAGTATCAGTAAAAAAAACAGTAACCTAAGTTCTCAGGGTCATTTCGAACTCAAAATCCAAGGAAAACTAAATTATCAAGTGCACAAGTGTCTAATATATATATGTGTCGACCTTAGGGTCATGTCCATGTGTCCAGGAGGTGGACACGAGTGTTGAAATGTGCAAAAGAACACTATGTCAGTACATGTGCACACAGCAGCCTCGTGCACACATGTCGAGAGCTCCAGGACACAACACACAACACTAGAGGTCTCGTGCACATGTCAGAGGGTACGTGGGGTATAGGGGTATGTTTCTAGGTGCTTGAGTCGTGGCCAAGTTGTGTCGTGTCCGAGTTTTAAAGCCGTATCAGAGAGAGATTTTCGTGTGTGCAGTGACAGTGTAAAATCAGTGCAGCCTCGATATCTTTGCGCACAGTCGACGAGGACTCGTGAAATTTCATGGGAGTGATGTCAGACACTAGGCCCACGTGTCTACCAAATTTTGTGCCATATAGTGTCGTGTCGTGTCCTGTGTCAAGCCCGAACAGCAGGGGACTGCACGGGCACAGTGCGGTGCCTCGTGCATGGGGTGCGTGTCCATTTTAGACACGAAAATCCCCTAAAATCGTGCTCAGTCTTCACAAAAGTTATTATACATATCTAGATCTACAAATACATATAATTAGTTTCATAAAAATCGAAAATAAAATCCTTAGAGGCATTTCGTCGAACACCTATACACCCACTATGACACATGTCCGATACGGACACCAAACGGACACAAAATCCACCTAAATTTCGGGGACAGCTAGGGGACTCCTCGATCTAGCCCTAAGTGCAAAGAAATCATAAATTTAAATCAATTTGGGGAGTTTTACCTATAGGTGCAAAAAGCTTGAAAAAGCTTCAAATGGGGGGTTCCACCTTTTTAGCCAAATGCTTCCAAATTATCCCAAAGCTGGGATTGAACTCCAAAATCAAAAAATAGGAGAGTATTAGGCTCTAATGCAAGAAACTAGAGTGGAAAAGGATTTAAAATGAATAATCTATGGGTTGGGGAAGAATGGACAAACCTCTTTCTTCAAAACTTGGAAAATTTAATAAAAGAGGCAAGAACAAATGGAAGAGGCATTAAATAGGGGTGGAAAACCCTAGGTTGGCTGCCATGGGTGGGCTTGTTGGGGTTTGGGCTTAAGTCATGGGCCTATGGCTCAATTTCATATGTCATGAATTAGAAAAATCACAAGTCATTGAGTTAAGTCATAAGTCATGAACCCATTCCACTTAAACTTAATCTTCCTATTCCAGAACTAATTTCTAATGACTAAAATAGGTTAACCTAGGTTAGACTAGGGTCACCATGGCTAGGGTTAGCTTCTAGGCTAGTCTACATGTCTCAAACTAGTCAAAGCCTAAACTAGGAATCACCAATCCAATAAATAATCAAATAATTCAAATAAGTCAAAAATGACCAGATTACCCCTAGGCTAAAAATGATAATTAAATATCCTAATGACATGGTTAGGATCGAGGTCATGCAGTCACTAGGATTTTACTGGCAGCACATCAAAATCATAAGTCATGACTTAAAGCAGTTTTTAAATAGTTTAAAAATGATTAAAAATCACCAAAAATCATATTGTGAATTAAATATCAATAATAATAATAATAATTACAAAATTTCAAAATTACCCTCATCTGGAAAACTGGGTGTTACACCATCAATGAATAATTTGTTTGGGATGTCCAATTAATTTCAATTTATTTCCCGACCATTTAAACATCTTTGAACACTTTGATCTTATAGACCTAGTTTAATCTAGTTTTTCGGTTTATTCTAATGCAATCCACATGTTCTATTGTAATCTATCGATCACAAAAGGTACGGTTAAATCGAAAGTCGATGGAATTGACATTGAGTTTGATGTCGATGATCTGGTAATCATGCTTCATATTTCCAATGTTGGGGAAGCATTAGTGGATATCACCTCAGTGCAATTTCCAGCACAAATGACTTTTGACTCATGACTCTTTATGTGCACCAAACTCACGTCCCAAAGGCACTATTCGTCCTAAGCACTTGAACAACTATTTCTATGATTTGCATCGGATGCTGCTATTCTTCCAAAAAGTACCTCCACTGATGAGATCTCCAACTTGGAACTATATGCCATTTATCATCTTCACTTCCAAGTCCCTTTTAGACTTCCTAATACTATCATTACTGCTATGTACAAGTGTCACGAGAAACATCGATGACTTCTCTATGCGATGTATTTGCCTTACATCTTTCAGTTCTTTGAGGTTATCTTGGATGATTGTGCTCAGGATGCTCCACCTACCCATCTTTATGAGCATCGTTGAGTTGCTCTTATTCATGTAGTTCAGCCTCCTCCTTCTTCTTCTGTTGATCCATCAGCTGGTAGTTCACATCCTTCCCATCCTCTTAGTGGTGTCACCCTTGAGTCTCTTCAGGGCTTGATGCTCGATTAGTTTCGAGCTATAGATTTTCATACCACTCTTCAGCTTCTGGCCATATCCAACACTGTGAAGGATATTACATATAGCTTTGCTAACAACCCTGGTGGCCCTATCCCCGTGGTTTGTGATCCCTCGGTGATTGGATATCGCATTGATGATCCAGAGGGTCAGCGTTACTTTTACCCTGTTGCTGCCCGCTATGATCCCAACCGATCTGTTGAGACCGATCCTTCTAGGGCGGCAGATGCTATTGATGATGATGAGGAGGATGATGAGGATGATGATTGAGGATGTTCCCTAGAGATACAGCGTCACTATTTATGTTTTTCATGTATTAGTGATAAATGTTTCTTTCAAGCATTATCATAGTAGTTATGAGTTTCTTTTTAGTCAGCATGTATTAGTTCTTTATGTATCAGTTTCACATTTTTAGCACTATGCATTTCTGATTATGCATCTTTACATTATGCACTTTTCATCTATGTTTGTGCTGAGTACCGTTCTTTTATTTTGCTTATATGACAAATCGAGGGAGAAATTTATGATACTTTTATTACTTTGTTGATTATCAAATCAAGATAATCAAGATATTTTCATCACTCATGTTGCTCTAAAAGTTTGTTTTAGTTTTTCTTTCTAGACTTCACAGATGTTCAACAAAAATGTTGTCTTGCGAGGGAGCAAGTCAAACAAGTGACCGCATTTTATTTAGGGGGAACAATTCCAAAAAGATATTGTACCATTGCATGAGCTACTTACATACTGGTCTACTTCAAAAACAAAGCTGAACAGCAATAAAAGTATTAAATCGTAATTTTTGTCACATTATCAAAATGGGGAAGAGTGTTGGCCCATGAAGCCATGATCAACTTGATTTCAATAATTCACTTTAAAATCCGACATTGATATAGAAAGCAAAGATGACTTCAAAAAGAATATAAAAATTGCACGTGATCATCAAAAAAATTTTTATACTTTATTCTGTATTTTCTATTTTTTTGAGTCTACAAAAATTGAGTCGGGATCACTGGCAATTTAGATTACCCTAGATTACCCTCACAAACCTATCTTTCTATCCAAACCCTTGCTAAATCAAAAACTGGCTAGAAAACCCTAAAAACCTATTAACCGAACTCGGTCCCCTTGGTTCACTCCTGGTCAGCAGAAAATTCATATTCCTTTGGATCAATAACATTCAAAATTTTGAACGTTGTCCGAACCGAGTTCTGCCCGACTCTACCTCAAAAATTCCTATAAATAGAGAAGAAATTGTCATTTCTAATCATTCATTCATTCTTTATATTCTCTATCTATTCTAAAGCCTTTCTATCTACAAAAAGCTAATCTTCCTATTCCTAAGACAACTCCTATTCTTCTAAGTGCCGGTGATTTCCGATTAGGAGTATTTAAGTTGTACAAGCTTGGAATATAAAAGCTTTCCTCTGAAAGGTATAGAAGTTTGATCATGGGCTTCGAATTAAAATATGACGGTGTTGAAGTTGGCGTGTTCTTCAGAGTATAGCACACGGTGTAATCTCTATTTAAATAGTAGATTAATAGTGAGTAAGAGTTCTCGCGACTGGACTACTCCTCTCAGAGGGAAACCGATATAAACCTTGGTGTTTGCGTATTGCCTTCTTGCACTACTTAATTACTACTTTACTTTATTGCATTTAAGTAATTATTTTATATTTGCCTTTACCTGCTTAAATTTTTTTATTGGGGATAATTTTCTGCCGCACACTATTCACCCTCCTATTGAGGTGCCATCGATCCTATAGCTTTGTACGGAAGGAAGTGTCGTTCTACAGTATGTTAGAGTGATGTGGATGAGCGACAGAAATTGAGACCGAAGCTAGTAGTTCGTACTGTGGAGAAGGTGAAGCAAAATCAAGGACATTTGCGAGCAGCACAAGATCGACATAAGCAGTGGGTAGACGGTCATCATCGACCATTGGAGCTCCAGCCAGGAGACCATGTATTTCTGTTGATTTCTCCTACCAGAGGGACCACTCGATTTGGAGAGAGACAAAAGCTATTACCAGAGGGACCATCTTCAGCCTCGTGCACACATGTCGAGAGCTCCAGGACACAACACACAACACTAGAGGTCTCGTGCACATGTCAGAGGGTACGTGGGGTATAGGGGTATGTTTCTAGGTGCTTGAGTCGTAGCCAAGTTGTGTCGTGTCCGAGTTTTAAAGCCGTATCAGAGAGAGATTTTCGTGTGTGCAGTGACAGTGTAAAATCAGTGCAGCCTCTATATCTTTGCGCACAGTCGACGAGGACACGTGAAATTTCATGGGAGTGATGTCAGACACTAGGCCCACGTGTCTACCAAATTTTGTGCCATATAGTGTCGTGTCGTGTCCTGTGTCAAGCCCGAACAGCAGGGGACTGCACGGGCACAGTGCGGTGCCTCGTGCATGGGGTGCGTGTCCATTTTGGACACAAAAATCCCCTAAAATTGTGCTCAGTCTTCACAAAAGTTATTATACATATCTAGATCTACAAATACATATAATTAGTTTCATAAATATCGAAAATAAAATCCTTAGAGGCATTTCGTCGAACGCCTATACACCCACTATGACACATGTCCGATACGGACACCAAACGGACACAAAATCCACCTAAATTTCGGGGACAACTAGGGGACTCCTCGATCTAGCCCTAAGTGCAAAGAAATCAGAAATTTAAATCAATTTGGGGAGTTTTACCTATAGGTGCAAAAAGCTTGAAAAAGCTTCAAATGGGGGGGTTCCTCCTTTTTAGCCAAATGCTTCCAAATTATCCCAAAGCTGGGATTGAACTCCAAAATCAAAAAATAGGAGAGTATTAGGCTCTAATGCAAGAAACTAGAGTGGAAAAGGATTTAAAATGAATAATCTATGGGTTGGAGAAGAATGGACAAACCTCTTTCTTCAAAACTTGGAAAATTTAATAAAAGAGGCAAGAACAAATGGAAGAGGCATTAAATAGGGGTGGGAAACCCTAGGTTGGCTGCCATGGGTGGGCTTGTTGGGGTTTGGGCTTAAGTCATGGGCCTATGGCTCAATTTCATATGTCATGAATTAGAAAAATCACAAGTCATTGAGTTAAGTCATAAGTCATGAACCCATTCCACTTAAACTTAATCTTCCTATTCCAGAACTAATTTCTAATGACTAAAATAGGTTAACCTAGGTTAGACTAGGGTCACCATGGCTAGGGTTAGCTTCTAGGCTAGTCTACATGTCTCAAACTAGTCAAAGCCTAAACTAGGAATCACCAATCCAATAAATAATCAAATAATTCAAATAAGTCAAAAATGACCAGATTACCCCTAGGCTAAAAATGATAATTAAATATCCTAATGACATGGTTAGGATCGAGGTCATGCAGTCACTAGGATTTCACTGGCAGCACATCAAAATCATAAGTCATGACTTAAAGCAGTTTTTAAATAGTTTAAAAATGATTAAAAATCACCAAAAATCATAATGTGAATTAAATATCAATAATAATAATAATAATTTCAAAATTTCAAAATTACCCTCATCTGGAAAACTGGGTGTTACACCATCAATGAATAATTTATTTGGGATGTCCAATTAATTTCAATTTATTTCCCGACCATTTAAACATCTTTGAACACTTTGATCTTGTAGACCTAGTTCAATCTAGTTTTTCGGTTTATTCTAATGCAATCTACATGTTCTATTGTAATCTATCGGTCACAAAAGGCACGGTTAAATCGAAAGTCGATGGAATTGACATTGAGTTTGATGCCGATGATCTGGTAATCATGCTTCATATTCCCAATGGTGGGGAAGCATTAGTGGATATCACCTCAGTGCAATTTCCAGCACAAATGACTTTTGACTCATGACTCTTTATGTGCACCAAACTCACGTCCCAAAGGCACTCTTCGCCCTAAGCACTTGAACAACTATTTCTATGATTTGCATCGGATGCTGCTATTCTTCCAAAAAGTACCTCCACCGATGAGATCTCCAACTTGGAACTATCTACCATTTATCATCTTCACTTCCAAGTCCCTTTTAGACTTCCTAATACTATCATTGCTGCTATGTACAAGTGTCACAAGAAATATCGATGACTTCTCTATGCGATGTATTTGCCTTACATCTTTTAGTTCTTTGAGGTTATCTTGGATGATTGTGCTCAGGATGCTCCACCTACCCATCTTTATGAGCATCGTTGAGTTGCTCTTATTCATGTAGTTCAGCCTCCTCCTTCTTCTTCTGTTGATCCATCAGCTGGTAGTTCACATCCTTCCCATCCTCTTAGTGGTGTCACCCTTGAGTCTCTTCAGGGCTTGATGCTCGATCAGTTTCGAGCTATGGATTTTCATACTACTCTTCAGCTTCTGGCCATATCCAACACTGTGAGGGATATTACATATAGCTTTGCTGACAACCCTGGTGGCCCTATCCCCATGGTTCGTGATCCCTCGGTGATTGGATATCGCATTGATAATCGAGAGGGTCAGCGTTACTTTTACCCTGTTGCTGCCCGCTATGATCCCAACCGATCTGTTGAGACCGATCCTTCTAGGACGGCAGATGCTATTGCTGATGATGAGGAGGATGATGATTGAGGATGTTCCCTAGAGATACAGCGTCACTATTTATGTTTTTCATGTATTAGTGATAAATGTTTCTTTCAAGCATTATCATAGTAGTTATGAGTTTCTTTTTAGTCAGCATGTATTAGTTCTTTATGTATCAGTTTCACATTTTCAGCACTATGCATTTCTGATTATGCATCTTTACATTATGCACTTTTCATCTATGTTTGTGCTGAGTACCGTTCTTTTATTTTCCTTATATGACAAATCGAGGAAGAAATTTATGATACTTTCATTACTTTGTTGATTATCAAATCAAGATAATCAAGATATTTTCATCACTCATGTTGCTCTAAAAGTTTGTTTTAGTTTTTCTTTCTAGACTTCACAGATGTTCAACAAAAATGTTGTCTTGCGAGGGAGCAAGTCAAACAAGTGACCGCATTTTATTTAGGGGGAGTAATTCCAAAAAGATATTGTACCATTGCATGAGCTACTTACATACTGGTCTACTTCAAAAACAAAGCTGAACAGCAATAAAAGTATTAAATCGTAATTTTTGTCACATTATCAAAATGGGGAAGAGTGTTGGCCCATGAAGCCATGATCAACTTGATTTCAATAATTCACTTTAAAATTCGACATTGATATAGAAAGCAAAGATGACTTCAAAAAGAATATAAAAATTGCACGTGATCATCAAAGAATTTTTTATACTTTATTCTGTATTTTCTATTTTCTTGAGTCTACAAAAATTGAGTCGGGATCACTGGCAATTTAGATTACCCTAGATTACCCTCACAAACCTATCTTTCTATCCAAACCCTTGCTAAATCAAAAACTGGCTAGAAAACCCAAAAAACCTATTAACCGAACTCGGTCCCCTTGGTTCACTCCTGGTCAGCAGAAAATTCATATTCCTTTGGATCAATAACATTCAAAATTTTGAACGTTGTCCTAACCGAGTTCTGCCCGACTCTACCTCAAAAATTCCTATAAATAGAGAAGAAATTGTCATTTCTAATCATTCATTCATTCTTCATATTCTCTATCTATTCTAAAGCCTTTCTATCTACAAAAAGCTAATCTTCCTATTCCTAAGACAACTCCTATTCTTCTAAGTGCTGGTGATTTCCGATTAGGAGTATTTGAGTTGTACAAGCTTGGAATATAAAAGCTTTCCTCTGAAAGGTATAGAAGTTTGATCGTGGGCTTCGAATTAAAATATGACGGTGTTGAAGTTGGCGTGTTCTTCAGAGTATAGCACACGGTGTAATCTCTATTTAAATAGTAGATTAATAGTGAGTAAGTGTTCTCGCGACTGGACTACTCCTCTCAGAGGGAAACCGGTATAAACCTTGATGTTTGCGTATTGCCTTCTTGCACTACTTAATTACTACTTTACTTTATTACATTTAAGTAATTATTTTATATTTGCCTTTACCTGCTTAAATTTTTTTATTGGGGATAATTTTCTGCTGCACCCTATTCACCCTCCTATTGAGGTGCCGTCGATCCTATAGCTTTGTACGGAAGGAATTGTCGTTCTACAGTATGTTGGAGTGATGTGGATGAGCGACAGAAATTGAGACCGAAGCTAGTAGTTCGTACTGTGGAGAAGGTGAAGCAAAATCAAGGACATTTGCGAGCAGCACAAGATCGACATAAGCATTGGGTAGACGGTCTTCATCGACCATTGGAGTTCCAGCCAGGAGACCATGTATTTCTATTAATTTCTCCTACCAGAGGGACCACTCGATTTGGAGAGAGACGAAAGCTAAGTCCGAGGTATATCAGACCGTTCGATGTTCTAGAGAGAGTTGGAGAGGTCGCTTACAGGCTTGCGTTGCCACAGACCATTAAAGGAGTTCATAACGTATTCCATGTATCTCAGCTGAGGAGGTACTTGTTAGATCCTAGTCATGTTCTGGACCATTCAGAGATTACAGTGGGGCTACGAAGAGCAACCCGTAGAGATTTTGGACTATCGAGAGAAAGTCTTGCGGGGACAAACTATTCCTTTAGTTCGTGTTGCGTGGAGGCATCATGCACCAGGCGAGTCAACTAGGGATCGTGAGGATGGGATTAGGAAGCATTTTTGTCATCTTTTTATGGGATTAGGTATGTCTTCTTTAATTAGTTAATATTGATTGCTTTTATAATAGTGTGTGCTTAATTTCGAGGTTGAAATTTTCTGAGGTGATGTTGTAAGACCTCTAGATTATATATATATTTTTTAGTATTTTATTAAGTTATATAATGGTTATTATATATTTTCTCACTATTATTAATGATCATAATATATACTTTTTTGTAGCTTGGATTTTTGGAGCACAAGGAATGCCAATCTCTAGAAACTTCCTTCATGGGTTTTGACCTAGACAAGTTTATATTCGATTTGGTATGTTATATCTCATTTAAGTATATTTTCTTCTATTCTATTTGCTTCACACAACTTTGGGGTCAATTTAGGCCAAAAAGTTATTACCGTAAAACTTGTCGTACCTTCCAACTTGATTTCAAGATTCAATATTGATCCAACCTAAATGACCCAATATATGATTTTGAGTATTTCTTAGCCTAGTACACACATGGTTAGGGTATCCCACTCAATTGAGGCCCCATTGGCTATTTAAATTCAAATGGCGCATAAGACCACTTATGTGATTTTTAGAGCATATTTCCACTTCTAATATTTATCCTGCACCCAAAATTTGTCCAATAAGTTGTAGGGTGACAAATTTCGATTAGCCCAACGTAGAAGGAAAATCATAGATTAAATCCACTGATATGTTTGTTCGGGTTAAAACCTAAGAGAGAAACATCCCAATCTAAGTTTCCATATTTAAATACTCAAATTTTCTCCTAAGAATTGTTAGCCAATCCCTCTTGCATTAAGACTCCAAAACCTACCCAAAACCCTCCTACATCAGCCAATATCCGACCCCTAATCAAAACCCTATATATAACCTAACCCTACTGAAAAACCCATCGCCAAAACCCTAAGCCCGACCCCTCTATTGCTGTCGACTGCTACTGCTGCTCCTTCCTCTTCTTTGCTGTTGTTTGGCCGCTTGCCGTGTCAACCAAGGCCGACCACCGCACTCTTGATGCTGCCAAGACACCCCTCCACCTTCCCAAGGAGTCCTATAGGCTTGTATAGCCCCTTCAAGACCGAAACAGCCCCTCAAAGCCGACCCAATCCCCTTGCCGAACTACTCAATAGGTACACCCTTTTTGCTAATGCGATTTCTGTGACATCTAGCGATGTCTTTCATGAAACCAAAAAAATAGATTCCTATATGTTTCTACTGTTCTTATATAAATTTCCATGTCGAAATTATGGTTTGTTTGGTCGGGGCACACGTTTTATGATGGTGTGTACAGAATAGACACTATTTGCTGCAAGTAGGTTTTGATCTATATAAATTAACTTTTGTATCAAGAACCTATATGAATACATTTGTATTTCGATTATCTACAACTCCTTTCAATTACTTTTTCATATTTACATTGTTTTGATATATATTTTCACTCGTCTTCGAACATCAAATTCTACCATAATCACCACACCAAAACATGTTATTTGTAACACATTTTTTCTTTTATTAGTAACGGTTATAACTGTTACAAACTAATCATGGTTATAAACATGACAATTGATAAATATCCGTTAAAAAATACTAATTTTGTAATTTAGATATATATTTTTCGTTTATCATACTAAAAATCATGGCAAATCACAAGGTAAAATTTTCCAACCCCAAAATTTCCTGCGTATTGTTTTCATCGTTCCCTCCCTCTCCAATTTGCCGAATAAAACCTATATCACTCTCTGATCTGGAAACCCCTCCCTCTCTCGAGAATCTCTCTCTAGAGAACCCCCATCCCTCTCTCGAGAAACCCTAGTCCCTCTCTGTAAAACCGTAAAATAATCTGGCTGCTAAAGACATCTTGGTGTCCTCTCCATCGCTGCGGAGAGAAGGTACGTCCCCTCCATATCTCTCATATTCTCTATTTGATTAGGGTTTGATTTTGATTTAATTAGGGCTTTAAAATTTTTGTTTCTCATTCACCCTTACAATCTAGATTTCTCTTTGATAGGGTCGAGTAAGGATACCACCACCACATCTCCAGCATAATCGAAGAGGTAAGGGTACTATCTAGCCATCTATGTGTTTGTCCATCAATTTTTGTGAGCTTAATTTTGGTGGTATTCTGGTGGTAAGCTTAATTTTGAAAGAAATATTTAACTATTGTGAAGTGTTTTGATATGCTGGGTTACGATGCACAATTACTTCATGTGTGTGGAGTTCATTATGTGTTTAGGATACCTTTTGATTTTTTTTATATATCTTTATTGGTCAAGAAATCGAATTATATTTTGCTTTAAATTACATTATATGACTTTGTTTAGAAATCTCATGTTATTTTCATTTAATCTATGTGTTTGTCCATCAATTTTGTGTAGCATTATAGGTTGTTTAATATTCAACCCTTTGTCTATTCTTTTTATGTTTGTTCTTTTTGTGTAGCATTATAGGGTTGTTTGACCTTAAATTGTCTTATTCTTCTTTTAATGAGAATTTCATCATTGATCATCTCATTCTAGTCTTAGCTTTGTTCTATTCTTCGTTCTTGACAAGTATCATCTTTTACAACCTTTCATTGTTGAAGTTGATATATACGAGTTGATATTCCTTGTTGGTTTATGAGTTGTCGGTACATATGATCTGATCTTTCTTATTCTTATTGGTTTATTTGCAAGTAAAATTGATTGAAAGGTGATTTAAGACATCTTATTAAGTTCAAATGGCAAAATTAAGTTGTAGAAAGTTAAGGTGCCAAAAATATTCAAGTCCTATAGTTGGGGTGCCACTAGAGTGATTTAGCTTTTAGAAAATCTTCAGTTTCAGTATCAAGTAACCTTTAGAAAAGCTTCTGCAGATACGGGCAATTATTATTTTGATATCTTCTAGTAAGATATAAAAGGGTTTTTCTTTCGAATGGTTTGTTGCAACTTTAATGTTTCTCATCCTTTACAACTTTAGTGTTTCTTTCTAGGATGTGAGTTTTCTTCCATCTACTGTTCTCCTATTTTTGTTTTTCTTTCAAATTTTTCCTTAAAGATGTGAGTTTTCTTCCATCTACTGTTCTCCTATTTTTTTTTAATAAAACTCATTTTTGGGTATTGTCAGATGTATGTTTTGTTTATAGACGAGCCTTCAGAATCAATTAACCTTGCACGAGACAAAGGCTCGATAACTGTGTGATAAGTGTCAATATTAGAGGCTCTGAGTTTGACAATTTTAATTTATTAGACTGTTGGAATTTTAATTCAAAGCTTTTGTATGTGCATAATAAACTAGTATGTAAAGTGAGTGCTGCAGTGTGACTTGACTGCACACCGAAGGGTGTTAAAACAGTGAATTGTTCAATAATCCTGTGCAGAGTTGTCCTGTGCATGGGACGCTAGTGCAGTAAACTGTCCAATAGTTTTGTGTCGTGGAAACCTAATGAAGTATCAACTTAAGGGTAGGACTGCGTGTGTTCAGAATAGGTGAAGGGGGTGATTAAGTGAACAACCACTTAGTGTCATGCCTGCAACAACTAGTAACTACGGTAGACATTGAGCAGTGTGCGATCACTGTGTATAATAATAGCATGGAAGTGTATGTCTTTGTGTGTTTGTGTGTGCAACAGTATAATAAACTGCAGTTTTGATTCATCTGCATAGCAAATTTGAGTGTAAAATTAAGAGAGTGTATCATTACTATATGTATGAGTGTCACTAGCAAGAATCATGTGATTACAAATTTACCTATGTAAATATGTGTAGCTGTAGCATAGCATAATTATGTATACGATTGATCATTGCAGATTTGGAATATATGGCTCCGGGGAGAAACAACCCAGGAGGATATATAGAGTTTGTTTTCTCTTATGTTTTTTTGTAAATTAGTAAATAGTTTTTTTTCTTACTAATGTTCATCTTCTTCGTTTGTTAGGGTTATTGTTTGAGGGAGGATATATCATGTCACGATCGATTCCAAAAGAGTGGATAAAACATCCATATAGAAATGATACCGAGTACAAGCAGGGTGTTCAATTTTTTATGGACTTTACAACGAAGCATGCACCAGTTGGACTTACAACAAGTAGTTGTCCCTGTAAAAAATGCAAAAATGAAAAAAGAGCTTCTTTTGAAGTAGTAAGAAGGCATTTGATCCTGAATGGAATGCTTCTGACATATGATAATTGGTTTCTTCATGGGGATAATTGGACTTACAACAAGCTGGGCATGGATATGTTGGAAGGTCCTAAACAACAATTTTTTGAAAAGGAACAAATTTATGATAAAGTTCTAATTGTAGATACCAATGACATCGGGGGTGCATTGGAGAACTTGGTTGATGTTGCTTATGGTGTACACAATGAGGCTCCTAGTGGTCAAGGTAGTGGTGCAAATAATTCTCAGACAGATGCAATGCCTGAAGATTTTTTTGCTCCTTGTCTTGACCATTTTGACAAGTATTATGAATATAAAAGAATTGCAAGTGAGAAATTATTTCCTGGTTGTGAGATGGACACACAACTCTATATGTAATTGTAGAGCTGCATAACTTAAAGAAGAAGTACAATTGGTCGGAAAATAGTGTGACAGAATTGTTGAAGTGTTTGACACAATGGCTCCCTAAGGGGAACACACTCCCTCACAAGTATCCCATAATGAAACAAATGCTGAAAGATTTAGGAATGAAGGCGAAGTGAATACATGCGAGAATAATTTCATGTCGTATTGGAAGGTGTATGCAGATGCGACTTGGTACCCTCAATGTCAGACGCCCCGATTTAAAGTTAAAGAGAACACGAAGCCTGGAAAGGTTGGAAGGGACTCAAAAGAACCAAGAAATGTTTTGAGGCACTTCCCTCTGATTCCAAGACTACAGAGATTGTATACAATACCTTGGATTGCTAAAAAAATGAAGTGGCATAAGGAAGTAGCGCCCTCATGGGACTTAATGCGACATCCTTGTGATTCAGCTGAATGGAGAACGCTTAAATGCAGGTGGCCGGAGTTTGCTGATGAGGGACGGAACGTTTGGCTGGTATAGCGACTGATGGATTCAATCCACATGGTGCTCTATCTAATAATTATAGTTGTTGGCCTGTTTATACAATCTACCTCCTTCATTATGCATGAAATCGCAATTCCAAATGATGTGCTTATTAATTCCTGGGCCCAAAGCACCAAGCTAAGATATTGACGTTTTCTTGTAGCCTCTTGTAGACGAGTTAAAAGAACTTTGGGAAGGAGTGTCGGCATTTGACATCGTTAGAGGTCAGATTTTTACTTTGAGAGCGATGTTGTTGTGAGGGATCCAAGATTTTTCGGCTTTTGGTAATTTATTAGGTTCTGTAACACATGGTTACAAAGCATGTCCTATTTACGACACTGAAATAGAGTCTGAGAGGATTGGTGGGAAGAATGTGTACACAAAGTACATGAGGTTTTTGAAGGATGATCATCCATTTAGAGCAGTTAAGCGCGGATAGTATAAGACTCACTACAACAAATATGACCTACAATAGCATGTGCCGAACGCTATAGAAAGCCTTCTATAGCGTATTTTGGCTGCTATAATTGCCCCCTCTATAGTATGTGAACGCTAGAACATTATAGCGTTCTTGAATGCTGTAGATGGATTATAGCGTTCATGAATGCTGTGGATGGTTTATAGCGTTCGTGAATGCTGCAGATTGATTATAGCGTTCATGAATGTTGTGGATGGTCTATAGCGTTCTTGAATGCTGTTGATGAATAATAGCGTTCATGAATGCTGTAGATGGTACATAGCGTTTTTTAATGTTGTTAATTTATAAAAATTGACGCTGTCAATTTTTATAGCATTTTGAGTGCCATAAATCTCCTACACAATTTCATATCTAAATAACACGTTCTATGTCACATAGAATTAACCTGTGCATCATAAAAATTAATGCTGAATCACAATTTTGATTTCAACAATTTCAATCGCAACTTCCATTTCGATCAATCAAGATATAGAAAAGGTTTGCCAATATAAGTAAATTCATACATTTTTCATTAAAATATTCAAGATGTACAAAAAGTTGTTGTATGCCTAAAGTGATAGAAATATAGTCCAAAATAAATTTTTCCTGTAAAGAGAATCTAAGATGTACAAAATGTTTGTAATCTAACGCTAATCCAAAATTCTACTGTATCTGCATCCTCGAATTTTATTGTTAGCATTCCTCCAACCTGATTTTCATCTCCGAGTCGTGCAGACACGCACTTATCTCCTCTTGTTGGTCCTCCATCTAGCCATTCATTTGTTGGGAAAGAAGCACGAAAACCTTTCCTCAAACTAGAGAATACCTGCGAGAGAATCGAGCAATACAACGCACGAACCAAACACCAAACACAATCCACGCAGACACAGAATTTTTGACGTGGAAAACCCTTACGAAAAAAAAAACCACGGGACGATCGGAGTCCAACCCTGAGAAGCCTTCACTAATGAAATAAAGGAGTAGACCCTCTACAAACTTCTTCCGATCCAATACGGATCCCCACAACACTTGGAATCAAGAACAATTGATTACAAGGCTACGAAGAACAAAGACGACGAGTAGATTACCCGAACACGATCTTCCTTCGAAAACGACCTTCAATCCTCCTTCTTTACTCCCAAACTTGCAGTGGCACTCTTGCCTCTTTTCTCTCTCTTGTGTGTGTTACGTATGTGATTAGGGTTAGAAAAACCATAACTAAAGACCCTAATCCCACAACAAAACCTGGACTGTAGGATACGATCCAATAGTGATTAAATCACCCTGAAATCTACTTCAGCCCGACAACACAGAGTTCGGGCAGAACTCTGTGTTTTTGTCACAGAACCATTCTAGAACCAAGGGGCAGAGTTCGGCCAGAACTCTGCCTCCCCTGTTCCAGTATGCCATATGTTGGCTCCCGAGTTTCTCCGTCGACACCGAATGGCCTCGTCACCTCCCCGAGCTTCTCTGACACACAAACGGCGCTCGTCGAACTCCGGTATCTTCTCCACATAGGTTGGGAACTCCACCCACTCCAACAAATCTCCCCCTTCACAACTAGGTGAAGGAACTCGTCATCCCGACTATCCGCCTGCAGTACTCAAACTTCCCCCTTGGTAGAACCTTCGTGAGCATGTCCGCTCCATTGTCATCAGTATGAACCTTCTCAAGCGTCGCGTCCTTCTTCTTAACCACATCCTGTATCCAATGATACCGAGGCTCTATGTGCTTGGACCGACTATGAAATGTCTGGTTCTTCACAAGGTGAATAGCACTCTGACTGTCGCAAAGCAAAGTATAATGCTCTTGTTTCAGCCCCATTTCCTGCAACAACTTTTTCATCCACAGCAACTCCTTATAAGCCTCCATTGCCGTAATGTACTCTGCCTTTGTCGTCGACAAGGCAACACACTTCTGCAATCGCGACTGCCACGATACCGCTCCACCAACAAACATCATCATATAGCCCGTAGTCGATCGCCTCGTGTCTACATCTATAGCCATATCAGCGTCGGTATACCCAACCAGCTTCGGCTCGTCACAACCAAAAGAAAGTTTCCAAATGGCAGTGCCCTGAAGGTATCATAGAATCCACTTGACTGCACTCCAATGTATCCTTCCAGGATTTGAAAGATACCTGCTAACTGTGCCAACTGCGTGAGCGATGTCTGGCCTCGTACACAACATAGCATACATAAGGCTTTCCAAAGCTGAGGCATATGGAACCCGCTCCATATCATCCTTTTTATCTTCGATAGATGGACACTGCTCCTCAGTGAACTTAAAGTGAGCTGCAAGGGGTAACTCACTTTCTTCGACCCGTCCATCCCGAAACGCTGAAGTACCCATTGAATGTACTTCTTTTGGGACAAGTGTAGCAGCTTGGACTCTCTCTCTCGACTGATCTCTATCCAAGGAATAGTCTTTGCTGTATCAAAATCCTTCATAGAGAAGGTCGCACCCAGTTGGCGCTTCAACTCCGCTATCCTAGTGGCATTCCGATCCACTAATAGCATGTCATCAACATAGAGTAATAAAATAATAAAATCATCCTCGACAAAGTATCTTACAAATACACAATAGTCCGACGTCGTCCGTGCATAACCATGCTCTCCTATAAACGACTCGAATTTCCTGTATCACTGCCGCAGAGCCTGCTTCAGACCATACAAGCTCTTCCTCAACCGGCAGACCAAATGTGACTTGCCCTTCTCACAGAATCCCTCTGGCTGCTCCATGTATAACTCCTCCTCAAGATCACCGTGGAGGAATGCCGTCTTCACGTCCATCTGCTCGAACTCCAAGTCAAAACTGACTGCCAATGCTAGCACCACCCGAATAGACGACTGCTTGACGACTGACAAAAAGATCTCATCATAATCTACGCCTTTCTGCTGACCGTAGCCTTTAACTACTAGCTTCACTTTGTATCGAGGGTGAGTAGCATCATCCGTCTGCTTCACCCTAAATACCCATCGATTCTGCAAAGCCTTCTTGTCCTTTGGCAATCGTACCAGCTCGTAAGTAGAATTGGCGTGTGAGGAACCCATCTCCTCCTGCATAGCCTGCATCCACTCCTGCCTTTGTTCGTCTTCCATAGCTTCTGCAAAACTTTCGGGCTCTATCCCGTCGGTCAGTAGCACATACTCACCCGGTGAGTATCTCGTAGATGGTCGACGCTCTCTGTCGCTCCTTCTCAAAGGAGCCACTGGTGCTGGCTGTATACAAACAGCCTCCTCCCCTTAAGGAACTGCCTCCCCGGCATGCTCATCCTCCTGTGGATACCCTGACTACCATCAGCAGGCTGATGATCAAGGTTGGGAGCAACTCCATGTACTGGCTCCCTCATAACTGTATCCTCTGCGATGTCCTCCAGAAACTGTTCGAAGAGATATGACTCTAACTCAGGCAATTTCTCAGCCTCAGAAGGCGTCTCGGAATCCTGAGTATTGGTCATGGTCTGATCCTCGAGGAATACTACGTCCCTGCTTCTGTAGAGCTTTCTTCCCACTGGGTCGTAGAGTCTATAGCCAAACTCATCCCGACTGTTGTCGACAAAGATGCACCGCCTCGTCTTTGGCTCAAGTTTGGACCTCTTGTCCTTCGGTACATGTACGAAGGCTTTATAACTAAACCCTCGCAGGTGATTGTATGACGGCTCTTTATCGTACCATACTTTGTCAGGCACATCACCCTGCTGCAAAGGAGCACTAGGAGATAAATTAATAACATAAGCAGCTGTGAGAAGAGCCTCACTTCAATAACTGCCTGGAAAATTTGCTTCTGACAGCAAACACCGTACCCTCTCCATCAGTGTCCTGTTCATGCGCTCCGCTACACCTTTGAGCTGAGTTGTCTTGGGCGGAGTCTTCTGGTGTCGTATCCCTTGCTCTCTGTAATAAGCATCAAAGGGACCAATGTATTCGCCGCCGTTGTCGGACCGAACACACAATAACTTCTTGCCCGCCTCTATTTCAACAGAGGCCTGAAACTCTTTGAAAGTGGGCAGCACCTGATCCTTGGTCTTTAAGGCATAGACCCAAACCTTCCTAGAACAGTCATCAATAAAAGTTACAAAGTAAGAAATACCACCAATAGATTTTACCTTCATAGGACTGCAGACATCCGAGTGAATCAACTCGAGCAACACCGGCTTCCTTGAACTTGGGTGACTTTGGAGACTAGAGACTTTAATTTTTTTTGCTAAACTTGGGTGACTTTGGAAACTCGAGCAACACAGATGTTACTTAGCCCCAGTTGTTGATAATGTGACAGAATTTAATTTTTTGCTAAACCAGGAGACTAGAGACTTTCCTAGGAAATAACAAGTGCCACTAGTACTTTTTCGATCGACTTTACATCTAGCAAAATCAGCATTTGAATAACCAATAAGGTTAAAAGACATGGTGTTGGGATACAATAAATCTGCCATTATAGTTCCTATCGAAGGATGTCCTTAACTGTGCACAGATGTGATTTCTTAGGGATGGCCTGATATCTAACACAGGGACATACAGAGAACATAACATCTGTGCGAATAACACTTGGGTATAACAGACTACCAGTCATACATCGATACTTACGTACATATGTAGGTTTGGTACTTTCATTCAGGTCAAGCTTTGTTGATATTTCCATTGGAGTTCCGATAGATTTTGCATTACCCATGTTAAACTTCTTAAGCAAATACTTCATGTATTTAGCTTGATTGATGAACGTTATTTGTGAATTTTGCTTGATTTGCAATCATAGAAAGAATGTAAGTTCATTCATCACACTCATCTCAAATTCACTCTGCATACACTTAGCAAACTCATTACATAACATCTTATTAGTGGATCAAAATACGATCTCATCTATGTATATTTGCACTAATAACATAAAATCATTGATAGATTTTATAAACTGGGTAGTATCAACTTTTCTCTTTAAAAAATTGCTTTAAAGTAAAAAGGAGCTAAGACGCTCGTACCAAGCTCGTAGGGCTTGTTTGAGTTCGTAAGGAGCCTTTCGTAACTTCAATATGTGGTCAAAATTTTTGAAATCTTCAAAACCGGGGGTTGCTTAACAAAAACTTTTTCTTTTATAAAACCATTTAAAAAATCTCTTTTGACATTCATTTGAAAAATTTTGGAATTATAAAAACTTACAAAAGCACAAAGCATTCAGATAGATTCAAGTCTAGCAACTTGAGCATAAGTCTCATCGTAGTCGATACGTTCCTCTTGGTTATAACCTTGAGCTACAAGACGTGCTTTCCGTGTGACTGGACAATTCTCATTTAATTTATTTCAAAAAATCTATTTAGTAACATTGATCAGATAATCATTATGTCTGGGAACGAGTTCCCAAACTTGAATACATTCAATTTGGTTGATTTCCTCTTGCATAACAGAAATCCAAAATTCATTAGAAAATGTTTCTCCTATATTCCTAGGTTCTATTTGAGAAATAAAAGCAACATTCGCAATGATATCTTTATTTCAAGAGTTACACCTTTTGATTCATCACCTATTACCCAGTCCTCTGGATGATCTATAGATAATCTCAATCTCTTGTGTAGACTTTCCAGATAACTGGTTCCTGTTGTATCTTCAGGAGCCTTGTTAGTTATTGGTCTGACATCTTCGTCGTCACTATAATTTGGTGCTTGATTGTTGAGTTCATCAAATGTGACAATGATTGATTTTTTAACGTTCAGTGATTGCTTGTTGCATACTCGATATCCCTTACAGCAGCACAACATAGAAAGATACCTTCATCGAACTTGGAGTCAAACTTTCCTAGGTAATATTTAGTATTGAGAATAAAACATTTCTAGCCAAAATCATTGAAATAACTAATAGTGGGAATTCTATCAAACCAAAGTTCATAGGGAGTCTTCTTTAATATAGATCGAATAAGAACCATATTCAAAATATGGCATGTTGTATTTACAACTTTAGTCCAAAAGTATTTCGGAAGATTATACTGATTTAATACAACTCTAGCCATGTTGCCAAAAGTTCTGTTATTCTGCTCCACAACACCATTTTGTTGAGGAATTCTTTGACAAGAAAATTCCTGAGAAAGACCATCAGCATTACAAATTTTTTTGAAATCACCATTCCGAATTAGTCTCCATGATAACTTTAGATGCGAGTAATCATGAAACCTTTTTCGTTTTGAACCCTTTTGCAGAAAGTAACAAATTCAAAATGCCTCATTTTTGTTTGTAATAAATTAAAACCATGTAAAATCATCAACAATGACATATGCATATAGCTTACCACCAAGATTGGCGACTCTGCTAGGTCCAAATAAATCCATATGCAAAAGTTGTAGCGGTTTAGAGGTACTTACAACGTTTATTGACTTAGATGTGGTAGCTTTATTCTTTTCACAGTCAGCACATACCATATCCTTCTTGAAAGTAATATACGGTAGCCTTCTACCAGCTTCTTCATGTATAATAGTGTCCATATTTTAATATCTTCCAAGACGCATATGCCATAGCCAACTTTCATCTTTGTTGGCGTATAAACATCTTCCTACCTTGTTAGTGTTCTTTGAAAGATAGAATGTGTGTGTATATATATATATATATATATATATATATATATATATATATATATATATATATATATATATATATATATATATATAATACTAGAAATTGCTCTGAAACCCAATTTCGGGGTTGGTTTTTATGAAAAACCCACCCGCAGGGTGGGTTTTATGAAATGCCCAGAATTATATATTTCCACGTTAAATATTCTAAGATTCCCTTTAGATGCTCTATTGTCATTTTTATAGTTCCAAAAATACCCCTTCGCACAAATTTGGTCATATATATGGTTTTGATTTCATAAATTTAGATTTGGATTGCAATTTTATTATTCTTCTTCTTCTTCACGAGAGATCTGAATTCTATTGTTCTCATCTTCAGCAGAGATCGTAAATATCGATCGTTGTTCACTGTGATTTTCTTCAATCGAACTTCGATCATCGCTCATCATCATCATCATCATCTTCTTTGTGGAGTGATTTGAAGTTTTTCGGCGATTAGGTCAATTGTGGAGAGAAGATCATCTTCTTGTCTTTTTATAGATCTTAAAACAAGGTGAGAGTTTAGATATGTAGAAATTTATTCATCATCTTCATCCAGTCACAATTTTTTTACTGAATTTGAATTTGTTATGAAGATTATTAACTGAGTAACGATTATAGAGATCTTTAATCTCGTTATTTTTGTGCAAATATGACGGCTAATTCGACGAAGAATGACCATTCTCCATTAGTATTGGCCGAAGAATGACCATTTCCATTGAGAATGATCATTCTCCGTTAGTTTTAGACGGAGAATGATCATTCTCCGTTAGTTTTAGACGGAGAATGATCATTCTCCCTTAGTTTTAACCGGAAAATGGTCATTCTCCGTTAGTTTTAGACGGAGAATGTCAGAAATGTGTTGTCCTATTTTTGATCTCTTCTATTTTTATGTTATCAGGGGGGAATGGATTCAATCTATTTAGTTAATCTTTGTTTCAAGAGAGACATAGTTTCCTGCCGTGTCACACATGAAAGTACCGTGTAATTTTTAAAGCATCAAGTGTGCGATCGATGGACTTCTTTGGATCCACTTTTCTTTTGTTTCAAGTTTTTGCATTCTGATGGGACTGAACTGTACGTTGACAGTGATTTTTTGCTTCGGTCCTTGGTTGGGGGTTTCAATGGTACCCATGACGTGAGCTTTGATCTATTTGTGGAGCAAGTATACCCTCCATGTTCTTCATCGACATCTTTTCCTTGTCAAAGCATTCCTATGGGACCTTCGTCTTCCTCTTCTAGTTCCTTGAGTAGTAGATGTTCTCATGCTGTAAAGGATAAACGAGTAGTAGAATTTTATGAGGGCTCAATTGAGACAGTAAAGAAGAGGAAATCGGATATGTGGCCTGGATCGATTACAGGCATTGGTCAGATTTTCCTAAATGGTGTTGAAGAAGTTAGGCACGCTGTTAGGAAGGTATTTTTTGAATCTCATCATCCATTCCATATTTTAAAATCTGAGCCGGGGAGATACACTTTTTGCTGCAAGAATTACAAGACCCATGCTTGTTTGTGGAGCTTCCATGCTATATCCATTTCGAAAGATAATCAAATTTTTGAGGTGAAGAGGTATGTGGGAGAACACAATTATGGAGCTGGCTATATGGATAAAGGTAATCTAGTTGTTCCAGCAAAGTTTATGAAAAGTTTGGTTAGTGACATTGTTCGAATGGATCCTAAAAAGTCGGCAAAATTAGTTGTTGATGAATTCAAGGTTGAATACGGTTTATCTCTTACCTACGGGCAGGCATACCATGGCATTAGGTTGGTGCACCAAGAAATGTACGAAGATGATGTTAGAGCTTACAGCGACTTGTGTTGGTATGTCGACAAGGTAAAGGAAACCAATATTGGTTCCATTATCGACTTTCAGAAAGATGATAAGTCAATGAGGTTTCAGTGGCATTTTCTTTCATATGGGGCTTGCGTCAAAGGCGTTCAATATTGTCGCCCGATGCTATATTTGGATGCGACTTTCCTTACAGGGAGGTTTAGAGGGTGTTTGATGTCTGCTACAGCGAAGAATGGTAACCAACAGTTCTACCCTATTGCCTACGGTATAGTCTCGGGCGAAGATGGCGACAATTGGGAATGGTTCCTGAAAAATCTCAAGAATGTTGTTGGATATAGTAGGCGTATCGTTTTTCTTTCAAATCAAGGTACCGGTTTAGTGTTTAAAGTTCCCAAAGTGTTCCATACTGCTTACCATAGCTATTGCTATTATCACATAAAGAATAACATACCGCTAAAGGAGAAAGGAAATGAAAGAGTGTATTCGCATGTACTTGAAGCTTAGAGGCAAGCAGTATATGCTCTAACTCCGGGTGTGTAAATGAGACAGATATATGCAGCTTTTCTGTGCATTCTCCTTTATTTTAACAAGTAGAATGAGCATTCTCCGTGTAAATAGCACGGAGAATAGTATTCTCCATGTTGCCTAGAACGGAGAATGTTCGTTCTCCGTTTTAAAATACACGGAGAATGGCATTCACCGTGTCATTTAACACGGATAATTCCATTCTTCGTTATTTTAGAACGATAATACAATCCTCATGCGTTCTAACAAGGGGAATGACCATTCTCCGTGATTTTAACACGGAGAATGACATTCTTCGTTTTTCTAACACGGAGAATGGTCATTCTCATGCGTTTTAACACTTGGAAAGACCATTCTCCGTGTTACTTAACACGGAGAATGGCATTCTCCGTGTTATTAACAAGAAGAATGATCATTCTCATGCGTTTTAACACTTTTATTATCACCCTCTGTGTTATTCTCCGTTTAAAAGTACACAGAGAATGTCACTTTCATTATCACCCTCTGTGTTATTCTCCGTTTAAAAGTACACGAAGAATGACATTCTCCGTATTAAATTAAACGGAGAATGGTCCCTATTTTTTAATGTGCTTGTTCCTTGATTTCCATCTTTATTAATTACTTTTTTTTCCTGTATAAAGAAAGGTGGGTATAAACAAGCAATTAAGAAGATTTATGATCTGAATTGTGGTCATGTTGTAAAATGGATGGATAAACAAAAGCCTGAAATTTGGTCAAATGCATTCTTCCCGGGATGTAGATACGTCGAGGTTGCTTCTAGTTGTGCAGAGTCATTCAATTCATGGATAAAGGCTGAGAAGAAAATGCCTATTTCAGCACTTGTAAATGTCATCCGAGTGAAGACGATGAAGATGATTTCGGATCGCCACAAGGATGCAAGTGATTTCAATAACATATTGACTCCATACGCCGAGAATATGCTGACGCAGCTTACAGATGATGGCATGTCTTATAGGGTATATCGGTCTGGTGACTTTGAGTTTGAGGTAATGGCAGATACTTCCTCCCACTTGGTGAATCTTCTTGATTGGTATTGTAGTTGTCGTAGATGGAAGGTATATGGATTCCCATGCAGCCATGCAATCCAATGCATCAGATTTGGTTTAGGCAAATCCGTCTACGATTTTGTTGAGCAGTATTGGACATCAGATTTCTACCAGAAGATATATTCATGTGCTATTCGTCCAGTTCCAGATTCTGGAAAACAGTTTGAAAATAATTCAACTAATTTGGTCCTACCCCATGTTCCGAAATGGGGTCCCGGCCAACCAAAGGTGGACCGTTATAAGAGCAATTATGAAAACAAGGGAAAAGAGAAGAGGAATATTAGGTGCCATAATTGTGTTGAATTAGGTAATCACAATCGCAGCACTTGCCCTCTTCCCTCACGTGCTTCTACGGTGGTCGAGGAGGCAGCGCCCCCTCGTTAATACATATACATATATTCTTCATTTTATATAACTGTTTTTTAATACATTTCTTACAATTTTGATATCAATTGTGCTATTTTGAAGTCTGTTATATCTAATGTTTCACAGTTTTTGAATGCATAATGGCCATTCTCCGTCATTCTTACACGGAGAATGCCATTCTTCATTTCAAATTATACGGAGAATAGCATTCTCATTCGTTCTAACAATGAGAATGCCATTCTCCGTGTAGTTCGACACAGAGAATAACATTCTTCGTTTTAAATTACACGGAGAATGAACATTTCCATTCGTTTGAACGCTTAGATTGCCATTCTCCGTGCTAGATTAACACGTAGAATGAGATTCTCCGTTTCAAATTACACGGAGAATAGAATTCTCATTCGTTTTAACACAGGGAATCCATTCTCCGTGTAATTTAAGACGGAGAATGAGATTCTCCGTTTCAAATTACGCGGAGAATAGCATTCTCATTCGTTTTAACACTGAGAAATCTATTCTCCGTTTTAACTTATATAGAGAATGAACATTCTCATGCGTTATAACACTGTAAATGACATTCTCCGTTTAATTCAACACGGGGAATGACATTCTCCTTGGTTAAGTAAACGGAGAATGGCATTATCAGTGTAATTAAAATAGAAAATGCCATTCTCCGTGTTAGATTAACACAGAGAATGAACATTCTCCGTGTAATTTAACACAGAGAATGAACATTCTCATGTGTATTAACACTGTGAATGCCATATTCTCCGTGATTTTATTATAGAAGATACCGCAGATGTTACAAAATATACAGACAGAGAAAAATGAAATTCAAACAGAAGTTATAGAAAGAAGTTCTTTTATTAATATGTGTTCAATGGATCTATTACAGATTCAGAAAGACTTATACTGTTCTTCTACAAAGGATCTATTACAAAGACTCATATTGTTCATAAAGAAAGCATCTATTATAAATTCAGAAAGGCCTAAAGAATTATACAAGAGGGTATATCTTCACAGAAGTGCAACACTTATTCTTCTTGGTGCACATACTGGAAGATTGATCTCCATCGAAGCGTATTCCTCCTTTCTTGTATGCGCAACCCCGAATGCCCGAATGAGCAGGACAGAGCACAACCTGTGGCTCTTCTGGTATAACGGAATGCTAGACCATTACTGAGAAGGGCATAGCATGACCCCCAACTTTTCGATAAAGCACGAGGACTGCCAAGATGTTGTTCAGTTTCGAACAAGGTGTTCCAATGTATCTCGAGATTCACTACTATATGTTCTTCTACAAGGACATAACTACTTTGAACGAAGAGATCCACAGCCAACAGCCAACTGATGCAGGCCATTCTCCTCTTAAAGCTAAGTCAGGGTCGTACATAATGGGAATGCTATGAAGATGATGGAGTTTGCTCCTCAAGAAAGCCCTTTTTAAAGGACATATTGTCCAATAAATGCAGATGAACCTAATAGTCAGCATAATGAATCTCATTTAATACGATCGTTACTGGTGGATGCCATTCCGCAAGCTACTCAACTTCCCCCCAATAAAGAAGGTGGCATTTAAGAGTTGTTACAGGTGGATTAAATGCCGCAAACTCCTCATTTAATAGGTCCGTTACGTGTAATTTAAAACGGATAATGGTCTATCATGCGTGGAATGATCATTCTTCGTATTATATGATACGGAGAATGACATTATTTGTGTTAAATAACACGGAGAATGACCATCCTCATGCGTTTTAAAACTAAAATAACCTTTCTCCGTGTTACTTAACACGGAGAATGGTATTCTCCGTCTTACTTAACACGGAGAATGGCATTGTCCGTGTTATTTAAACAGAGAATTGTCATCCTCATGCGTTTTAACATAGAGAATGACCATTCTTCGTGTTACTTAACACGGAGAATGGCATTCACCGTGTTAAATTAAACGGAGAATGGCTATTCTCATGCGTTTTAAAACTGGAATGACCATTCTCCGTGTTATTTAGCACGGAGAATATTCATCCTCCTATAAGTACAACAGAGAATGGCCATTTTTTGTCCTAAAGTACACGGACAAAGAACATTCTTCGTGTTATTTAACACGGAGAACGAACATTCTCCGTATTCAATAACACGGAGAACGGCCATTCTCCCTGTAATTTAACACGGAGAATGACATTCTCCGTGTTATTAACGCGAAGATTAGCACAGAATGGTCATTTCTCATTGTGAACTTGACACAGAATGGTCATTCAAAAATGATATATATATTACAACTTAACACGAAGAATGGTCATTCTCCAGGTTAAATTAAACGGAGAATGGCCATCCTCATGCGTTTTAAAACTGGAATGACCATTCTCCGTGTTATTTAGCACGGAGAATATTCATTCTCCTATAAGTACAATAGAGAATGGCCATTTTTTGTTCTAAAGTACACGGACAAAGAATATTCTTCGTGTTATTTAACACGGAGAACGAACATTCTCCGTATTCAATAACATGGAGAACGGCCATTCTCCCTGTAATTTAACACGGAGAATGACATTCTCCGTGTTATTAACGCGAAGATTAGCACAGAATGGTCATTCCTCATTGTGAACTTGACACAGAATGGTCATTCAAAAATGATATATATAGAACATTGTAATAAAGACAGCAGATGTAACAAAAAGACGCAGACACAGAAGAATATAACTGCATTTTCATATATGCAGAACAATGTAATATAAGACAGAGCAGATGTAACAAAAGACGCAGACACAGAAGAATATAACTGCATTTTCATATATACAGAACAATGTAATATAAAGTTCTTAGGTATTTGTCATTTTCATAATGTGTTCACGATCTGCATTTGGACTTTTAAGCAACCTCTTAAGCCATGCCAACCTAACTTTTGTAATCTTATTGTGAATTTCATCGTCATTTCCTCTTATTGATATTTCGAAGGGATTAATCATCAAGCACTTCAAAAAATATGTCGTGTACAAGAGGTAGTTGGGTCCTTTTGTTGTGGGTAGTTTGAACAAAATATTGTATCTGTGCTCTCATACTCCATCGTCGCCTTGCATTTTTCCCTCATCATCTCAATTTTTCTCCTGATGATAGGCTCCAAGACCTCCCTCAAAAATTCTGCATCTGCCTTGCCCGATTCGTACGTGTTTTACACCAAGGAGTTGTAGTGTGCCCACTCGTACGAGCTGAACTTGAATGTCAGGAGCGTATAGTGTCTTTTTGCTTCATTAAAGAGTGGCATGAATAGCCACTCTATGTCATCCTGTAAACCCATGATTAGGTCTTCGACATCTGTTTTGAAAGTTTGAATGGCACCGTCTTTTACATCTTTTCATGAGCTTGGCGAACGATGGACTGTTTCCCAAAAACAAAGACAGAATATCATTAGTTAGTTTCATCGGTGTACACATGAATAGGAGGGATGTTTCAGTTTTGAATTCTTACCAATGTGTGGGGCATCATAAATGCAGACCACTTATTTTGCACCTCTTGTGAACTTGATTGTGTTTCACTTCTTGCTTTTTCTTGACTTTGTTTCATCTTGCTTATTAGTATGTTGAGTATACCAGCCTCCATGTCTTGATTGTTGAATATGTCTTGTTTGTATATTGCTGTCAGGATAACTTCAACTTCATTTTTACCTTCAGCAGAATAATATACAAGATCACTGCACATAAATTTAGTTCAGTTAGATTAAATTAATAGAAATTGACAGAAATAATTATGAAAAAAAATAAAAGAAATATAGAAGAATACATACAGTGGAGTCATCTTGTTTTGGAATATGAGGTCCTTGTAAAGCTTCTGCAGCTCTTTATCTGTCTTATTCCAAAGTCTGAGGTCCTCGCATTCCCTGAGTATTTTGTCGTTCTTTATTAGTTCTGCAATTCTGGCATCTTCTTTGGATTTTGAATCATCCTTCTTATTGTTTTTTTTGGCTCTGGGTTTGGGCTGAGGTTTTGGCTTCGGATCGTCATTAATCTTCTGTCTTTTTATTGTTCTCTTCTCCAAGGGAGTAAATCTTCATTAGTTATTACAGCTGATGGTTTTATCGCCCTCTTTTTCTCCCTTCCTAATCCTCTTTTGGGTTTTTCTGGATCATCAGGTTCATCAGATTGTTGTTGAGGAACTTGTTGAGGCTCTGTAAGCTGCAATGCATCAATTATGCCTTCAAGATCAGTAATTTTTGCGTCCTTTTTCGTGGCTTCTTTACTCAACAATTCAACTTCCCTTTGAAGCTTGTTTTTCTCATTAGTGAGCCTTTTATTTGCTTGTTTCAGCTACTTTGTTATTTGCACAGATATAAAATAAACATCAATGAAAGGTACGATGTCAATGAAAAAAAATAAAGTAAAGATCATTCTCAGTTTTAACAATGGAAAAGACCATTCTCCGTGTTAATTAACACGGAGAACGGTCATTCTACGTGTTAATTAAAACGGAGAATGCATGTCATTCTCCTTGTGTTAAATGACACGGAGAATGGAATTCTCCGTGCTAAATAACACGGAGAATGTAAAATCTCAAGCGTAATTAACACGGAGAATGATCATGCCCATGTGACAATGCGATTGATCATTCTCCGTTTAATTTAACATGGAGAACATAAATTCTCTGTGTAATTAAACACGAAGAATTATCATTCTCCTATATATTGTTAGGAGAATGACATTCTCCGTGTAAGTTAAAACGGAGAATGTCATTCTGTGTGTTTCTAATACGGAGAATGTCCATTCTCCGTGTAAATTGAAACGGAGAATGGACATTCTCCTGCAACATAAAATGGAGAATGGCTATTTTAGTGCAATAAAACATGGAGAATTACAAATCATAAATTTAAAAAAGAGAAGATTTTATCATGTGCCGCTTCCTTTTCAATCGCTTCTTTATTCAACAATTAAATCTTTTCTTGAAGCTCTCTTTTCTCATCAATGAGCTTTTATTTGTTTGTCTCAGGTGCTCTGTTATTTGCACTATTATAAAACAAACTCAATGAAAGTACCAATGTCAAAGAAAAAAAATAGAAAAAGTAAAGATCATTCTCAGTTTTAACAATGTAAAAGACCATTCTTCGTGTTAATTAAAAAGGAGAATGTCATTCTCCATGTATCTAAGACGAAGAATATTTATTCTCCGTATCATTTAAAACGGAGAATGACCATTATCCATTTCAAACACTTTCATTCCCGTATTAAATGACACGGAGAATAGAATTATCCGTGCTAAATAAAACGAAGAATGTAAAATCTCATGCGTAATTAACACGGAGAATGTCCATTCTCCGTATTAATTAACACGGAGAATGTCCATTCTCCGTATTAATTAACACGGAGAATGATCATGCCCATGTGACAATGGGATTGACCATTCTCCGTTTAATCTAACACGGAGAATATAAATTCTCCATGTAATTAAACACGGAGAATTGTCATTCTCCTACATGTAACAAGGAGAATGACATTCTCCGTGTAAGTTAAAACGGAGAATGTCATTCTGTGTGTTTCTAATACGGAGAATGTCCATTCTTCGTGTAAATTGAAACAGAGAATGGACAATCCCAGTATTAAAACACATGGGGATGACCATTCTCCGTAACTATATCACGGAGAATGACAATTCTCCTGCAACATAACACGGAGAATGGTCATTTTACTGCAATAAAATATGGAGAATTACAAATCACAAATTTAAAAAAGAGAAGATTTTACCTTGTGCCTTTAGCTCTTTAACTCTGTCATTGAGTTGTGAATTATCAGCAAAAAGGTCAAGGTTCTGTGATCTCAAATGTTCCAATTGCTTCACTGAACCCTCCATCGTGTTGTTGATTGCACGTTGATGTGCTTCTTGTGCGTTTAGCTCTTTAAGCTTTTTCGTGAGTCCACAATTATGTACAAGCAGATCAGAATTCTTTCTTTTGATTTCCTCCAATTTATGTGCCGAGCTTTCCATATCAGCGTTGACTGCACGGAGTTGTGCCTCCAGCTCTTTAATCTTTTCAAGGAGCTTCTCGTTCTGTGCCAGAATATCAGAATTCTGCCTTCTCAATTTCTCCAGTTCCTGTGCCAAGCCACCCATCGTGTCGTTGATTTCGACTTGTTCGGCAGCAACCTCAGCCCCAAGTATCCTTTCTTCCTTTGTCTCTCCCTTTCCCTCTTGTGGAACTTCTTCCTGTAGAGGTTGCCCACCTTCCATGTGTTCTCCTTCTTGCCCAACAGATATGACCAAGTTTTCGAATATGTACGGAGAATTCATTTTCATGGGGTATTCGGTCTTGAGAAAGGTTGAGATTCTGTACCCATCCCATGTAAAAAATCTTGGGTAATTTGGAATTGGGTCAAATTTCCCTTCCACAAGGGTAGTATGTTCTACAAACCAATATAGGAAGTATATTGTGCAACCTTCCATTTTGGAGTAAACATCGGAGTAATCCCCACCCGTACATTTACTTGTACTCCTCTTTATGCTATGCATGACATATTCCAATATTAACCTTGGCCAGCATATACTGTTGATAACTTCTATGCTGTCCACCAAGGCGAAGAATTTGTACGACAAACTTGAACCGCCAGATTTTGTGAAGAATACAGTTTGGCACAAGTGGAAGATCAACAGCTTGGCCAAATCATCTGGATTAGCAGTCTTATCTCTGCTACGAAGCCGCTCTAATAATTAGAAGAACTTATCTTTCACTTCCTGGTTACTGACTTTTGCTTGTGTGCCCTTGGAATTAGCCAGCAACCTTGTAAAATGCGTTATACACAGGCTATAAGATCCTGGTGGTGGTGGCCGTTTCTGTATCTCCATTATCAATTTTCTGTAATTAAAATCAGTCTCTCTTTCTTTCCTAAGCGATAGACCGAAGATGGTTGCAACATCATCGACGCTTTGCACGATTCGGACAGTGTTGCTTAACTAAAAGTAACCCACACCTTTTTTGTCTTCCCTGTAAGTTCCTATCAAGTTCTCAAGACCTTCTGTTGCCTTCGCCAATTCTTTTGTCTTAAGTCTGCTTTTGTAGAATACCTCGATTAAATTCCAGAAACCGGTATTCTTTAAAGATTTAATAACTGGCACGGGTAAACGGCCACTATTTACAGTGATAACCTCCATAAGATCTAGTATTGTTTTGAAAGTAGCACGAAAAAGTCTAGAATCCTTTTTCCTGACAGTGCTTTTTGCTACAAAAAAAACATAAACAAAACATAAACAATAAATTAGGTTTCTGTTAACTGTTATCCATTGATATAAGAAGAAAAATGGTCATTCTGCGTTTACTTTTAAACGGAGAATGGCATTCTGCGTTTAAAATTAAACAGAGAATGGCATTCTCCGTTATTCTCCGTTTAAAATTTAACGGAGAATGGCATTCTCCGTTTAAAATTAAACGGAGAATGACATTCTCCGTGTTAATTCAAACGGAGAATGTCATTCTCCGTGTTAAATGACACTGGAAATGGTCATTCTCCATTTTAACTGACACGGAGAATGACCATTCTCATGCGTATAATACTAGAGAATGATATTATCCGTGTTAATTTACAGGGAGAATGGCATTCTCCGTGTCGATTTACACAGGGAATGGTCATTCTCCGTTTTAAATGACACGGAGAATGACCATTTCCATGCATATAACACTAGAGAATGACATTCTTCGTGTAATTTAAAACGGAGAATGGATATTCTACGTGTAATTTATAACGGAGAATGACATTCTCCGTGTAATTTAAAATGGAAAATGACGTTCTCCGTGTTAATTCAAACTGAGAATGACATTCTCCGTATTAATTGACACGGAGAATGACAATCTGTGTGTTAAATTTATAGGGAGAATGACATTCTCCGTGTCGATTTAAACTGGAGAATGACATTCTCCCTGTAATTTAAAATAGAGAACGACATTTGCACTTTAATTTACACTGGGAATTATCATTCTCCGTTTTAACTGACACGGAGAATGACATTCTCCGTGTTAAGTGACACGGAGATTGACATTCTGTGTGTTAAATTTACACGGAGAATAACATTTTCCGTTTTAAATAACACGGAGAATGCGATTTTAACACGAAGAATGTCATTCTTCGTGTCGATTTTATGACCATTCTCCTTGTTTTAAACGGAGAATGATCAAGACCATTCTTAGTGGAATTTAACACAGAGAATGATCAAAGAATCATGAAAATAGGTTAAAGTTATACCTTCTTTTTGCATAGCAGGCTTCTTCTTCTTATATGCAAGTTTTTTTAGTTATTCGTTTCTTTGATCCTCCGTCATTCTCTTTTGGATTTGATGATGATTCTCCGTCACTCCCTTTGGGATAATCTGCTTCTTGATTTGATAATGTTTTCGATGGTGACAAATTGTGCAAATATCTCGAATGAGAGGAACGTTTGAAGATTTTTGGAGGAGAAACCCTAGATTTGGGAGGAGAAACTGAGCGGCTGATCGAAGAAGAGAGAGTACGAAACGTTTTTTGCTTTTTTTTTAAATAGCAAGGTTCGGGTTTTTTTGTAATAAATTAGAAGGAAGGACAAAAAGGTCATTCGTCACCCGCTTTTATATATTAGTCGTTAATTCTGGGCACGCGATAAAATGTTATTTTGTGGTGGATTTTACATAAAACTTTTGCATTTTTTTGGCATTTCATAAATTTCCCCTATATATATATATATATATATATATATATATATATATATATATATATATATATATATATATATATATATATATATATATATATAGATATATAGTCTTCCATAATAGCTTCAGAAATGATATTTCTTATAGATCTATCATAAATAGTGCATTTTTCTTTTACAAGGTTAATACCATAACCATGGTCAACTATCCGGTGTTGAGTAGGTTATGTTTTTAATTTCGTTACTAGACAAACATCTTTAATAACAGGATATGAAGGAATACCTACATTACCATTACCAATGATATATCCTTTGAGGTTTTCACCGAAGGAGACATATCCTTCTTTGATAGACTTGCAAATATGTTAGTATCATCTGTCATATGTCATGAGCAACCACTATCGAGAATCCACTTGCTTCTAGCATGACAAGGTGGACCTACAAAACGAGTTGCAGACATAACCCTTGGTAGCCATTTCCTTGAGGGACCAACTGTGTTAGTCTTAGGTACCCGTGCATATACAATCATATCTACTAATTTCCTAGTTCTACAAAATATAGAAATATATCCTTTCTTACCATAGTAGTGACATATAACAATATTATTTGTGCTTGGTGTAGTATGATAGATATGAGTGTGTGACGTAGTATTTTGTGTTTTGCGTGGATATTTATAGTAGAATGCATGATTGTGTGACATGATATATTGTGTTCTTCATGCATGATTGTATGTAGCATTTGGTTTTCTTGTAGACATCTTGCTGTTTGTTCACTTGTTTAGCTAACTAAGTCTCGTGTTAGGTTGGGTAGTGGGTTGTTCAACCTATTTACCTAATCTCTAATCTTTTTAGAGGTAGCATACACTTCATCATATTTGGCAGTCAAAGCATCTTTTCTAAGAGAAGCAATAAAATATTTCTTGTTCTTTGATTTGAGTTCCTTTTTGAGTTTAGCATTCTTTTGAGTGCTCTTGTCAATGTAGTCAAGTGCCTCATGAAGACTGCGCATAAGTTTGGATATCTCATCTGAATCATCAATAGTAGAAGTATCCTTTACTTTAATTAATAAAGAGGTAAGTCTTTCAATCTCAATCAAATAGGATTGAGTGACTTTCCTAGCATGCTTACTTATCTCTAAGCTTTCTATAATCCTCAAGTAAGTCACTGAAGGCACCGGATAATTCATCGAATGTGAAGTCACCATAGTGAAAGTTATCTGTTACCTGATCAGCTAGTGCCATGAAGCATAGGTTTGCTGTCTCGAGGTTTTTCTTCTTCAAATTCACTTGCTTCGCTCTCATGCCAGATACTTGTATTTGCATACTTCTTTGATGATGTCCTTCTGGATGAGCGATCGTGGCAATTTCCTTTTTTTTTATTTGTAAACCCCCTAACTTTATAAAATTTTATTTTATTTTATTTAATATTTTTAGTATTTTATTCTATTTTATATTTTTTATGATTTTCTTATATATCAAAACTAGCAAGTACATAATATTTTAAAGTATTTTTCTTTGCATAATATTTTTACTAAACAAATACTTATATAAGCTTTTATTGAGTTTGGAAATTTTAGAATTTTTTAATAAAAATCTTAGGGTATATATATATATATATATATATATATATATATATATATATATATATATATATATATATATATATATATATAAGAAAAAGGAAAAAAAATCTCTCTTTTTTCCATGAGTACTGTTCACATGAACGGTACTCCTCTTTCTCTCGAGCTCGCACAGGCGCGCGGGGGGGGGGGGGGGGGGGGGGGGGGGGGTGGTGGTAAACACAGCTTTAAATTTTTGGTTGCTCAAACCAACAAAGGATAATCGATTTTTTTAAAAAATTTTCTCTGTATAATCCCCTCGATTCTCTCCTATTTAACCAAGGATTGAATCCAATTTTATCAAAAATTGTCCAAAAAAATCGGATTTAATCTCGACCTATAAAAAGGACTTTTTGAGATTCTTTTGTGAAAACCCTACAAAATCCCTAACCCCGACCTCGCACAATGACTCCTGGAGAACCCGACGCCCCCGCATCCCTTCCTGACCACCTGCACCAGACTGACGTTCGCCTTAGGCCGCCGCAGCGTCGCCTGAACCATCGGGATCAACTAAGAACATAAAAAACTCTGTTTCAGTCCAAGTCCAGGTACCCTACTTTAAACCTAAAATTATTTCTTCTCGCTCGATAGTTTTTGAAGCTGTAAATTCCTACAAAGAGACTGTATAACCCTCTTAAGGTCCTTGCAATTTAGTTGAGTACAAAGACTTCAAATTCTGTTTGTTTTGAAATATTGAACATGACAGAAAAATAGCACAGACCTAGTTTTGGAAGGCAGATGTTGGCCCGGATTTGTAGAAATTTTGAAAACTAATTAAAGACTGTCCTAGACAACCTATAGGGCTCCAGAACCCTTCTTGTGGATTTAGATTTCCTCGACTATGCGTCGAGAAATCGATCTCCTAAAACTGACAAAAACGTTTTCAAAACAGTAGAATATTTAGAAAATTTTCCAATACGGTGTGTGTCCGGACAAACCGGGCAACGTGGTCGCAAACCGAAAGCATAAAAAGCTACGTATCGACTTCGCGGACATGTAGGATTCGACGAAACTCAGTTTTGTTGTATGTGTGCGATGAAATCGAGACGTATCGTTCGAGATACAGTAAACTAGCCTATAACTTTGTGGACGTTCGTCATCTCAAGATGAAACTTGTGCCACTGGACATGTTATTTTGTTGGTCCTGTGAGCCAAGTTTGGTCCGATTCTGAGAAGGTCGACTAGAGCGCTATTTTGGCGTGCCTACGACCAGATACAATGGACAAATTTGTGCACGGCTTACCAAAATCCAAATTTGGATGCACGGCTCACCAAAATCCAACTTTGGACATACGATTGAGTTTGCATCATCAAGCCGAACCCGTAGACATATAATTTGATAACTTTAAAGACCATAGGTATTTGCACGCTTTTTGGTGCAAATAGGGCAATGGCGAACACGATTTGGCCCAAAATTATGATTTTACCTGTGTCCAGAATTTGGCTTATGGGTAGACGATCTTAGACATTTCTTTTATGCCAAAAATGTTTGTGATGTTTATTTCAGCATCCAAGGACATTTGCAAGAGTTGACATTCGCTGCTCTTTGCTTCTTGACGATCTGAGTTGCTGGATATTATCTTTGCACACCTCCAGGCAAGATACCTTGCCGCTATATAATGTTTATTATTGTTATTTTATTCAGTCATTTTATTATGTTTATTTATATACTGTTTGTTTTTGTCACGACCCGTGCCCGCATGTTCGGGTACGAATTGTAAGCGCGTCCAGCCTACGTCGCGAAATCGGCGGTAGTTGTCACGCCCCGCTCCCGCAGGAGCGATCGTCCTCGCTAAGGCGTGATGCCGCACGGGCCTAGGTTGCGCCCGTGCAAGGCCAAGTCCAGAAACGGCCGATTTGAGCTAGGCCACAGAGTCGCACAGAGTGTCCCCATTTGCAGCGGAAAGTAAATGAACACAAGTTGAAGCGAATTCAAATTCTTTATTGATATTCAAGAAGTTTACAAGCGGCGCTAGGCCGATATTACAAATCGCTCAAGCTCTCTCTCTCTGAAACATAAAAGGCGTGCCAAGTGGCCTACAAGATAGAATGATTCATGGCGATGTTCCAATACATTGTCCTGTATATGGTGCTCCAGCTCCTTGCAACGCTCCAAGGCTCGAGAGATAGCTCCGCGCCTTAGCACGTTCGAGGGAAGCTCCGCACCCGCGACGTTTCCTGCTACCTGCAAGCAGACTGTGGGGTTATCAGTACATTGTTATGCACTGGTGGGGAGGCTAGCTCGCCCACAATGCTATCATTACCAAACACGTTCCATTTACTTTTGTGCATCTCTATCATTCATTGTCTTTCTAATCTTTGCCTTAAGATCAGTTTCATGCATATTTCATATCTATCTCGTATTGCCAAATTCAAGTGTCGTATTTGAAATACATGCACGACTTACCCATACTTACCGTCCGGCCTTCCCTGTCCAAAGTAAACCAAGTTAGTCAACGATTCAATATGAACTTTTCGATGTCAAGTGCGTGTCCCTGCCTCGGATTCTAGCACGTCGTAGGCACGTTATCTAACTCACTTGTATGAATTTCTCGTTATTATTTGGTGTGTCACATTTCAAGCTTATTCAGAAGGTGCTTTGTTCAGATTAACTTAGACTACTTTGATTTCAATGCAAGAACTTGCACGTGGATTTCCACCAGCAAAGTCCACTTAAATCTATATGCACCGGTCGCTGGCATCACAAGCCATTTTGGACATCCAAGCCGTGGTATTTCTCAACTAGCGTAGGGTGAGGACTGGCACACACCCCGTTAGTCTCTTGAAATACTCCTGCACTTACGTCCCCCGGGTGGCCGACTCCACACCCAGGCAGCCCGTAAGCCATATTTTGATTCCGCCTAGGCCGGCATATCCCCCCTTTGATCATGCCACGGAATCCCTTTTTTTTTTACGGTCATAGCATTCGTAACCCCTCGCTCGTGCCGTTTGTCCACGACCATTTCGTATTAACTTGTATTTTTAACTTAACGGCTGTCTCTGAGCCGTAGGCTAACCCTTAGCCTCAATGCGTTATCGACCAGGTTGGCGTCCGTGCAGCGCGGGTAGCGAGCCCCGATGCACGTGCCCGTCACACCTGTCGCTAACCATTCCTTTCCTTCTTATCTTTTATTCATTCCTTCTTTTCCTTGTTTTTAATTGTCCGTTTGTTCATCGATTCATTCACGTATTCATTCTTTCATTCGTTGATTCATTCATTCATTCATATATTTTGCAACTCCTCATGCGGGAGTCGCCTTGGCGACCCATCGGTCCCAGAGTCTTTCAATGTTGCTAACTCTACTCGGAACGACTATGTCGATAGTCTTCCCATTTCATTGTTGTAACCATTCATTGTTTGATTGTTGAACGCATAGGGAACTTGAATGTAAGCTTGTGCCTTAGCACGAGCGTAGAGCGCGGTGCGAGCGTTTCTATATTTGCCGAGTTCTTTTCCATGTTCTAATCAAGCATGTAAGATGGGATTATTCCCTTAGCTAGGTGCGTTGAGTCATTTATTAGCATGCATGGTGTTATCGCCGAGCGATTCTCGTGATAGTGTCCGTATTTTCATGTGTCTAGGCTAAGCAAAGACGGGTTCATCGGAGCCACCCACCTTAGCGATGTTCGCATCGGCCGAGCGACACTCCGAGTGCGCCTTTGAAATTCTAAGTCTGGATTCATCTTTGACGGGCCAATGTAAGTCTTGCATCGATTCTTCATCAGGTCGATGCCAACTCTTCTGGTCGACGGCTCGTTTGAGTCATTGCACTTGCCGTTTGAATCGGCGTTCCGCTAGGGCGGAGCGGGCCATTACATCATATACCACTCAAAACAAGTCTCGTCCTCGAGACTTCCTGAATGCAGGTCATCCTACCCTTTTCTTAACTCGTGTCGTCGTGTTTCTTAGACAATTCTATCGAACGGCTCTATCATTCGAAGGCATCGAACAATGCTCGGTTATCCTTTCAACTCTTATGTCGCGTGTTTGGTAAATTTTATTGGATGATTGTCCATTCATTTTAGAGTTGATGGTACTTATTCAATTCAAGTGTTTCTTCGTCTTGGTTGCTATATCTTCGTGTCATGGGACTGAAATATTCGCACGAGGCACGTTGTAATTCGTCAAATACGAGTGTCGTAGGCTGAGGCAAACTCACTTTCGTTTATGCGCATCGCAACACCCACTTGCAGCGGCATTCGAGTTCATCATATCGCTGAGTTTGGATCGTGCACGTATCCAAGGCGTCCCTCGAATACGTATATTTCAACCAAGCTTAGCGACTAGCGAAGTCGGACAAGCTACTTGTGATAGTTTTGATTTGCCGATCGCTTTGCTAACTTCGATTTAAAACCGAACTCCTTTGTGTATTACATATCGTTTATCTCGGTCCTCGAGATGATTCGATTCGCTTCTCAAGCGTTATTGTCCACGAAATCAGTATAATTTCTTCTTAGCAGGGTCGACCAAGCATAATTAATTTCCGTCCGATTCAAAACCAAGTATTTCACCATCATCAAGTTTTTCTTCCTATCAACGATTCAATTCGTTATCCCAACTTTTACTTGCGCATCATCCAACCCTATCATTCCCTTCGTTTGGGGCCAATCTTGTCGCCGTTCACGCACACTCCCAGTTCCCGTCCTACTCTAAGTCTTGTTTCCTCCAAGTCTATCGTCCGTCCGGACGATACTTTAAATGCCATCGCACAGGTTCAATCACTCGGCATAGGGTCGTCCGCCTATCCTCTAGGTCAGCTCACAAGGTCATAGTTACACGTTAGGTCCGTGGCTCGTTGTGCAAGGTCATTTCACGACGCTCTCCCCAAATCCTATGGTCAAACCCTTTGTTCGCTTGTACGGGAGTTTCTACCTAAGTTCGTTTCACTCACATTTCTAAACATCGAGCATGATCACCTAATTCGCATCGACTTACGTTGCACACATTCAATTCCGTTCAATCACCAGTTCTAACCAATTCGTGTATTCGATCACGAGGTCATCCAGCTCGACAATACATTGCGCCCCAATCTCACGCGAGTCTGATTATCCACGGCGGTTCATGAATCACCTTGAAACGCTCATGCGGAATAATCATTCTCATCGGGGTGTAACTCTTGTTTGAGTTTTAGACTAACCCATTCTCGATACGCGGATTGGACCTACTCAATCCTCAAGTTCAATTTTTCAAGCACACAAATTCATTCTCGAGTCCACCTTCGCGTCAAACCACAAGTCGAAGCAATCAGATTGCCACGCCATCCATGTTCAATCACTCCCGCTGTATGAATCACCATATCAGCGCTCACGCGGAGTGATCGTCATAATCCGACGCGACGCATGTGCGAGGCTGGAGTTGCACTCGCATAAGACAAGAATGTCGACGTTGGGGTTATCGTCGAAGCAAATCCAACATTTCATTTTCTATCCAAGCCAAGATCGATAGTCCATTCATCATTTCGTTCAACTAGAAAATCCTCGAGCCACGTCTATATTTTGCTCGACACGTTTCAATATCAAGAGTATAGCATCCATCGGAACAATGACATTTGCACGGTCGTCATTCGCTAAGTCAGAGTACCCCTGAGTTATCGTATATCGATCTTTGATACGTCTCAATACCATCGACGATATGCGTAACCTGACGATCTTCCTTTGCAACCAATTTCGAGTCATGCGACTGATGCTATTGTCCGAGTTGGATAATCCACAATTTCCTCGATATTCAAGATCAAGTTCGATCGCTATTCCGCAAGCTTGTTTCAAGATCGTTGTTCAAAACTCAAGTCACATTTCATTTGAATCAATCCCAAATCGTACGCGCGATCCTCTAAGTTTCCTCGATCAAGACCATTCACTTTCATTCATCGTTCCGAATCATTTTCTAACATGCGTTGCCCACTCACAAGTTGTCCGAACGACATCTCGTTCGGGACATTCGAAGTCACGATCAACTAAGCGTGACGCGTTCTAAGGCTTTGCGCGATCGCATCGCCTCGCCGACATACCCGTTCTATCCGTATGTCTTGTAGTCTCACTCGAACAATTTCTATAACGTCCATACACCACTCAGGGTTCGAGCCACACGACTAGTCGTCGACACTCACTCTTATCCTTCTTCGAACCTATCACATACACCACTCGGATTCAAGCCATACGATCTAGTCCTCAATCACGTTCGCGTTATGTGCTAAGACATCCTTCAGATTCGTTTGACGAATCTCTAGCGTAATCGCTCACATTGCCTCGACGTACTAAGTTCGTTCGTACTAATTCTCAAAATCCGAGCCAATTGTTCCGAGTACGCCTAAGCGTTAACTCGATAGCGTTCCTATCGATAGACACTCTAAGTGTATCTCCGTTCCCGACCGAGCGGTACTTGATATCGCTCGCAACTCGATTGCACCAGAAGTCGAGGTGCGCGACACACGGCACAACTTAGCCAAAAGGCTGCGTACGTAACCATCCTGTTCGAACTATACTTTGGTCTCGTGTACTTGTTTGCTGTCATCGTAAGTTCATTCTCAAGCACGCACTGCGTTTGCTAACTCTTAGCATCGGTTCCTTCCAACTCAAGTTCGTCGTGGTGGCACAAAGGCCTTCGCTTATCGATCCCGTCCAACCGAGCACCCGTACGAGCTTTTGAAAATATTTAGACTTATTGTATGGAACATCCCAAGGCACAACGAGAGAGAGCGTACCCTTATTTTGTTTCCAACCGAGCTTTCAAAATTGAGAAATCGATATGAAGTCCAAGAACGTAAAGCCGTGCTCTGATACCAATCTGTCACGCCCCGCTCCCGCAGGAGCGATCGTCCTCGCTAAGGCATGAAGCCGCACGGGCCTAGGTTGCGCCCGTGCAAGGCCAAGTCCAGAAACGGCCGATTTGAGCTAGGCCACAGAGTCGCACAGAGTGTCCCCATTTGCAGCAGAAAGTAAATGAACACAAGTTGAAGCGAATTCAAATTCTTTATTGATATTCAAGAAGTTTACAAGCGGCACTAGGCCGATATTACAAATCGCTCAAGCTCTCTCTCTCTGAAACATAAAAGGCGTGCCAAGTGGCCTACAAGATGGAATGATTCATGGCGATGTTCCAATACATTATGTCCTGTATTTGGTACTCCAGCTCCTTGCAACGCTCCAAGGCTCGAGAGATAGCTCCGCGCCTTAGCACGTTCGAGGGAAGCTCCGCACCCGCGACGTTTCCTGCTACCTGCAAGCAGACTGTGGGGTTATCAGTACATTGTTATGTACTGGTGGGGAGGCTAGCTCGCCTACAATGCTATCATTACCAAACACGTTCCATTTACTTTTGTGCATCTCTATCATTCATTGTCTTTCTAATCTTTGCCTTAAGATCAGTTTCATGCATATTTCATATCTATCTCGTGTTGCCAAATTCAAGTGTCGCATTTGAAATACATGCACGACTTACCCATACTTACCGTCCGGCCTTCCCTGTCTAAAGTAAACCAAGTTAGTCAACGATTCAATATGAACTTTTCGATGTCAAGTGCGTGTCCCTGCCTCGGATTCTAGCACGTTGTAGGCACGTTATCTAACTCACTTGTATGAATTTCTCATTATCATTTGGTGTGTCACATTTCAAGCTTATTCAGAAGGTGCTTTGTTCAGATTACCTTAGACTACTTTGATTTCAATGCAAGGACTTGCACGTGGATTGCCACCAGCAAAGTCCACTTAAATCTATATGCACCGGTCGCTGGCATCACAAGCCATTTTGGACATCCAAGCCGTGGCATTTCTCAACTAGCATAGGGTGAGGACTGGCACACACCCCATTAGTCTCTTGAAATACTCCTGCACTTACGTCCCCCGGGTGGCCGAGTCCGCACCCAGGCAGCCCGTAAGCCATATTTTGATTCCGCCTAGGCCGGCATATCCCCCCTTTGATCATGCCGCGGAATCCCTTTTTCTTTACGGTCACAGCATTCGCCACCCCTCGCTCGTGCCGTTTGTCCACGACCATTTCATATTAACTTGTATTTTTAACTTAACGGCTGTCTCTGAGCCGTAGGCTAACCCTTAGCCTCAATGCGTTATCGACCAGGTTGGCGTCCGTGCAGCACGGGTAGCGATCCCCGATGCACGTGCCCGTCACACCTGTCGCTAACCATTCCTTTCCTTCTTATCTTTTATTCATTCCTTCTTTTCCTTGTTTTTACTTGTCCGTTTGTTCATCGATTCATTCACGTATTCATTCTTTCATTCGTTGATTCATTCATTCATACATTTTGCAACTCCTCATGCGGGAGTCGCCTTGGCGACCCATCGGTCCCATAGTCTTTCACTGTTGCTAACTCTACTCGGAACGACTATGTCGATAGTCTTCCCGTTTCATTGTTGTAACCATTCATTGTTTGATTGTTGAACGCATAGGGAACTTGAATGTAAGCTTGTGCCTTAGCACGAGCCTAGAGCGCGGTGCGAGCGTTTCTATATTTGCCGAGTTCTTTTCCATGTTCTAATCAAGCATGTAAGATGGGATTATTCCCTTAGCTAGGTGCGTTGAGTCATTTATTAGCATGCATGGTGTTATCGCCTAGCGATTCTCGTGATAGTGTCCGTATTTTCATGTGTCTAGGCTAAGCAAAGACGGGTTCATCGGAGCCACCCACCTTAGCGATGTTCGCATCGGCCGAGCGACACTCCGAGTGCGCCTTTGAAAGTCTAAGTCTGGATTCATCTTTGACGGGCCAATGTAAGTCTTGCATCGATTCTTCATCAGGTCGATGCCAACTCTTCGGGTCGACGGCTCGTTTGAGTCGTTGAACTTGCCGTTTGAATCGGCGTTCCGCTAGGGCGGAGCGGGCCATTACAGTAGTTAGCTGTCTAGACCTAGAGAATCCTCAAGTGATACGATATCCATCTATGCTCAATCATTATACTAGACGAGAAACAAAATCAAACCAAGCCAACACAATCACAGCATCCACTATCATCTTTTGGGTACATGTACATCAATATCATCCCGAAGACAAATCCGGCAAAAACCTCAAAACTAATATATACAATAAAGGGACATATAAATGATTCTACACTAATCCTAATTCTTCCAGAATCTTCTATGAGTCGCCATCCAATCCAAGTCATGTCCTCAAGCCTTGATATCAACGATCCAATCAGGAATGGAGCAGAGTACAACCCTCTAAACAAATGTATCACAATAAAAATAAAATAGTAAAATAAATGCGAAAAATAAAAGAACCAGATTATGTGACACGAGACATGATGCAATGCAACCTGCAACACGAACTATGAGAATAACCATTATCAAGAAAAACACAAACTAATACCATGTGCATTTGAAATGTCGTGTTCAATATGTAGTCGACTGGGGTAATCCGGCACATCCGAAGATGGCTATTAACGATAGGCATGGCACGACATACGTGAGGTGTATGTGTGCTATTTATACGATAGCAACTGGGTATGACCACATATCTACTTGGCATTTCCCTTTTCCCTCGAGACAAGAGTCATAATCAACATGTACAAGTCATGAAAAATATACGATAACAAGTCACAAGTCACGATCAATGTAAGATAAACAATCACGAGTCATGTACGATAAACAAGTCAAGAGTCAAGTCACAAATCAAGTCACAAATCAAATCACGAATCAAGTCATGAATCAAGTCACGATCGCAACTATGAACAATAACATGAATCACTATCAATGACTCAATCAGGAATACTAATCAGGATCACGTGTCAAGACTGTGTCGCAATATGAGACGAGACAGAATAATAAAAAAATATGACAATTATTTTTTATTGAGAAAACATGAACAAAGAGTGTACTTGCCTTAATCCAATATGTCCAAAATTGCTCCAATCCAAAACCTAATAAAAATCCAATAAAGAATTTCCTACTAAAACTTCATAAATCTCCAAGTCTTAATCTAATAATTAATATGAAGACCATTTCTCAATACTACCAAATAGGCTGAGTCCCACACTCAAATTCCAATCCAAACTTTTAGCTTACTAAAAACAACATAAAACTTATGGCCCAAACAACTCTGGCCTAAGCCCAATCAATATGAACCCAACTATCAGGACTAGGTTATGAATGAAACCAACCCAATCATACAGATCGAATGCAATTGATCAACATATAAGCCCAAGGGATTAACCAATTGAGCCCAAGCTTAGCTTGCCAATAATATTAGAAAAGTTTACAAAGCCAAAACTGGTCCAACATGACCTGGCCCAAATATTACTCTATGAAAACTCCAAAAGCCTGGTCATACCCAATATTTCAATTGTTGTATGCTACTTAACCTTTCTCTTCATACTAACACCACAGTACAAATGACCAGCCCATCATAATGTATCAAAACAAACTTACTACAAAGTAACCCATTTGAATCTCAACGGCTAGTAGGGAAATCCCTACAGTAAACAACAAAGTCAACAACAATACTTACTGACTAATATCAAATAATCGGATCCAAACCTGTGTCAACATGATATGGACACGAACTTGTGTCCAACCTGAAACCGACACTACACACAGTCGTCCCAGGTCCTATTCGTACAACCAGATACAGACACAACGATCCTATGAATTCACCTGAGGCCAAGAACATCAAGAGGAGATAGAAGAACCATAACAGAGGCAAGATGATTATACCTGAGCAAAGAATGAATCGACAGTAATTTTTCTGAGTCGGACACGGCAGTCTCTGGGTCCCGAATCGAATATAAACTTGATTTGGACATTTCATCAAGCACATTACATGCAAGAACAGAGGACCAGTTTAGATAGCTCTGTTTGAATTCTTAGACAACTCATATTGAAAAAAGAAGAAATTAAGGTGAGAAGTCATTCACATAAGCAAAATCCAGGAACAATCCGCTTCAATAGACGCTATTCTCCATCAATCCAGAATAAGAAAGAAATTGATATGATCGAATCAATTAGGAAACAATGAAGGATTTGAAAGGAGGAGTACTCACCGGAGTTGTCAACGAATCCGTGTCCGCTACTGAGATCAGTGCCTCTCCCCGGACACGTTTGATCGGATACGAATTTACAAGGATGCGTTAATGACTTCCATGATGATCGCGAGGAGATGGCGGAGAAGATCAAAGCGTTGTTGTTGTCGATTACCAGGTCGATCAGTGGCACAGAATACTCCCGCGCACGTGGAGACTTGTCGATCACCATGGCTGGCTCCACGAGCTCTTTCAACGAAGACGGGGGAGGAAGAAGAAGTGAAGAAGAGGAGGCGATCACCAGTGCGACAGGGCTTCGTCGTCTTGGTGGAGGAAGAAAAAGAAGAGAATTGGCCGTCTATTTATAGGCTCGCCGGCGAGGTTAGCCGTTAACACTCAACGGTGGGGATCCCTCGGCTAATGAGGCGGTAGAATGGACGATCGGGATGAATTGGGTGATGCGGTGGAGAAGGTGGTTCGGGAAGGTTCCAGAGTGGTCGAGGGCTTGCACTGCCGCACGAGTCGGGAGACAGCTCCGCTGATCGTCGACAACCGCACAGAAGGAAGGAGAAAGAGAAGGAAATTGGGGATCTAAAAGAATGGTTCTGACCTGGCGAATGAAAGGAAAGGCTTTAAACATCCCTATCGGGTCGGTTTGGGACGGCTGCTAACGGGTGATTAATAAAGCCTAACGGTTGGATTGACCAACTCTTATAACCAGTAGGTTATAGCTGGTTTGCTTGGGCCCTGTGGCTTGGCTTGAGTCTATAACTGGCTATTTGGGCCCAACAAAAAGGATTTAAATAAAAGCTATGGCTGCTAGGAAAAATAGATGCTTATAAATAATGAAAGTATTTCAAAAATAATTAATATCAACAATATAATTAAGATACAAGAATAATTAAATACTCCAAGAGAATAGAAAATAAATGATTATGATAGAGGAAGTAATCAATCAAATAAATAAATATAAAAGATTTTAATAAATCCTGAAAAATATTTTAAAAAATTATAAAATATCCTAAATCTCAATTTCAGGAAAAGTGGGTTACAAATCTACCCACCATAGAAAAATTTTGTCTTCGAAATTTCAAAGAGCACGACATGATACAGAAATGGTACGAAGTTCAAGATCGATTAGGCACGAGTGTGAATATAATCAACGACTTGGCATGCTAATCATAAAGATCTGAAAATGACTTAGCATCACAAAAATAATCGAAGAAAATGGCACGATTGATAATGATCAAAATTAGCTAGCCAGGCACGAAGTGAAATGAAATTTAGTTACGATAATCATATTCACGAAATTGAAATGATTTAGCACTACTAATTGAGTGAAATGGATTTGAAGATAGCACGATTAGCAATGATCAAGAATTGGTTAGGCACGAAAAGGAAATTTAGTCACGACTTAGAAAACAAAAGTCATCGAGGCATGATCTTCTTAAGCATGGTTAAAGTTAGAAGTTAAGCATGACCAAGCTAGGAAAGTCATGATTAGATTAGAACATAGGCATGATTAAGATCAAAGTCATTTAGATATGGTTAAGACCAAAATTATTTGGCACGATAGTCATGGGGAGTAAATCACCTAACCATGACTAGGAATAGTCAAAATGATTTACATAGTCAAAGTCATGTATTAGAACTTGGGCACGATCGAGAATTGATAATCTAGTCATGATCGATAGAATTTGAAATCACATAGTCATGGAAAGTTGTCTAGGCATGAAAAATTAAAATTTTGGCACGATTAGAACATAGAGTTGAAATGGTATAGTGATGCATAACACTTTGGCACGATTAATTATCAAAAATGACTAGAATAGTCAAAGCTACGACTATCTAGATACGATCAAAGAATACTTTAGTCATTTAGGTCTGGCCGAAGCTTTTCTTAGAAATGATCAATCCTAAATCGTTTAGACACGATTAAGGATATAATCGAAATATAGTCAACGTCGAAATAGATGAACCAATATGGCTCGATCAAATACCTAACAAAGGGTATTTAAGCATAATTAAAATCTCTTAGGATTATGACGATAGAAACAAGTCAAGATAAGGTCAAAAATCCTAAATATAGAATGACCTCTCAATCAAAGGCCAATTCTAAGCACGACCGAAGGTCAAAATTCAGACATGAGCTTATAGATGATCAAAATCGCATGAATCGATTTATGATCAAGGTCATCTAAAAGTAGCCCAAAAGGTTTAGAAGTAGGTTAAAATATATAATGATTAGTCAATAGGGTCAAGATTAATAGGCAAGGTCATTTAGGAGCAAATGAAAGAGTGGAAGTCGGGCCTGATAAAATAAAATCAAAATGGTTTGAAAGGATTTAGGCATGAAAAAGAATAGGGTTGAAGAAATTTGATAATAAGTCAAAATAATAAAATTGAATCTAACTACGATCAAAATATAGAATTTGGAAACTAGTAATATTTTTGAAAATAGAATCCGAAGATAGTCGTGGTTAGGGAAGAATTAAGCTAGTAAAGTTTAAGTTCAGACGTGGTCATGATTAGGGAATCATCGCAAAATATTTTATTGAGGATAAACTAGAAAGGAAATTGGTACTACAAGATAAGGAAAATCAAATGATTACAAGATATGAAAGAAAAAAAGGAAAAACTACAAGGTAATCTTCCTCACACTACTACAACTGCTACAACTACTACAAGGTCTCCTTGACTATTATTCCTCAATCACTCATCTATATACGAGTCCAGAGATACAACTATCAGCTATGAATCCATCACTCCATGAGAATCAACTCTAGAATCTCCTGTGAAGACAGTCTCTGACTCTATGGTCCTCTGATCCACAATGGAGGCATTGTCCCAATCTTACTTTGCATTCATCCCACTTGTGGCCCGACTTCTTGCAAAAATTTTAAACAACCTTATGCTGCTTCTAAACAGGAGCTGGCTCTGGAAGTAACTGCTCTATCTGAACCTGGTCTTCAAAAGTCTTCTGCTGACCATGATGACTCTTAGCCAGTCCAAGATTAGGATCCTTGCCTTTATCACCATCCCTCTTGTGCTTCAGATCCAAATCAACTTCTATCCTCTTGGCTATGGATACTATATCAGCATAGGTACTAGCACCATTGGTTATGACATAGATCCTAATATCTTCATTCAAGCCATAACGAAACCTTCGAGCCCTGACTTCAGGATCCAGTCTTCCAGTAAATCTACTAAGCCTGCTAAACTCAGCTGTATACTCATCAACTGTACTGTCACCTTGCTCTAGATTATGAAACTCCCTCTCTCACATCTCCTGAGCAACAGCCAGGAAGAACTTTCTCTTGAATTGCTTCTTAAACTTCTTCCAAGTCAGATTAGGGTTCACTAGCTTAGGTTCGTTCCTAAACCAAGTTCCAGCTAAGTCATAGAGTTGTAGTCCAGCGGCTTCTATCCTCAAATCATCAAGAAGCCTTACAACTCGCAAAAGTCTTTCTATATCTTCTAGCCACTCATCAATATACTATCGCTTCAGTGCCACAAAACTCTCAGGGACGCATTTTCTTAAAATCCAGAATAGTCTCTTCGGTCGGTGCAGAAATCCCCTTACTTTATCTATTGCTGCTAAGGCTTACTTTATCTATTGCTGCTAAGGCTTCCAACTGAATATTCTCCATTCCTTCTTTTATAGCAGCTATCTATTCCTTCTGTGCCCTAACCTGAATCTTATGTGCTTCCATCATTTCTTTGAAAATCTCAAACATCTGCTCTCCACTCATAGGTAAATCCTCAGGAATAGTCGAATTGGGTTCTTGGTTTGGAAGAGATGGAGGAGGTGAAGATGGTGAAAGAGACGGTCCCTTTGGAAGTCACGAGACGAGATAAATACGATCCTACAGAACTAGCAATATCCAGATTACGTCTCCGAGTCACTCTCTTTCCTCTAGCCATTCTGGAAAGAGAAGAGAAATGAGATTCTAGGATGAAAATTACTTGGAAATATTAGGAAGTAACTAGGATAAGGAATATATGTATAGTACTATACTACTAATCACAAGGAATAAGCAAATAGTTAGAATCAAGAATTCCTAAGTCATGATCGAACATTTCTATTCTCGCAGGCTCCCAATGGTACTCTAATCCTAAGCACCATTAGATCGACCTGCATGGGTCACCACAAAACTGTGTCACGTCCTACGCCCGCATGTTCGGGTACAGATTGTGAGCGCGTCCAGCCTATGCCACGAAATTAGCAATAGTTAGCTGTCTAGACCTAGAGAATCCTTAAGTGTACGATATCCATCTATGCTCAATCATGACACTAGACGAGAAACAAAATCAAACCAAGCCAACACAATCATACCATCCACTATCATCTTTTTGGTACATGTACATCAATCTCATCCCGGAGACAAAATATGGCCAAAACCTCAAAAATAATATATACAATAAAGGGATACATAAATGATTCTACACTAATCCTAATTCTTCCAGAATCTTCTATGAGTCTCCATCCAATCCAAGTCACGTCCTCAAGCCCTGGCCTATATCAACGACACAGTCAGGAATGGAGAAAAGTACAAACCTCCCAACAAATGTCTCATGATACAAAATAAAATAGAAAAATAAATACAAAAAATAAAAGAACCAGATCATGTAACACGAGACATGTCATGTAATGCATCCTACAACACGAACAACTATAAGAATAACCATTATCAAGGAAAACACGACTATTACCATGTGCATTTGAAATGCAGTTTTCAATACGTGGTCGGCTGGGGTAATCCGACACATCTGAAGATGGCTATTAACGATAGGTTTGTTACGACATACGTGAGGTATATGTGTGCTATTTACAATATAAGATAACAACTGGGTAAGACCACATATCTACTTGGCATTTTTCCTTTCCCCCGAAACATGAGTCATGATCAACATGTGACCAATATACGATAACAAGTCACAAGTCACGATCAATGTACGATAAACAATCACGCGTCATCTACGATAAACAAGTCAACAATCAAGTCACAAATCAACTCACGAATCAAGTCATGAACCAAGTCACGATCACGACTATGAACAATAACATTAATCACTATCAAGGACTCAATCAGGATCACGTGTCAAGACCGTGTCGCAATATGAGACGAGACAGGATAATAAGAAAATATGATAATTATCTTGTATCGAGAAAACATGAGTAAGGATTGTACTTGCCTTAATCCAATTTGTCCAAAATTGCTCCGAGTCGAAAACCTAATAGAAATCCAATAAAGAATTTCCTATTAAAACTTCATAAATCTCCAAAAGCCTTAATCCAATAATTAATATGAACCCCATTTCTCAATACTACCAATTAGGCTGAGTCCCACACTCAAATTTCCAATCCAAACTTTTAGCTTACTAAAAACAACATAAAACTTATGGCCCAAACAACTCTGGCCTAAGCCCAATCAGTATGAACCAAACTATCAGGACTAGGTTTTTTATGAATGAAACCAACCCAATCCTACAGATCAAATGCAACTGATCAACATATAAGCCCAAGGGATTAACCAATTGAGCCCAAGCTCAGCTTGCCCATAATATTAGAAAAGTTTACAAAGCCAAAAATGGACCAACAAGACCTGGCCCAAATATTACTCTATGAAAACTCCAAAAGCCTGGTCATACCCATTATTTCAATTGCTACATGCTACTTAACTGTTCTTTTCATATTAACACCATAGTCCAAATGACCAGCCCATCATAATGTATCAAAACATAAACTTACTACAAACTAACCCATTTGAATCTCAACGGCTAGAAGCAAAATCCCTACAGTCGACAATAACACTTACTGACTACTATCAAATAATCGGATCCGAAGCTCTCTGTGTCAACATGATATGGACACGAACTTGTGTCCAACCTGAAATCGACACTACACACAGTCGTCCCAGGTCTTAGTCGTACAACCAGATGCAGACACAAGGACAGATGAATTCACCTGAGGCCAAGAACATCAAGAGGAGATAACAGAGCCATAACAGAGGCAAGATGATTATACCTGAGCAAAGAATGAATCGACAGTAATTTTCCTGAGTCGGACACGGTAGTCTTTGGGTCCCAAACCGAATAAAAAATTGGTTTGGATATTTCATTAAGCACATTACATGCAAGAACAGAGGACGAGTTTAGATAGTTCTCTTTGAATTCTTAGACAACTCAAATTGAAGGAAGAAGAAATTAAGGTAAGAAATCATTCACCAAAATCCAGGAACAATCCGTTTTAATAGACGATATCCTCTATAAATACAAAATAAGAAAGAAATTGATATGATCGAATCAATTAGGAAACAATAAAGGATTTGAAAGGAGTACTCACCGGAGTTGTCAACGAATCTGTATTCGCTGCTGAGATCAGTGCCTCACCCCGGACACATTTGACCGGACACAAATTTACAAGGATGCGTTGATGACTGCCACGACGATCGTGAGGAGAATGGCAGAGAAGATTAAAGCATTGCTGTTGTCGATCACCTGGTCGATCAGTGGCACAAAAGAGACTCCTACGCACGCAGAGCCTTGCCGATAGCCATGGCCGGCTCCACGAGCTCTCTCAACGAGGACGGGGAAGGAAAGAGGAGTAAAGAAGAGGGGGCAGTCATCGGCGCGGCAGGGCTTCGCCGTCTTGGTGGAGGATTAAAAAGTAGAGGATTGGTCGTATATTTATAGGCTTGCCGACGACGTTGGCCGTTAACACTCAACGGTAGGGATCCCTCGTCTATTGAGGCGGTGGAATACACGATTAGGATGATTTGGGTGAGGCGGTGGAGAAGGTGGTTCGGGAAGGTTCCAGAGTGGTCGAGGGCTTGCACTACTGCGCGAGTCGGAAGACAGCTCTGCTGCTCGTCGACAACCGTATGGAAGGAAGGAGGAAGAGAAGAAAATTGGGGATCTGAAAGAATGGTTCTGACCTGGCAAATGAAAGAAAAGGCTTTAAACATCCCTATCGGGTCGGTTTGGGACAGCTGCTAATGGGTCGATTAATAAAGCCTAATAGTTGGATTGACCAACTCATATAACCAGTGGGTTATAGCCGGTCTGCTTGGGCCCTATGGCTTGGCTTCAGTCTATAACTGGTTATTTGGGCCAAACAAAAAGGACTTAAATAAAAGCTATGGCTGCTAGTAAAAATAGACGCTCACAAATAATGAAAGTATTTCAAAAATAAGAAATACCAACAATATAATTAATAAGATACAAGAATAATTAAATACTCCGAGAGAATAAAAAATAAATGATTATGATAGAGGAAGTAATTATTCAAATAAATAATTGATTACGATATGGACTCACGTAGTCGTCTGGCCACGATACGTCTGAGACGTGCAACGGTTAGGGTATAACTGCCAATAGATTTTGCAAGATTAGTAGACATGGTAGTTATTAGAGGTTCATATGTGTTATTGAGATGACATAGCTAGGCATGGGGTAGGGAGAATGGTTCCTTGACATATGGGCTATGTATGCACTATCCATTATAACCTGTGAGCTCCGCTAGAGACGTATGTCCTGTTTCCCTACTGTACTGGTTTCCTCTGATGTTCACGGAGTGTTAGAAACATACGCCCTAGTACCCAATAGGGAACTGTGCAATCCCACTATAGCCAGAGTGCTCCTGCGTTGGAAGTTTGTTCTTTACTGCATTTCCACAGTAGAATTGTTAGGCACCCTATTGCATGTATCCTTTATTTTATTACACAGTTTATATTGCATGTTATTTTCTTGTATCTTGTTATCTCTCCATGCCTAGACGACTAGGACTTTCCTCAGGAGTACGGTTCTGCACTGGATCCCTCTTTCATAGCTGATGAGGTCTCACCTGCCGAGATCTAGTAGTTTTGTTTTAGTAGTCATGACTTACTACATTATAATGTACATCTTTTATTTGATTATATTTTAGGAGGTCGGACTCCAGTTATCTCATTTACATAGGTGTTTGGTAGTGGATTTGTCTCCACCCGACTATATATCTTTTGACTCTCTTATTTTATTCTATCCGACTATTGCTTATTTCTTATGTTCTGTGGATGGGATATAGATTATTTGTGACTGGCCTGTGATTTTATTATTTACAGCTTAAGTATGGTGTACGAAGATTCTATATATTGGAGTATTCTTCGTATGCATGCAACTGGCATGTTTCGTATGTCTGGTCCTACGTATATTGGGACTGGACAATACATGTTTTTGTGGTGGCCCATGCAGGAAAACAAAAATATTATTTGGTTACGTAATTGTACCAAGCAAGCCTGCATATAGGAAAAGGAATATTATCTCATCCACAACTTGTTACCTCCTTTGATTTTAAACTTTTTTGAACTCTCATTTGATTGCTCGAATTGCCTCTTGCTTGAATCTGTCCTAATGTATCCTAACTTTCGGGCCAACAAAATGCACCTTCGAAGGGGACATGATTCCACCCTTGTTATCACATCTGGTGATGCAACCACCCAATAGGAGCAGGTCCCACCACTAACTCTGGTTACCCCATACCAGCAGGGACAACAGTAGGCTACTACGACCCCACACTACAAGAAAAGGGCTTTCTTGATGGTTAATCCCCGTCCAGATTGGGTTATCTTGATGGTCATGGATTCGTCATATAGGCCAGTGTCAAGAAAAGTCTTCCCACTTTTCTTAACGAACTCTGATAAGGCTTTTCTTGACGGTTTTTAACCGTCATATAAAATATTTTCTTGACCGTTTTAAGCTGTCAAGAAATCAGTTTTGAGAAATCATTAATGTAGTTGAAAACTTTTCTTGACTCCGGCCTAGATGGCGGTTATTAACCGTCAAGAAAACTTTTTTTGACGGGCAAAAATCATTAAAAAAATCATTTATTCATGATTAAAAGTCGTCAATGAAAAGCCCTTTTGCAGCATGATTGAGTTAATTATTGACGTTTTATAACCGTCATGAAAAGCTAGCCAAATTTTCATTTATAATTATATAGTATTAATCGAACACACACGTAATATCAATAATCCAGAAGATATACATACATCAAATTACTATAAAGCCCAATTTTTATATTAACAAATTGTATATTATTCATACACCACAAACTTCCAACACATCCGACACACGTCCAACTACAAACATCTAACACTTGTCCAACCATAAACATATCCAACCAAAGTATGAAGTTTGCATACATCTGAAACATCCAAAACTGATAATTATAAAAATAAAACCAAAATAAGTAGCAAACTCGGCCGGAGCAAATCCCTCCCATATTCATGGAACTTTCATTTTCCATGTAGTTCCTGAGAAAACAAGAGCACTAATTACCAATTTATGTTAATGAGCTTGTTGACCAATAAGAAAACAAGAGAACAATATCTTGGAGAAAATAAGGAGAGTATAATATCAGTGTACATGTGTAACTAATGAGAAAATAATGAGAGTTTGGATTCAGTTTGTGCAGTTCCTGTGTTCAGGTTGGAATGTATAACTTGTGTATCAATGACACAGGTAATCAATGCTTAATATTAGTATAACAGTGTATATGTGTTTTAGTATGTGTTTGCAATATGTATTTTAGTTCTCGGTACATGTTTTGGGGTGTACCTATGTAGTATGTTCATGTGTGACAATAGGTGTCTGGTTCTCTACTATACCAGCAGACGCCTATATATGTGCAGTAGGTTGGCACTCCTAATTGGGGATCGCTATAGTAGTGGTTAGTAGCGAACTGAAGGGTTCACTACATAAACCTGTATTTGTGTGCCGTGACCCCAGTGTGTGCAGAATGGGGTGTGAGGAAGGGGAGCAATCTTGGAAATATAGGGCTCATGTGTAGACTAGTGTACAAGGGGTATCTGGTATAGCAAGAGAAAGAAGAGACTACTTTCTTCATGCCTGTGGTATTCCTAGTATTTTCTATAATAAAATTAAGATTCCTAATATAGAACTAGAAAGTTTATATTCCCAGTTGCCAACCTTCAATTGGAAGTGTCTACATAACAGACCAACTAAAAAATTCAAGTTCACACGTATCTGGATATCAACAGACCAAAGAGAACCACAAATCTGACATGCACATGAGCAAGTAGCACAATGCGGGAGCATACCTTGTTTGATGACACACGACTTATAGAAGGGTCCTCAATACATGAAGCTCGGCCTGATTGTACTCCCTGCACAATATATATAACAACCATCAATCATTTATCGAGAACAACTCAGTAAAAATAGTGGAAAATTTCCACTACTATAGATCCAAGGGCTGTCAAATCCGAAAGGCTCTCAAATTGGTGAGCATATGAAATCAGTTTCACTTTTATTCCAATTCAAAGCCATTCCTCTAGATGTTCCTAAAAATTCAGCCGTCTTCCCACAAGCTCATCTTCCAATATCCAAGAACTGAAAAATTAGACCACCAGTACTCAAAATACGAAGCAAATTACTCTAACCAATCTACTACTGGAATTAGAAAGAATAAATGACTAATTTTCCTATTTGTGTTCCTCCATATTAGCTATGTTTTTCAAAAATATGATTGTAGTGAAAAAATATAAATACTGGTTCATTAGTCATTTTATAAAGACTTGACAATAGCTATGGACTGTGATTTACCTTCATTAGATGTGAAATATCTCACATTACACAACATAAAGAATGTACAAGGATTTAATGTATTAGTTAACAAGGTATTATAACTGGAAAACACTATGAAAGAGCCCCCTCTTTCTTTAGTACCACCATACTCGACCTTTCTTTAATCTACAACATATCCAAAATTCCACGAGCCATGAATATTAATTAATTATACTAAGAGAGATCCCTCCCTTCCCCGTCCTTTGCTTACCCTTTTTGTCCATGTTAGTATATTAGAAGCTTCTTATAAACATCCTGTCCCATTATGGTGGTACATAGGAAAAGAATAGAAAGGCAAGTTTGTTTGGTTTTGCATGTCTTGATGCATTCCTATGTATATAAGTAAGAAATGAAATTTTAAGTAGGCGACAAGATCTAGTGTTTATGGCACATTCTAAAAAATTTAACGGGATAACTAATCATAGAAAGAAAAAGTAAAGTGAAATGTGTTCATGTGATATCCACCATGTTTATTTAATAAATGCTTGACAAACCTTTACATATGACAGGGGGACATTGATTTGTTTGACTGTCTTTCTTAATTTCTAACCTTAACATTCTTCTATTTTAAGCCAACGTATTTATATAGATTACCAAATAGAATATCAAATTGCAAAGACAAATTTTCCAGATTGTTAGAATTTGGTAAGGTTACTTGTTGAAGAAATGCTCTAGATATCGCATTCCTACGAAATATATATGGCTTGCTCTTATATATGTATTCATTAAGCCTCATCTTAATTCTTCCTCTCATATGTGTATGAAGTATTATTATCAATTTGAGTTAGTAGGTTACTATGGAAACTACACATGTCAGTGGAAGTCAAAGTTTTGATCGGGTTAAGGTCAACATGACATGAAAGGTTACTTTTTAGGTTCATGACCAATTTCATATATTTAAAATTTTATCCGCTCACAAATTATCCAACACAACCAAACTTGTGAAAAAGAACTCTCAATCGAATGTGAGACACAAACCTAACACTTGTAGCGCACACATCGCAAAGCAATATGAGGCAAGCTACTCATGTATATTACAATCCTTCCTTGCAAAAATATATATTATCCTATATATGAAGAGATATAAAACACGTGTATGCTCAGATACATTAACAATCATAACTCTGTTAATCTACTTTGGAGGTAGTGTAATTCATGATAGTTTGCTTGATATATTAACAACATACCAGCCCGAGATCAGCTGTTACGTATAAAATAGTAATGTCGATAAGATAGAAACATTAATGTGTTTGTACCTCTTAGTTTAATGTCATTGTATGTAGAACTTTTTCTCCTTCTATTATATGCGGAATTTGTGATATAAATATAAATAAAGGGGTGGTATAGATGCTTAAAGTAGACAACTTACAAGGATTCTCATAGAGAAAGTTGCCAATATCCACATATAGTATTCCTTTGATTCCTACATTTGGCAGTTTCCTGGTATCATAAAAGCTAGCCTTTGAAGCAGAGAACAGAAGGAAATAAATCCACCAAGAAATCAATCTAGCCTTTTAAGTAACACATACTGTAATTTAAAATGTATGGAATAAAACCTAAACTTTATGGAGAAAATGTGATTTAAGTATATACTACAGCCACGAGATAGCACAAACAACAAGACCTCAAATTATTTCCTTGACCAACTTGGATTTACGAATATCAATAAGTCTTTATGGGTTGATGCTTTTCAAGAACTATGTTGCCTTAAAATTGGACTGGATTTTGAGAAGTTTTTTTGATAATTTGTTGGTACCAAACAACCATAGACTGCATTCCCAGAAGAAAAAAAGAAGAAGCAACCTCCAATAAGCAAAATTACACGTAGCCTAAATCTCGTGGTGTCTACTTCTACATCAACTGATATCAAATGATATCCATATGATACTTGTATTATATAGAATATATATCCAAGTGATATCATTTGTCTACTTTGTTTTTTTTTTTTGCTTTAGCCTGCAAGTGATACAAGCACTCAGTTAAAGCTTGTGCCATAATGGATTAACATCGAGCAAGAGTACTTGAGACTGGATTAGTCCTCCCCAAGGGATACCAGTATATATCGCTTTGTCATAAAGTTTGATTCTTCTTAACTCTTTATTTTTACTGCAATTCATATACTGTTATTTATCTGCTCTTACATGTATTTGATTAGCCATATTAAATATTTTTTAGATTGGGTTATTTATTCCGCCGCACTTACACACTCTATTCCTCTCCCTCTAGGGGTGCGCAACGGTCCTATAATTAGTATCAAAGCAGGTTATACATATACATAACCACCTAGAGAGTATATATGGCAACCATTAAATCTATGTTCAACGGCGAAGGAAATCCACAAATAGACCTCCACTATTTTGATGGAACAAATTGTGCATATTGGAAATACGAATGAGTTTCTTTCTTAAGTCACTCGACTTCGATCTTTGGTTGATAGTTATAGACAGTTATAAGAAATCGCTTAGAACAGTGATTGATTGTGTTCTAGTAGACAAGCCCCATGATAAGTATACTGTGCATGAAAAGAGACAGGCTATCTAGATGCACGAGCTATCAATGCACTATTATGTGCAATTGACAAAATCGAGTTCAATTATGTATCTACTTGTGCCACATCTAATAAGATTTGGAGACCTTGAGGTAACTCATGAAGTGTAACGCCCCAGTCCCAAAATACGTAGGACTAGAAACGTAGACATGCCAGCTGTATTCATACGAAGTACACTCTAATATATGGAAACCCCGTATGAATACATAAGCTGTAAAATGCAGTAGAACCATAACTAATCTCATCCACACAAAATAAAGGAATAAAAGATATCATACAATGATAATAATTTGTCTTGATACGATATGTTGGGCGGAGACAAATCTACTACCAACAAGTAAAGGAAAAATACATGAGAAAAGAAATAATTTTGGCGAGCGAAGTGAAGACGATCCAAGTGCAGTCATCCTCGAAGAATGGAGATGGTCACGACTAGAACTAGAGCACCTACGAAAGACAAGATCACGCACCTGGCGAGATAACCAGGTCCTCAGAGGGACGTAATAAGACACATAATATCATGCCAATAACTGAATAATAAAATCTCAACAGAAAAGTATATATGACTAAACAAATAAAGGTCCTTAACCATTCTATGTGAAAATGCATTTTAAAGACAACGTTCCACACAAGGGCTCTCGAGACTAGAAACACGGCGCATTAGCGATTCAACCAAGGCACTAGTGGCGTCTAGAGAAAAGTAAATGCACGGCCCATTAGCACTCGAGTGAGAGCTAGGGGGCATCTAGAGAAAAATAAATGTACGGCTACTAGCTCTTGGGTGAGTCACTAACGGCAGCTAGAGGAAAGTAAATGCACGACACATTTGTGTTTCAACCGAGGCACTAGTAGCATCTAGAGGAAAGTAAATAAATGCACGGCGCACTAGCTCTCGGCTGAGTCAAAAATGACAGCTAGAGGAAAGTAAATGTGTGAAAGCCCCTGCGCCTAATAACTGTCTTCAGCCTCCCCTTGCACTACTCGTGCTGAATCCACACCACGATATTTCTAATAATCGCTAAGTCTTCTAGACAACTATATTAGCAGTTATATCCTAACGCTCGTCCTGTACGCACCGATGTACGATCGGTACGCAAGTCCGAATCTATATGAGACACGTGACATCGTGGCACATAGGTGTCGGCCAATGAATGCGGCACAAACAAAGGTGGTCCCTTAACTATAGGCCCAATGCAACTAAAATATAATAATTTACAAGAGCAATTTATATTTGCTAGAAATAAGTAAAAACATGCATGACATTGAGCAATTTAAATAAACAGAAAGACAAGGTCTTGCCTGGTGTGACGCCTGGTGTGATGCGATGATCCAACAAGTCCTGTTTTGTCCAATAGTCGGGGTCACTGTGTGAGGGTCCGAAATTCACGAGAAATAGAAACATGCAATCAGTCGGGATCAATGATGATAATCGAGGAGAATTTTGTGAAGGCAGACGCGTATACAAATTTTAGAAATTATTTATAATAATAAAAATTTAAAACTAGATTTTTATTAGTTAAAATTTGGTTTAGGAAAATACTTAAAATCGTAAAATGTTTTTAGGTAAAAGTACTCTAAGTTGTAAAATATGATTTTTGGTAAAATACTATATTCCACAAATTTAAAATATATTTTTTGATAAATATTTAAAATATTACTACATCATTTAGACCAAAAATTATAACCTTGCCAAACTATATCTTTTTAGGTCGAATTTACTTTTACAAAATACCATAAAATAATATTTGTTAGGCTAAACTCAATTTAAATTAATATAGTCCAAAACCTTATGATATGACTTTTAGAAAGTATAAAATTTCTAGTAAAAAATATTAGTAGTAATAAAATAATAACTATAATAAGGACAAAATAGGGTGAAAATACTACGGCTCTAACAAGTCATACCTAGTATAAATAAGTTGATACCTAACATATATAAAATACTCTTAGTTATATATATTGTTTATAAAAAGATAACAATAATAATTATAATTAGAAATATTAATACTAAGTGCAATAATGTATACTAGAATTAATAATAGCTAATACTACTCACTAATCAGTCAATTGTTTCAAATAAAACTACTACTACTAATAATAATAAATTAACAAATAATAATAGTAATAATAATATAATAATAAGGCTAATAACAATGTTAAAAATAGTAATAATAATAATAATAATAATAATGGTAATAATAATAATAATAATAATAATATTATTATTATTATTATTATTATTATAACTTATACTGCAGCAAAAACTGTTCCCTTAGTTTATTTGAAGTGAGTGAGAGAGAGAGAGAGAGGTTAAGGAGAGGAGGGTTCGAGAGAGGGGGTGAGAAATCAGAGGGGAGAAGGAAGAGAGGAGGGTCGGGGAGCTCACCGGAGGCGGACGTGGGTGTGGTGCTCAGGCGCCGACAGCGCGGTGGCGGCGGCGCAGGGTACTCGCGCACGCGGTTGACTGAGGGCGGAGGACGGCGACTGCTCCGGTCGCAGGCTGGCGGAAGGAGCCGGGGAAGTGGTTCGCCGGCGAGGAAGGATCGGGCGGTCGGCACGCTCGGGAAGGCGGTGATCGACGGAGGATGGTGTCACCGCCGACAAGAGGGAGGCGACGGACTCGCGCGGCGGCGGTGGTCTGCGGAGAAGACGGCGCAGCAACTTGGCGGTTCGCGCGGACGCGTGCTGCGACCACGGCTCGGAGGCGATGAAGAGCGGAGGTCGGCTCGGCCCAGGTTAGGTTTTAGGTTTGGTTTGTCGGTTCTCTTCTTCTGCTTTGTTTTGCAATGGTGGTGACAGTGGCTATGGCCGCGGCGACACTGGCCAGGGGTCATTGGCGGCCAGGTTGATTGCGTAGGTGGTGTCGTTGATTTGACCGGAGAGGCGATGGTGGTTGTGGAAGCATAGGGCTGCCAGGATCCTGCAGGTTTGGTCGAAGTCGAGATGCCGACCTGATGGTGGCGGCGATGGGGCCTTGGGGTGCTAGCCTGGGTGGTGTTGGTGTGTGCTTGGTGGTGGTTCGGGTGGCGTAGAGGAGATTTGGGGAGAACAGGGGTCGTGAGGAGTGGTGCCGGCATCGGGCTGCCATGGTGATGGTGGTGGTGTCTGTAGGTGGTCAGAAATTTTTCGGTGCTGGGGGAGATGCTGGTGGCGGGGGTGGTGATATGGAGGAGAAGACGGGGCCGAGGCTGAGACTGTAGTGGTGGTGGCTGTGATGACGGCGGTGTCGGAGATGACAGGAGGGTGTTTAGTTTTCATGTCATCGTGTCGGGGTGTGAGTCCGACACAATATGGATGGACGTCCGGGATTGTCGGACGAAATAAAAATATTGTATTTGTAATTGGAAGAAAATTTAGTGGATGGGAGGCACAGACACGATGCACAAGTTTTGGGTTGTGGTAGAAAATTTTGGAGGAGTACCTCTCCTTTTATAGGTGGTGGGAATTCCCATTAGGATAAGTATTAGGATTTATTTAAACCCATTTAGATAATTCAAAATCAATCAAATCCAAATCCAAATACAAATTCAATTTAAATCTAATTAAATTCCTTCTTTTAGTTTAAAATTAAATAAGATAAATCATATTTCAATTAACTATTTAGATATATCCATAAAATCAAATCAAGATTTAAAATGGCCACAAAAATTTCCAAATATATTTTCCAAAAATGCCAATAATATTAATTTCGAAAATAATAAATATTTTTAAATATCTTTTCAAATATTAATATTAATAAATTTTGAAAATTACATTTTTATTTAAAAATAAACGAATAAAATATTTATGAAATATATATATGTACTAAGAATATTATTTATTATTAATAACTGTTATAATCCAGAGGCTTTTTATAAATAAAATTATAAACTTGAAAATTTTGGTATGATAACTAAAAATAATTATTACATATATTATTTTGAAACGAGAAAAATAGAAAAAATGTTTTTCTAAAAATATGTACGCTCGCACATAATCGCACTCGTCTAGCAAATTCAAAAAATGAATTTTCGTGCGCGACGTACAATACAACTACACGACGTATAATAAAAAAATAATCATTACCAAATTTATAAAAAAATAGTAGAAAATTTAGGGGTTTTACATGAAGGAACTTTCCAAGTAAAGGAATCCAAGATCACTAGATTGATACAAGAATACGAGGCATTCAAGATAAAACCAGGTGAATCATTTACACAGATGTTCACTCGTTTCCTAGATATTACTAATCATCTACAATCTCTTGGAAAGGATTACACCAACAACGAGAAGATCAGGAAGGTACTGTGGGCCATAACCAAGAACTAGAACCCGAATGCCACTATGATCATATAAGGAAACGACCTCACCATGACGACAATGAAGAAACTTATGGGCAAGTTCATGATGCATGAGCTGGATTTACAAGACTTTGAAGAGGCAACCCCCAAAGAAAAATCCATCGCCTTCAAAGCCCAAGAAAGTCTCATGTAATGATTGTAGGAACGAAACGTAAAGCGATAAACTTTAGAGGGGGGTGAATAAAGTAGGCAACGAAATATTAGCTATTAAAAATTTTAGTAGCCACATCATAGAAATATATCACAGATATGAAAATGTAAAAGTAAAGAGGAGAGAGTAAACGCAAACATGACGATGTATACAGGTCTCCCTCTAGTGACGACTAATCCAGTCGAGAGAACTCTAGCTCCCGGTTGAAATCCACTATGGAAAATCACAAGTTTTTATACGAAGTCCTTACAACTTCTACAGACGTGAGCTTTGATCCGAAGCACTCAACCAACTTCAATTGTGAAATGTCTTACTTCTTGTCAAGCCTCTTGATTACAATCATTCTGAACTTCTAGACCGTACCGCATTAGCAAATTGACAAGAGGATTGTAACTGGCTTGGGATTTGAAAATGAAAGCTTTAGAAGGCTTGGAAGAACGTAGTAAACTAGAGAAAAGAGAAGAAAAAGTGAATTGGTGTGTTAAAATGGTAAAAATTCTTCTCTATTTATAGGATTTCCAAAAGGAGAATTCGGGCAGAATTCGGACAAAATTCGGGCAGAATTCTTTAAAAGAATCTCGACATATAGTCGTTGCATCCGTAATTGCGGGAAGACTAAGTTTAAAAAGCAATGTACCCAAAACCGAACTCGGGCCGAATTCGGGGCAAATTTTCCCAGAGTTCTGCTGGTTCAGAATGGGTGATTTGTGGGTTTTAAAACTCTAGTTTTGGGCTTTCAAATGTTCAAGCAGTTAGGGCTTATGTTTTTGGGCTTGTTTTCAAAACATATGGGTATTTTTGAAAACATTTTTTGGTAGCCTATTTTCCAGTATGACTCGGTGTACATTGTATTTTTTAGACTCAATAAAGTATAAAAATACATTGAATAAGTAAAAATACAGATGCAATGACAAATATTGCTCCAAATCTTGAACGGTAACAGTAGTTGTTGTAGTAGTTCGTCCAAGTAGCCCTTATATTGAGACATGGCTAGATCAATTATTAAAATTAGGTTCGATCATGACCAATGGGCCAACAATCTCCCCTATTTTGATAATTGACAAACCTTGACCGATATAATATCTTGATCTTGATTTGACAAAAAAAAATCAAAACATTCTTGTTCGTTTGGTAATGTCTCCTCTTAGTAAAAGTTAACCTGAAAAAGATGTTAGATCCTTTTCTCCCCCGTTGTCACTTAGCAAAATAATTGCCAAGGGAGAAGCTCCCCCACAATTCACGCATAGGTAACAAACGTTGAAGAAATGAAAAGATAATAGACAAATTTCACAAGCAGTTTATATGAATGAAGCAGTAGCTAAAAGAATAATGCTAAGCATAGGTGCATACAAAAAAGCGACAATAATACATAACTGAAAATGCATAATATTAATAAAAGTTTGAAAAACATATCAACTCAGCATCTCAAACATAGAGGTGCATAAAGAAATACTAATACTATCTTAGAATGTAGGAACATTTCCAAGAATACATAGTCATAGAAAGAGTCTAAATAAGATAACATCTAGACAAGTGCAGTAACATCTAGATCAAGTCCTCGTCATCGTCAGTACGATCAATAGCAGTACCATGTCCAGAAGGACCAACTCTAGAAGTGCCAGCTCCATGAGATGGGTGTGGAGTAGCACCAAAACTACGGTACCGATCATATGCGCTACCGGGCTCAAAGAAATGATGAACCGCCTCATCGTCAGAGCGGTAGCCAGAAACAGTAGGACCTCGTAGAAGAGAACTGGCATGCTGACCAGTCTGGACAAAATGCAGATCCGCAAAAGAGTGCAAGAGCCTGAAACTGACTGGCATCGCGGAACTCACGTTCCCTCAATGAGTAAGTAACAAATGCTCGCAAAGGGTTGTACTCATCCAACTGAGCACGCCGTATATCATCTAGATGCTGATGGAGACCCTCAAAAGACAAAGGGTAAGTCTGAGGTGGAGGAGGTGGTCCAGTTGGAGGAGCAGGAGTGACAGATGTACTGCGACGAGAGAGCTGAAGATACTTGGGCTCAGAGTCACGAGCATAAGAAGATAAGTCAATCTCAAAGTGCTGGAAGATAATAGGAAGGATCATCGCGTAGAGGAGATTCCTCTTCATCTCGCGACACCTGGCAATCATCTGGATAATCATCTTAGGGTCAGAAAATAGAATCCTATGATGAATGTGATATAGAAGTAGACATTTCAAGACTACTGACATCGTTTTTTGAAGTAGATTTTGGTAGAATAGTGGAATAAACAATACTATGCAACTCATAAAAGAACAAGTTCAAGTGTATGGCTTTGAACTTGCCGGAACGGACAGGTTCAGGAGCACAAAGTTGAGCCTTGAAATTGCTTAAAGACATATCATTCAAAGTCAGTGATATTGACAAACGGCTCACCTACATTTAGAACTTGTAGGATCTTCGCTGAGTCGTCATCATTGAATTGACTATCTATGCCTGTGATACGGCTCTTAACAGAATAAGTATTCTTGGCACAAGTAAAGTTGCAGTAAAATAGCCGAACAATATTTGTGGCGATGGAAAAAGAATGTGTAACAAAGTTGTGCAATCCCATAGTTTCAAAGTAGGGTTTGTGAGACGGAAACATATGTTACGAATTGAAAAATCCGCATACGATAACAATGGTTGTTCAAGAGTTTCGAAGAAAAACTCATTGAACTCCCCGTCGTCCGTTTGGATGGACGAAAAGAGAGATCCTTGGATAGAATCCGAAGATGAGGCTTCTTCACTTGCCGTCTTCTTTCTCATGAAGGGATTATGGATCCTAGGCATGATTTCTAATGGAAATATGAAATTTCTATGAAAATTTGAAATTAAGAAATGGAAAGATTAAAAAGATTATACCTTCTCAAAAATTAAGTATGTGGAAGAGGAGGAGATCCCATGCTCGAATCCAAAATTTGGAAGCAAAATTCCAAAAGATTTGAGAGAAATCGAAGGTAGAAGAATTAGGGTTTTGGAGCTTTTTCGTGCGGCTGCTGTGTTTGGAGGAGGAGGAGAAAGATGAATAAAAAGGGAGGCCACTTCAATTCTCTTTAAAAATACCCGACTACAGCCGAACTCGGGGCCATATTTGCCTGGGGCTTTTTGAGATATTTTTGCAAAAAAAAATGTTACCTTTATATTCATCATTCATTTTCAATTATTTAATTCAAACTTTAGTAATTTTAAATTTTTAATTAATATAATCAACATTATTTTATTTATTAAATTTTGTTATGCAGCGACTATCTCAGATTAGCTATAGGGGTACTGTCCCAGCTAATGGAGGTTCACAGGGGTACGCTTATGTACCGTTTCGCTTTAGCCGTAGACGTGGTAACAGACAAACACTTTGTAGGCTTGTCTCAAAAATAGTTTTTGCATATTGACAAACAATTCATAAGATAAAATCAATTAATATTATTGACATCTAAAATTCTTAATTCTCGACGTAAATAATTGAATCGATCTTCCGCTAAAGGTTTCATAAAGATGTCAGCCAATTTATTCTCTATGTCTATGTATTCTAGATTTATGTCTCCATATGTTTGATGATCTCTAAGAAAATGATGTCGAATCTCAATATACTTGGTGCGAGAGTGACATGCAGGATTCATAGTCAAGTTAATAGTGTTAGTGTCGTCACAGAAAATGGGTATGTATGTGTAGTGTAAACTAAAGTCTTCTAAAGTTTGCTTCATCTACAAAATTTGTGCACATCAACGACCTGCTACGATAAACTCAGCCTTAGTAGTCGATAACGTGACAGAATTTTGATTTTTGCTAAACCAAGAGACAAGTGCCTTACCTAAGAAATGACAAGTGTCTCTTGTACTTTTTTTTAAACACTTTGCATCTAGCAAAATCAGCATCTGAATAACCAGTTAGGTCAAAGGACATAGTTTTAGGATACTATAGGCCGACAGAAGAAGTATCTTTAAGGTATCAAAAGATACGCTTAACTGTGCACAGGTGTGATTCCTCAGGGTTAGCTTGCAATCTTGCACACAAGTAAGCACTAAACATTATATCAGGGCGACTAGCAGTTAAATAAAGTAAACTACCAATCATACCTCGATGCTTACTTATGTCGACTGATTTGCCTTTTTCATCTATATGGAGCTTGGTTGAAGTTGCCAATGGAGTGCCAAGAGGTTTGACGAATTCCAGATCGAAATTCTTTAGCAAATCTTTTATGTACTTAGCTTGATTGATGAACATCCCATTGTTGGTTTGTTTGATTTGCAATCCAAGGAAGAATTTGAGTTCTCCCACCATGCTCATCTTAAACTCATTCTGCATACACTTAGAAAATTCTTGACAGAGAGATTTATTAGTAGATCCAAAGATAATATCATCAACATAAATCTGAATTATAAGTAAACTACCATTAAGAGACTTTACAAAAAGTATAGTGTCAACCTTACATTTTAAAAAACCATTATCAAGTAGAAAAGACCTTAGACAGTCGTACCAAGTACGAGGGACTTGTTTCAAACTGTATGAGGCTTTCTTCAACTTAAATACATAATCAGGGTTTTTAAATTCAGTAAAACCTGGAGGTTGAGCTACATAAACTTCTTCTTTTATAAAATCATTAGTAAATGCGCTCTTTACATCCATTTGAAAAAGTTTAAAATTATATAAACATGCAAATGCATATAACATGAGAATGGATTCTAATCTCGCAAGTGGGGCATAGGTCTCATCGTAGTCGATACCTTCCTCTTGGTTGTATCATTAAGCTACGAGTCAAGCCTTGTTACGAGTGACTAAACCATTCTTATTTAATTTATTTTAAAATCCCTAGCAGGTGCCAATGACCAGACGATCAATGGGCTTAGGAACAAGTTCCCAAACTTGATTCCGTTCAAATTGGTTTAATTCCTTTTGTATAGCATCTAACCAGTAATTATCACTACATGCTTCATCGATAGTCCTAAGTTCTAGCTGTGAAATGAATGTAACACAAGAAGCTATATCTCTGGTAGAGGAACGAGTACTTACACCCTTGGTGATTTCACCTATTACCAAGTCCTTGGGGGTAGTCAGCCATAAACTTCATCCTTTTTGGCAAACTCTTAAGGTAGTTGGTTCCGATTTCTGGTTCTATAGGTGCCTTGCTTGGTGTACTGATGTCTTCATCATCGTCAATCGTCTGTTGATTTAGTTCGTCGAATATGACATTCATTGATTCTTCTATGATCATTGTCCTTTTGTTAAAAACTCGGTACCCTTTGCTTTTGGCTGCATAACCAAAAAAGATATCTTCATCGTCCTTTTCATCAAATTTACCTAGATTATCTTTTGTATTAAGAATAAAATATTTACAACCAAAGATTTTGAAATAAGAAACTGTGGGTGTTCTATCAAACCATAACTCATAGGGACACTTTTTCGATTTAGGTCGAATTAGATCCCTATTGAGAACATAATAAGCTGTATTGATAGCTTCTGCCCAAAAATATTTGGGTAGACTAAACTGGTTTAACATTACTCTATCCATTTTAGATATAGTACTGTTCTTACGTTCCACAACTCTATTTTGTTGTGGAGTCCTAGGGCAGGAGAACTCGTACAAATATCAATGTGTGTCACAAAATTCCTTAAACTCTGCATTCTCGAATTTGCCGCCATGATCACTTCGGATAAGAGTGATCATGAACCCTTTCTCATTTTTTGATTTTCTTGCAAAATGAGAGGAATTCAGATAGTGCATCATTCTTGCCTGCGAGAAGTATACCCACATGTATCTAGAAAAGTCATCTACTATTACAAATGCATATAACTTACCACCTAGGCTAGCAATTATACATGGCCCAAATAAATCCATATGTAGTAATTGTAGAGGTCTAGTGGTACTTACAATGTTCTTGGACTTAAATGTGGATCGGGTGGCTTTGTTCTTTTCACAATCACTATATACCGTATCCTTTTTGAAAACAATATCCGGTAAGCCTCGTACCAGTTTCTTCGTAGATAACCTTGAAATTGTGTCCATGTTTGGCTCTCATGTGCCATAGTTGACTCTCATTGTTCTTGTCTAGTAGGCATCTACCTGCTTTGCTAGCATCTTCCAACAAATATATAACATATATATTGTCTTCCCTGATACCTTCAAAGATAGTACTACTAGTTGAGATATCAACTATAGTACATTTGTCTTTGACAAAGTTAATACCATAAGCATGGTCAGCTAAATAGCTTATACTGAGTAGGTTATGTTTTAACTTAGTTACTAGACAGACATCTTTAATCACAAGAAAGGGAGCCTTACCAATGTTGCCGATACCTACTATATATCATTTAAAGTTATTACCGAAGGAGACGTATCCTTCTTTCTTCTTTGATAGTGTTGCGAATAGAGAAGCATCACCGATCATGTGCAGTGAGTAACCGCTGTCGAAGATCCACTTGCTTTTAGCATGAGTAGGGTGTTTCACCTACAAAAGAATTTGCAGATAAAACTTTTGGTACCCATTTCTTATAGGGTCCGGATATGTTTGTCTTTGGTATCCATGCTCATATATTCAAATCAACTAACTTTCTTACTCTATATACAGGAGAGATATGACCAATGGTGCCACAATAATGACTTCTAGCATGATGAGTGTTAGGTGTAGTGTGTTGTGCATGATTGGTAGGTCTTGGTTTTCTATTTGGATATTTGTAGTAGAATGCATGTCGGTCAGTCTTCTTTGACAAAGGTTTGGTTGTGTTTGGTCTGACAGTATTGGATCGTGTTCAGATGTTTCGGTAAGTGACACGTGTTAGGGTAGGAAGCAGCAACTTCATGCTGTTTTTCTAACATAATTTCCAACTTTTTGGACGTATCATAAAGTGTGTTGTAGTTAGCTGTGAGTGCATCATTTCTGACTAGTGCACTTTGATGGCTCTTATTCTCTTTAAGTAAGTCTTCTTCAAGTTTAGCAATGGTCTTGTCCTTTTCTTCGGATAACTGTATAGTCTCGCGTAATTGCAACTTGACAGAGGAAAGCTCACCTGTCTCACTAGGATTTACATTACTTCTAACCTTAGCTAGTAAGTTGGTAAGTCTTCATATTGCACCTTTATACTCTTTGAGTACCTTCTTAGAGTTTTGATACTTGCTAAGCAGCTTTCTGTGGTCATCTAAGAGCTCACTAAAGGCTTCACCTAATTTTTTAAAGGTAAAATCATCATATGGATTAAATAGAGGGTTTGAGTTTACCTGATCATATGCCATCAAGCATACATTTGTAGCGTCATCTGATGGTTCATCTTATGAGTCACTGGTTTTACTTTCATGCCATATGCTTGTGTTAGCATATCTTATGGAAGTAGATTTCTTCAAGTAACTCTTTTTATATCTATTGCCCTTCCTGTTTGATGATGATGTTGTCGAACAATCCTTCTTGATGTGTCCTTTCTTCTTGCAATCATAGAAAATTGGATCTTCATTGTTGTTATGTTGCTATTGTGTTCCTTGGTTCTTCGGTTGAATCTCATGAACTTTTTGAATTTCTTCACTAGGAGAGCTTGATCCTCAATGTCGGAGTCACTGTCGTCAGAATCTTCTTTGATAGTCCTTCTGTGTTGAGCTTTGAGGGTAATTGATTTCTCTTTTGGTACAGCATCTTCAAAGTCTTGAAGTTCCAGCTCATGAGTGTGTAGCTTTCCCATGAGCATTTCAAGAGACATGGTAGTGAGGTTTTTTCCTTCAATAATTGCTATAGCCTTTGGAATCCAGTTCTTTGTGAGAGCTCGCAACAGCTTTCGAATCTTCTTATGATTATTGTATTCCTTGCCTAGGGAGGACAAAGGATTTACAATATCCAGAAATCTTATGAACATTTGTGTAGTGGATTCGTTTTGCTTCATCTTGAACTCCTCATACTCTTGAGTAAGTCTACTGATCTTAGACTCCTTGCCGTACGACGTGCCTTCATGTGTAACTTCAAGAAGTTTCCACACTTCGTTCGATGTTGTGCAAGTAGACACCCTGTTAAATTCAGTCATGTATAAAGCATAGAATAAAGCATTAATAGCACGTGCGTCAAGATTGGCCTCTTTCTTTTCAGAGTCAGTATACTTGTCATGTGGTTTTTTAACCAATTCTCCCTCAATAAGAACACGTGGTGGCTTTTTATAGTTATTGACTACAATAGATTATAGGTCGAAATCTAGAGATTTTAAGAAGAAACTCATGCATGTTTTCCAGTAGTTGTAGTTAGTACCATCAAATAGTGGGGGCCTGCTTGTGGCTTAGCCTTCACTTGTGAATTGCATAGTTGCCATATGTGATACAGTGATCTTATATAACAAGAGTTATATTAAAGAAAATAATAACGATATTACCTCGCTTTACCAGTATAACCTGCTCTAATACCAATTGTAGGAACAAAACGTAAAGTGATATACTATAGAGGGGGTGCATAGAGTAGGCAGCAGAATATTAGCTATTAAAAATTGTTAGTAGCCAGATCACAAAAATATATCACAAATATAAAAATATAAAAGTAAAGAGCAGAGAGCAAACACAAACATGACAATGTATACTGGTCTTTCTCTTGTGAAGACTAATCCAGTCGAGAGAACTCTAGCTCTCGGTTGAAATCTACTATAGAAAACCGTAAGTTTTCATACGAAGTCCTTACAACTTCTACAGATGCGAGCTTTGATCCGAAGAACTCGACCAATTTTAATTGTGAAGTGTCTTACTTCTTGTCAAGCCTCTTGATTACAATCACTGTAAACTTCTAGTCCGTACCGCACTGGCAAATCGACTGGAGGATTGTAACTGGCTTGAGATTTGAAAATAAAAGCTTTAGAAGGCTTTGGTAGAACATAGTAAGCTTAGAGAGAAGAGAAGAGAAAGTGAATTGGTGTGTTGAAATGGTAGAAATTCTTCTCTATTTATAGGATTTTCAAAGGGAGAATTCGGGCAGAATTCTTTGAGAGAATCTCGGCATACAGTCGTTGCATCCGTAACTACGGGAAGACAGAGTTTAAAAAGCAACATACCCCTAGCCAAACTCGAGCATAATTCGGGGCAAATTTACCCATAGTTCTACTGGTTCAGAATGGGTGATTTTTGGGTTTTGAAACTTAGGTTTGGGCTTTCGAATGTTCAAGCAGTTAGGGCTTACGGTTTTGGGCTTGTTTTCAAAACAGATAGATATTTTTGAAAACATTTTTGGGTAGCCTATTTGTAATGCCTGCGGTTCGTATTACGTATTTCTGGAATATGTGTACGTATTTATTCTTGTATTGCATGATTTTTTTACTTAATTTCCTCCCTAGGCTTGGTTTATTCTTGGTTTGGGTTGGCTTGGTTCGGTTTGGGATTATTTTGGTTCATCATGAACCATGGATAAACCCCCACCTACCAGCACCTTTGATATTTATTGCCATTTCTTCTTTCCCTCTCTTCATTACTCATCTTCTTCTTCCCCATTACTTCCTTACCTACCAAGGAGAAGGAGAGAGAGAGAGAGAGAGAGAGAGAGATGTCTAGGCAAGTGCACCTTGCCACCACTTGAGAACCACTTTTTATTTGTCTATTAGCAAGATTAGGCCATGGTGATCAACATTAGAACTTGACATTTTGTGATTTGGAGTCTCCATTGTTCTAGATCTAAGTTTCTTCTATTTTTGTTTTTGCATGGTTTTGGTCTATTTAAGTTGTATTTTTATGGGTTTTGATGTTCTTATATTGGAGAGAATTGAATTTCACCCAAGATAGAACTTTGTAAAGTTGGATTTGGACTTATTTTGACCAAGTTATGGACTTTTGAAGCTTTGGGTTCAACCCATGGAGTTCTTGCTGTTTGGAGAAGACAGTGAGCAGTGCACGAGCTTTTTAGCTTGTGCCACTGAGTTGCGCGCGCTCTTTAGCGCAGCGCAGTCCCCATACGCTGCCTTTTGGGAGCGTATGACTCGCATACGCTCGCTTGCTTGACAAGGAGTCGTATGGACCCCATACGCTGCCTTTTGGGAGCGTATGACTTGCATACGCTCGCTTGCTTGACAAGGAGTCGTATGGACTCCATATGCTGCCTTTTGGAAGCGTATGACTTGCATATGCCTGACCTGAGCGTATTATGACCTGAGCGTATGACCTGAGCGTATTATGTCCTGAGCGTATGACCTGAGCGTATGACCTGAGCGTAGCTTGACCTGAGCGTATGACCTGAGCGTATGGCCTTTGGCAGACTTGGTCTTATGTCAGCGTGTTAGTTTGGTTTTATTTTCCTTAAGTTTGGCTCTTCTATAGCCCTGTATAGTGATATTTTATTAGATATTTAACGTCCATTTTATATCCTTACGCCTTTTGTCCTGAACTTGGTAATCACGAATTTACTTGTTATGGTTGGAAAGGATAACTGAGCCTGACACGATAGTGACCGTAGTGGTGCACTCCTGACATGAGTAACCTGACATGACCTGATAGTGGCCCGTCGTGGCGCACTTCTGACAAGTACACTTGGCATGATAACCTGACATGATTATCTCGAATAGCTGTTGCGACGGCTACTTGACATGACATGACCTGTATAATAACCTGGACACCGTGGACGATTGTGCTTGTATAAATAAACCAGTCCTGTCTTGCATCATGTCTAGGACAGGGACTCCTGAGTACCACGGTCAGGAGTACCTACTGAAATGGACTAAGGCTAACAACTAGAATAAATCCAGTAGTCATGAAGAGATTTTCCAGCTATAGGCAATCCCGTTATCTTGGCGCCCCACTTGGGATCTGTAGCCTGCCGTCTAGTAGGGCACATTTCCAGCACACTGTCATGTATTGCACCCTCTAAGTCACCAAAGGGTACATGCGTTTCCTGGACGATGTACCCACTTGAATTCAATCCCTGATTGCGTCCGGATAGCCTGGATGGTCGTAGGGCTTGTGGCTGTGGAATAATCTCACTGCATCTTGCTAGTAATTAGGCCTGTGATAACCCTAGTTAGTTAACTATCAAGCCGTACTCTTTGCTTGGCCGTGATTGATTGGATGGAGTCTAGTCCAGCTTGTCTCGTCCCGATCATGTATAAGGTTATGACATGACATGATTACTCGTGCTTACTTAATTCAATATCAAGATTGTTACATGTCCTGAATCCTTCTTTTATCTTGTCGATAAATGGTGAGAATTCCAAGTTCTGCTCAGACGAAGGGTTACAACCCCGGTCCTTGTTTGGTTTACGGGTTGTAACCTGGTTATCTGAATAGTCCCATGGTTATCTCATCGTATATCATCCTGCCATGCTTTTCTTAAATTACTGTCTTTTATTATGTAATTATACTCTTGTGCTGATTGCTGGTTTTAGTTCTTAAGTGAAGCCTCCTTTGTGGCACTTTCTCTTTCTGGGGTCTGACCCAGCTGGTTTTGTGTGGCCAGATTTCGGAGCAGCTCCAGAGGATCTACCAACCTTCCAGCCAGATGGTGGCCACTAGACGGAACCCTGGCAACGAGTGGGTTTTATTTTTGCTCTTCCACTCTATTGTAAAATTATTATTTTGAGGCGTTTAGCCACCGAGCAAGTGTTAGCTCGTGTACATTTTACTTATTGTCTGCCTATGGGCTGTAACATGATTGGCAACCTAGGGTTGATCATGTATGACTAAAACTCTTGCTAGTCCTCACATTTTGTAACGACTAGCTTCATGATCAGCTGAATATGTAATGTTTAGGACACCTTACTATTGTATATTTGGTGATCTTACATCTTGTAACATTTATCTGCTTACTTGTGATTGAGACAATTGGCTATTTTATGACCTTAAGAGATTGATGGATTGTAGTGAAACCCTCACATATCTAGACAGTCGTGACCGTATAGCGGTGTGGATTCCATTCCGTTATACGTAGCTGGCTATGTCTGCCCCCGCTCTCCAGTATTCTGGTTCTGGGGCGTGACACTATTTGCCAGTACGACTGGGTATACATTTTATTTCCTAGACTCAATAAATTATGAAAAATGCATTGAATAAGTGAAAGTATAAACGCAATGACAAACACGGCTCCAAGTCTTGAATGGTAGCAGTAGTTGTTGTAGCAGTTCGTCTAAGTAGCTTTTATATCGAGACAGAATTAGATCAATTATTAAAATTAGGTTCGACCATGACCAATAGCCAACAACGATACTGATGATGAAGATTCTGATGGTGATGAATAGGCCTACTGGTCAAGAACTTCAATAAATTGTTAAAGTTTGAGCGTTCAAGCCGAAAGAAGAAGGATATCCATGAAAGCAATAAAGAAGATACTATCTGCTTTAGATGCAAGAAGTCAGGGCACATGAAGAAAGACTGTCTACTAGCAAAGAAAAACAGTCGATATGACTGATCAAGATCGAGCAGGAAAGCAATAATTCGTCGCAAGTACGCAAACACCAGCATTTGGTACGAAAGTGAGGCCAGTAAATCAGAAGAGGAGGACAAACCCAACAACAGTACAAATGTCTACCTGATGGCATATTAAAAGGTATCAGAAAACCCTTTTTACGATGATTTTACATTTGACCAGTTAGAAGATGCCTTCAGTGAACTACTTGAAGAGCACAAAATGTGTTAGACAATTATAAGCAGTCTCGCAAGGAGATTAAGGCATACACAACCGAAGTAGCAAGACTATCTAATATTCTTAAAGATATCAAAGAGACGTCTACTACTGATAACACGGAGGAGATAGCTAAGATTAGACTGAACTATCATGAAACTGTCCTCACTAGAGAGAAGAAAGAAAGAGACTATGTCAAAATGTAAGAACTGTATGACATAGAGAAGAAGAGACACTTGGTCACTACACAGAGACTCATGGATATGACTGCTAAATTCGAAGAGTCTTATGTAATCTCTAAAAAGTTGGAGATTAAATTAGGCAAATAGGTTACTCCACTTACACAACCTAAGGTTAGTCCTAATACTATGCATGTGCCACAAAGGACTAAACCAAAGAAAGCACATAGGCAACACGTTTCTCATAATTATGCTTTCACATACAGGTTTTAAGAAAGACACAAAAGAAGTATGTCAACACAGAAACAAAGAATAATACTTCAAAAATCTCATGCATATATTATGCTAAACACGGGCACATATCACAGTATTGTAGAACTAGAAAATTAGTTGACACAAATATGTTACTTGGATTCCTAAAACTAATCAAGCTGGACCCTGAAGAAATGGCTACCAAAGGTTACATCTACTCATTTTGTAGGTGGACCTTCAACCCTCTCATGCTAAAAGTAAATGGATCCTCGATAGCGGATATTCTGGACACATGATAGGTGATGCATCCTTATTTGCTACACTATCGATGAAGAGAGAAGGATATGTTTTCTTTGGTAATAATCTTAGAGGTAACATTATAGGTAATGGTACTGTTGGTATATTTCCCTATCCAGAAATAAAAGACGTTTGTCTAGTCACTGAACTGAAACATAACCTATTGAGGATTAGTCATTTAGCAGATAACCGTTACTTTTGTAACGTCATCCATGAACAAGCATATCTCTCCATCACTGAGATGCCTGGTTTCCTGGAACCCCTGCAATATATTGCAGACATGATTAGTGGCTCCTGTATCTAACACCAGGTTCCATTAGATAACACCGCTAAACATGTTTCAACTACTGGTAAATGAGATATACCTTCTTTGTTCTATTGTTTGAGAAGTGGACAGTCACTCTTCCAATGTCCTGACCCTTTGCACTTGAAACATTTGCCTTTCGGCTTTTTCACAGCACCTTGAGGTCCTATGCCCTTCTTTGCTGAGTTTGCTTGTTTCTGAATGTTATTCTTCTTCTTACCGCCTTTTAGCTTAGACGTAGAAGCCTTTTCAGAAACAAAAATATGACCACTCTGCCTAAAGAGAGATTCAGCATCTTGTAGCTCTTTTGTAAGTTCTACCAAACTATACAACCTTTTGTTCATGTTGTAGTTAAGGCAAAAATTGTCAAAACTTTTATGCAGAGTCCCGAGAATGATATTGACCTGGGATTTCCCATCAATTTCAGCTCCAAGGATCTCCATCTCATTCAGATGACCCATCATCTTGAGAACATGGTCCCTTACTAGTGTACCTTCAGCCATTTTTTTATTCATCAAACACTTCATAGCAAACTGTCTAGCTGCTCTACTCTGATGTCCGAAGAGTTCCATGAGGTTATACATCATGTCATAAGCTGTGGCCATGGCCTGATTCTGATGTTGCAGTATATTTGACATAGATGCCAGAATGTGACACCGCGCCATCTCATCTGCCTTTTTCCACTTCTTATAAGCCTCTTTGACCTCTTCATCAGAGTTAGCATCAGGCTTAGGTGGGCATTCCTCAACAAGTATGTTTGTACTCCTCAGCAGTCAGGACAATGTCCAAATTACATTTCCAGTTAATACAATTAGGTCCAGTAAGTTTATTTTCTTTAAAAATCACCATAAATAGACTGAAAGAACCCATTTTTTTGAAATCCTGAGAATCACATAAATAAAAATTATGTAGGGCAAAAAAAAATCTTTTGAATTAATTGAATATTGATTCCCTTAAAAAAATAATAAGAAATTTACCAACACCTTGAACACCATGAATCTAGCATGCCACGATATTGTGGACGTATAAAATTCAACTTTGTTCAAGTAGGTTTTTTTTATTAATTTTACTATCATTTCAACATAACTTTATGACAAATAAAATTAATATGTTGGTCTTGCTCTGGTCATAAAAATAATAGCAGTGACTCCGATGGGGATGATACCATTATTTGTATCTAAGTGTATTCCATTACTTAATACTAAGTCCATTATCTTGTAATGTGTTCCTTCAGATGGAGAAGTGAACACATACTATGTAACTTTCTATAATTATCCCTAAGGAAGTTTGTACTGGTGATCCATAATTATACTCATCCGATATGGAGGAGGGCACTAAAGCCAACACGCAAGTATAATTACATTACCAACAAACCAGTAATGGAGACCATAGGATTTATGCTAAATAAATTTTCTTTCCCACTTAGTTATTTAACATTGAGGGTTTTTCCACTAGTTGATATTATGTCCATATTGTCCATTATTAATGCAGGCTTAGTTTTTCATTAAAAAAATCTACAGAATAATAAACATGCATAATCAGAAAAAGCAAAATGACAACAAATAGAAGAAAAATATCCAACTATTATGGTCTTCTCTCCTGCTCCGTCCTCAACTATCCGAATCCAAAATCTAGCGCTGCGCAGACCTATTCAGGGTTCGATTCCTTCATCGAAAATCATCTGTCTGCCTCTAGACTTCTTAAAACTAGCATCTCGTCCGATGTCGGAAATAACCACCACTGCTATCACGATTGATCAAAAAATAATTAAAATTACATCAATCCTATGCCTCCCGAAGGAGTTCACACATAATCTAGATTGAAACATAAAAATTATAAGCACGATCAACCCTCGTGATTTTAATTACATTCAGAACAACAACAATATCCACGACATGATCGTGGTTTAAAAGAACACAAACAAAAACATGTATAGGACCATAATAATTGGATACAAGATGCCTGCAAAATCGAGTTAGAACAGTCTACATCTACCGACTATTACACAATACAAGTTTAATTGGACAACATGGATGTATCAATCAATACACAGATCCAAAGTGGCTTTGATATCAATTGATGGATCTGGAGATTCCCCAAGGCCCTAGTTTGGTGTGTGTATTGATCGATAGAAAAACAAATATAAATGTGTTCTAACCCTTCATAGACGGAAACTATGGTTCATGAATTATACCTGCGGCGGGAAGAAGAAAACATTTCCTAGTAATCTTAAGCAGTCACGACCCCAAGATCTTCTGCACGCATTCCTTCCTCTGGTTGGACGTCGTGTGAGCGACGATCTCCCAATCTTTTCTTATCCTTGGCAGCCCCCCTTTCGCTCCTTACGTGAATCACGAATTTAGAGAAAGCTTCTTATTTTTGATGAGATTATGACGGCCAGAGAATAGAGGATATATATAAGGCTACGATCGTGACCATGAGAAGAAATTAGGGTTAGATCTCCTAACGGATCCATGTATCCCGTGTTCTGCCTGAACATACAACCCAGGCCCATTAACAATAGCTCGGTCCCCTAGAGAGCTATTGTTGCACTACCTTCCTAATCCCAAGTTATGATTATGTGTTCCTTTTATTATATGCTCGTTTAACTCCCCATTTTAAGATATCGAATGTCCGTCGATCAAATTAAGTTACTGACAACTATATTGATCGACATCTTTTATCCTTAAGTAGTATCACTCAACTTTATTTGTCATGTCGGATATAATCCACCTGCAGGGTTTACATGTCAATCCTTATGAGCTCCTTAAGGGGACATCATCAACCCGACGTATCGGTACATGGATTCCTTTTATAATCAACAGTCCATCATACATACAATGTTATTACCCAATTCATAGAGGTTATTGACCCATAATGAATCTCACTCTTTTATGAGTCAAAGTAATGCATACTGCATATACATATCTGTTATTACATCCGGATTAAGAGCACAAGCATCCATAATAACAGAGGTGTTTGTTCTCTTATGTAGTCAGTACAAAGAGAACAACCTCAAGTGGTCCTGTCCAATACACACAAAGTGTACTAGTATAAACCTATAGTCAAGATAGACTAACACCAGATTACACTACAACCTTTCCAATGGATTGTCCAAGTCATCTAGGTTATGAATTATTTATATATTCCATAGGGAACTGATAATATGATCTTTATTGTGACACCACACACCATATTATCTACAATATAGATTATCAAACACTTGTATTAACACTTGTAACAAATACAATATGCAAATATTTGTCCATATGATTCTCATTCAAAATTGAAGGAAATATAGTTAATACAAAAGTGATGCTTTTAGTATATAACCCTAACAAAGGTTATGTGGATGTTTCTGATGATGATGATCTTTAGTAGCACATTTATTTTTTGTTGCATTTTGGACTCTTTTGCTTCAGTTGTAGTGACACTTTATGATAAGTGTTAGACTATCATTAAAAACTTCTTTCTATTATGCAAACTTTTATTTTTCATATACTACTACTACTGCTGATATTCTAGTTTCCATAATACTTAAGTTGTGATGTGACTTGTTATTCAATATATTATTTGGTATTACTATGTTGTTTATTTGTTGTTTTGGCTCTTTGATGGTTAGGGAGCCATCTTTTGATTACATGAAAAAGGGGGAGATGAGTATACCAAAATCAAAAGTTTCAAGCTTCGCTTTCAGACAAGTCAGGTATATTTTCAAAGTTACAAGATGATATTTTGGTATAGACTCAAAGTTTGTCAATTATCAAAATGGGGAAGATTGTTGACCCACTGGTCATGATTATACCAGATTTTGATAATCAATGTCAACTTTGGTCGATGTATAAAATATACACAGCTGTAGGCATCATGTCAGAATGTCTGTACCTACTGCTACAAAATATCTCATCATCATCAAGAACTAAAAATGATGGAATCAAGATCAAGACTTTTACATATTTCTTTTGTATTTTTATCTTTATTTGAGTCTAGGAAAATATGTATGATTAATCGGATCAGTACTGGCTTAGCTATTTTTAGTCCACAAAATACAACCTTCCTATCCACAAAATTCCTATCTAAAGTCCACAAACAAAATAGCCTAAAACCCATCAAAATGGCCCAAATCAGTTCTGTTAGAACCCTGACAGAACTCGGCCCGAGTTCGGCCTGAGTTCGGTCAAGACTGTTCAAGCTATTTTTGAACTTCCTTAATATTTTTGCATCTGAACTCTACCCGAATTTGGTTCATAAAATTACTATAAATATTTGAGAACTTTCACATTTCAGACATCTCATTCACGAACTTTCACATTTCAGACATCTCATTCACTCTCTTCTCTCTATTCCTTAAGTATTTTTTAAGAGCTATACACTTTCATATTTAGGCTATACTACTCTTAGCTAAGCCAATATCAGTTTCAGTTCAATCTAGAGTTTGGTTCAAAGAGTTGTATTGAAGGCTACCTCAAAAAATGTTTCCGTTTTCAAACGCCTTCAGGAGTCGGTCGTGCACTCGTCGCCAAGCACGGTGTTGTCGAAGTTGGTCGTGCACTTGTCCCCAAGCACTATGTTGTAAGAGTTACAAGCACTCAGTTAAAGCTTGTGCCATAGTGGATTAACGTCGAGCAAGAGTACAAGAGACTGGACTAGTCCTCCAGCAGAGATACATATATCGTTGTGTCACTGAGTCTGATTCTTCTTAACTCTTTATTTTTACTGCAATTCGTATACTGATATTTATCTGCTATTACCTGTATTTGATTAGCCAAATTAAATAGTTTTTGAATTGGGTTATTTATTTTGCTGCATGCATACACTATATTCACCCCCTCCCTCTATAGGTGCTTAACGATCCTATAGTTTGAGGGTGAGGGTGCTCGGAGCAACATCGAGGAGGAGGGTGTTGGAGCACAGGTCGAGGAGAACAAATTTAGAGGGGACACCTCCTTCTGATCTTGCGGATCGTCTCCTCCACCACTTCCTTCCAACCCATATAAGTCAATCTTTACTTCTTTTAAAACAAAAATAGCAAAGAAATTCCCAAATTTAGCAAAGGAGGAAGATATTTCAAATTTCAAATATGTAGAGATTGATCAAATTTCAAATTTGTTCCAGCTATCCACTATGTCCCACAGTATTCTGCCAAATTCCTAAATAAAAAAATAAACTTATCAATTTTTAGCAAGAGTGTTCAATTAATTTACCCGACAAACGAATACGACCGTGGATGTGGCCTGATCCAGCGGCGAGGAGTATACGGCAGAGAAGCTGACACCCTGGGAGCGGAGGAATACGGCGAAGAGTAGACGACGGAGAAGATGAACTCACCAGTGCTCCACCGAAAGACGCCCCAGTATCACCCACCATAGGTCGACACCGATGCGTCATCGCCTCCTCCACACATTCTCGACAACCACTGACAGTGACGAATCGTCTTGATCCGACTCGACCGTAGTGGAGCCCGATCCGCTCGGTGCAGATCTTATCGGCACCAATCCAAGTCATGCTCATCGTCCCTCTCGTCGACGTGCCCCCCAGCCTCACTTGCACCGAGAAGTCGACCCTAGCTCTCTGGGAGCTTCAATTTGAAGATCCCCTTCCTCCAAATGGATCTAGGATTAGGGTTTAAGGATGACATTGGATGGATTTGGGGATTAAGGTTTTGGGATTGAGAAAGATCTATATAAGTGAGAAAGGATAAGGAAGAGGAGGAAGAGGATGGAGAGGATTAAGAGGGTTTTGTTGGTTTGGGCTCTCCTTCTCCATCGGCTGGTGGATGACATAGAGGAAGAAATAGAGAGAAGAGGAAAGGAACGTGAAATAAATAAAATGACGCTAAATTTTTTTTGCCAAAATGGTAGCTGAAAAAATTACGCCAATTTTTTTGCACATATATTAGTTGACAGTTATCACCGAACCGTCACTAAATAAAAGGATGTTTCATGATGGATCCTTTAAAATCGTCAACTATTATGCTATATAATTGCTAAATTGACATAAAACAAGGCCTTTCTTGACGTAAGACTAAAACCGTCAAGATAACCCATTTCTTTGACGGTTTTCCATGACCGTAAAAAAAAATCGTCAAGAAACGTCATTTTTTTGGTATTGCCATCAACGATACAGTAGGAAACCCAAACCCAAGTACCACTAGTCAGCCAGACTGGGCATGCTACTGTAGTACCACCAGGAAGGAATGTACCACCACCCCTACTACCATTCCCTCAGCAATTTCAACCTCAGTTCGGACCACAAATTCCTCCAGCACTACACCAAAAAGGTTCTTTTGGAACGCTAAAATTCCATTCCTAATAATTTTAGGCACACCTATATTCCGTGCCTATTTATGGGCTGCCAGATTTCTTGGAACGCATGTTTGGCGTTCCAGTAAACATTTATTGGAATGCTGTTAGTGTGTTCCAATATTGGAACACCAATAAAGCATTCCAAAAAAGAGTTCCAACAAAACATTCCAAATACTTTTTGCCTCACTTATTGGAATGGCTAAAAAGAGTTCCAATTTTGGAACACCATAAGCACGTTCCTAAAACACACTAACAGAGTTCCAACAAAGCATTCCAAAATAATTTTTGGGCCACTTTCTGGGACAACTAAAAAGTGTCCCAGTTTTTGAACGATATAAATGTGTCATATATATAATTGGTTGCCCACATCATTTGAAATTACAAACGTGTAGCTTAAAATAATATAGCATAAGTGGTTATACTATGAATTACAAAACCTATAGAAATCCAAGAAATTCTATAAAAAAATGACAAACAAGCTTGTAATTATCTTGAGAATTTATGAATTTAGGACTCACAAAAAGATAAATAGAAGTGAAAGAATTTTCATATAACAAGTACATGGAGAATAGATAATGTTAAAGCTACATAATAAAAGTACCTAAATGTCTTACATAAACATTGTATATATGTTTAATACAACTTCTCTATCATACTAGAAAAAAAACTGAGTTGTGAAAATAATTTGAGTCCCGCACACTTGATGTTCTTCTTAGTGATCATAGACCTAGAACGATGATAACTGAGGAAGCAAAAAATGTGACATCCTATAGACATTTAAAAGATTATTAAAATTATGACAAAATAATTTGGTCACAGGATCTTATTCATTAAACGAGACACATAAAGAAAAGAAAAAAACAATTTAGGATAAGCAATAGTAGCAATGACAATCCACTTCACACATATATATTCAGCATTGTAAACAAAGATAGATCATGTTTTGTTGGCCAACTGAAGGAAATTTAAGATGTTGGACTTGTTTTCCCTAGACCCGACGGTCATAATCTTATAGAATTTTATTCTGTGCAAACAGTCTTAATTTTCATCAAGCTCCAGTCGCAATATATTTGTTCCTTCTGATATAACAGAATACATTGACTCAGCATGTAAATTGTTGTGTTGGTCTGGGCAGGAAGATTCATGACCTTAAAGTTATGCTTGATGATTGGAGAAAGTTTATGTCTATGCATCCATAGCTAAAAAGATACAATCTATAGTCATGGAGGGTCCCACAAGCTAAAAAGATACAATCAACATGCATGTTAAGAAAATTGTAGGTATACTTTGTTCTAACTAACAAAATTGCAGGTACAATCTACAATTATGGAGGGTTACAAGGGTACCTGCAAATATTATTTTAGATATATCAACCTTATGGGGGCTGTTTCGTTGTTACAAGGATACCTGACAAAATCATTCTCGTAAATCATGGCGAAGTAAGTTTTGATTTGCTCAAACCAAGAAATTACTAACAACAGAACCAGGGCTGCCTGGTTAGCTTTATGACTTCAATTTTAATGCATGCTCCACAGATATCGACTGGATCCATACCCAAATAAGAACCGAATTCGAATATGGAACTTTGAATCTAATGAGGATAAGGATCTGGATATTTGTTCTGTCATTTGGTTTCAGTTTGAGATATTTGGGAACAGACAGGCCTTAGTTTTATCAATTGCCTATTCTGTCGACTGGATCTATAAGGCATTTGGTTTCATTTTGCTCAGTCGACAGGCAGGCCTTAGTTCTATCATTTGGTTTCCGTTTGAGATATTTGGTTTTATTTTATTCTGTCGACTGGATCTATAAGGTAGTTATCAGGGCTTTAGAAATAATTATCACCCTAATTTTTATTAATTTTCTTAACAAGCAGGTAAGACAAGAAATAATTATCTGGGAACAGGTAGGTAAGACTAGACAAGGATTACCTCTTCCAACAGCTCCTTTTAGGCTCATCAAACTCTCCCTGCACATAAAGCATGAATACCCCAATTAGAGAGGGATGAGAGATAGGAAGAGACCCCAATTAAAGAGTCTACTTTTATAGTACAATGTTAAACATCCAACCCTTGTGTTGAATACTGGAAGCAGGTTGTTGTAGTGCATACCAACAGTTTTTTGGTATATGTCCCAATACATCAATGAAGCTTATGATTTGTGGGACCCAGTGTAGATTGTTGATGATTGTTTTTAATAAATGGAGATTAGAGTTTTGATGCCCATGAAATATCTTGGTTCTATTCATTATTTTTAAAAATTATGCTAGATGATTTTCCAGAAGCATTTAACTATTCCTTAATCAAACATGTAATTTTCCTTCAAACAGAAAGTGGGCCATACCAAGTCTCTTATGTCTCTGGTTTTGATGTTCATAGTAAGAACATTTGAGAATGATAGCCATAGTAGGATGCTTATCATACCATTTTGTTTCCTTCTCTTTTCCATATATTTCTTAGGAATGTTGATATCATGTTTATCATGTTACTTTCAATATGTAACATGTAGCTTATATATTTAGGCCAAACGCTCACAAACTAAGTCACTATGACTATATTTAATTGTAGAAATGATAATTCAGTCAAGACGAAGACAATAATAACAAACATTATCCCAGAATTCCATAATTCTTTCTGAAAGCAAAAACCGGAAAGAAAAAAAAAATGTTCTCATTAGTTTTTAGATTTCTTTTCGTCATATTTTAACTAAATCTTAGGCATATCATGTTGCGTTAAGCTTTTCAGTCCACACTCCACTATCTGTTTACCATGCAAGAATAACATTTTTTTTCTTAACAATTGTGTCAAAGCGAGTCTCCAGTATTCTGAGCCATAACCATTTTGACCGATAGGTGCACTTGAACACTATTAACCAAATCCTAAGTGTTTCTTCTCATTGCCACAAAAATTCTTCATAATAAATGTAGCAATAAATATTTCTGTCTGGAGTCTCTTTAGCATGCATAAAGCAAGATTGATCTACATAACGAGTGTTAAAACAACGCGATGACTCGTTGCTAACACTAAGGGATAACGATTTTGACTAGACGAACAACAATGTTCAAAAGCACAAATGAGAGAAGAGTTACAAGTTTGTCTTTCAAGAATATATTCCTGGAAAGATTTCATAAACTATATAACTTCAACCATCAGCTAGAGAATCAGAAGCTCAATTGAGTTCATTTTATCGCCAACAATGTTGCACAAATGTACATACAGATTACAACAAATACAACATAGTCCTACCTAAGTGAAAATAGTAGTGCAAGTTCTTTATATCTAGATTATCCAAGAGTATATGAACAATGAAATAAAAAACTGCTACTTAAGTGGTTGACGTGACAAAATTGTGGAACTTATCACATGAGAAGCAGAAATATAGTACATAGTCAACTAACATCATTCATATGAACTACTTAAAAACATATCACCAAAGGTAGGCTAATAAAATCAGGTTTAAAAAGTGACTTACACTCTATGCGCAAAAAATGGGAAGCCCTCTACCAAAGAATCAAGCACACTTCCACTGCATTCTAAGAAAAGTCACCGACAGAACAAAACATCAGTCGAGACAATAGCATATTTCCTTGCATGACGACTTCCCATAGAAGAATAACAACAAACATTTAAGCATCAACTAGAGAATCAGAAGCTCAATCGAGTTCATTTTATCACTAACACAAGTTATTCCCGGATGTTGCACAAATGTACATACAGATTACAACAAGAACATCTGGCTGGGTTGTCATTAAACACACCATAGCTAAAAGAGAGCATTGAGATGCAAAAAGTAACTGGAGTTAAAAATAAAGTTAATTATTAAGTTTTTATTAGGAAACAAGGTGGCTAATGTTATTTGTGCTTATCTGGAAAATATTTATACTAAGGAGGTGGATATGGCTAATGGTTTGGCTCACCCCAAGTAAGAAAGCACGGAAATTATAAGGCAACATTAGACCAGTTACTTCAAAAAGCATACGAGAACGATATAATCATACTTGAATTGAGATTCTGGACTTCCTTTCCATAGTCTGAATTTTTAGTTTTAAGTTAGCTTTGAGTCATATCAGGAGGAGAATAATGATTTACATAGAATTTACAATCACTGGATTTCATTTTTACAATCTGCATCTCAAGGCCGAAGTTCAGATAGTTGATTTGAAGTTATCATATAGATCAGTTCTTTTGATCATTCTAGCATCAAAATCAATATCTAATTCTTGGCATGTCCAGTTGCATTACTTGCAGAGTTGCAGTATAGGAACAATAAAACCATTTATCTAGAGAAACATATGCACATTGATTTCCATTTCAATATCGATAGAGGTAATACAATACTAATAGTATAGATATCTAAACCCTTCTCAGTGTCTTCAATCTCTTCTAATCCACACTATGATATATTCAGCAAAGAAAGTTGTATAAAAAATATAAACAAAATCAACAATATACACAAATAGGCCAACCTGGGGTAGCAACATCAGAAGACCAAACAAGGTCGTCAACAACCACATATAATTTCCTGGTTCAAGTAGCTGCAAAGTTTACATGTATATTTATTGATTGAAAAAGAAATGCTATCAAAGCTAAATAAATCAAAGACCGAGTTACACTTGGAGATGGTTCAACACACTTATGAAATCAAAGACCAGATGTTTGATGTCCACCCCCATGACGATCGAGGCTTCCACGCCAAACCTGATCTCTGGGCAGCGTCGATCTCATCGTACTTCTTGGGGGAAAGACATCGAGGGAGGCGAAGGCCATGGTGAGGGCAGGGGTGAGGGTGGTCTTGCCATGGTCGACGTTGCCGATGGTGCCGATGTTGACGTGAGGCTTCTTGCGCATGAACTTGTCGCGGGCGGCACGGACCACGAGCTTGGTTCCTCTTCTAGGGAAGGAATCTATGGGTTAGGGTTTTTTTGGTGGAGGAAGATGGTAATATGGGGTGGTTCTTTTTTAGGACGAGAGAGAATCGAAAGATAGGGGTTTGGGTGCTAGCATATACTGAGGTTATGGCTTATCAAATCCTAACCATTGGATTTGAGAGAGGAACAAGCAAATATGTATGCATGTTCAATTTGGAACGACTTAAAAGTGTACCTAAATAAATATTTTTTGTTAAAATTAAAATAAAACATATAAGGAACACTTTTTCTGATCTGGAACGCTTTTTTCCAGTTCCAAAACCTAGGTACAAAAAATAATTGTTCCAACTTAAAAAATGCTTTGTGTTCCTAATTTATCATTTTGGTGTAGTTCAACACCGGCTGATGGAACCCCATTACCTAGTTCATGTATGCCATGATACAAGCTCAATGAAAGTAGACTGAGCTGATGAGACAAAGCATGATGGCAACACTAGCTAGACCCCCACCTTCACCTCCAGTCCCGGTACCAGCACCAGCACCACAACCCTATGAGGGTTCCATCAATAACTTCATCGAGATGAAGCCCAATACCTTCAAAGGTACCTGTAGAAGCATAAAAAATGCAGCATCCACAGGCACAGGCGGGTACTCTTATTACCCCCTAGCTTCACACAGGCGCAGGCGATCGGACGCACAGACCAGCCAAAGACAGAGACATTCTCAGAATGAAGTTCAAAAAAGACTCTTTTTATTAATCATGGCTACAAGGGTCTATCACAGACTTGTCGCAATTACATAAGAGAGAAACTTCCTGAATCCTAATTACATGGATTAATTGCAAAGTCTTTGCTACATAAGTGAGAATAAAAACTCCTATAGATCCAGAAGAAGGTTCATTTTCACCGGGCAGCCTCCGTAGTATGATTATCATGGGCAAAAAGACCAGAGGAGATGTACACAGTCTCCATCAAAGTCTCCTCCCCGCTGACTTATAACATCGTCAGAGAAAATCATCTCGCTGCCGAGAGAAGCGGGGGCTCCAATATATACAGAAGCAGTAGAAGACCCAGACCACAGCACAGCGAAGCCCCGTAGCCCTCAATGACCAAAGTACGGTCGACTGCTCATCGGGGGAGCAACCAATCCTAACCCGTATTTAGGACCTCGAAGACCTCCAAGGTGTCGTCCAGGTTCGAACTCCTCAGAAGAAGCGTTCCAGCACGTTCCAAGGCTCGTCAACAGTTCTTCTACGGAGGCATAGCCCCTTTGAACGAAGGAATCCTCAACCAACAACCGACTTATGCAAGGCCGGCAACCGTCTGAAGCTAAGTCTGGATCAAACATGGTGGCGAAGGGTACTAGAAAGAAGACGTTACTCTTTAGAAGAAACTCTCCTTTATATAAGGCGGGAGTGGTCCAAAATGCAGGCCACATGGCCGAGGTCAAAATTCCTACATTAATAGGATGAACCTAGGACTCAGCACGATGAACCTCATTAAATAAAGTTCATTCGACTAAGTCCTAGACTATCCTAGGACCCCTTGAAATTCCCTAAGTAACGGTGGCAATTAAGAGGGAGTCGTTCATTAAGGAGCGGTCATTCATTGCTATTTAAAAGAAGACTTCAAAGCCAATGCCTTCAATCCAGAGGCGCAGCCACATTTCTGTTCCAACCTTAGGCGCAGACTGGTGATGTTTCTCACACAACTCTACTCCAACGGCATAGCCCTCTGCTCTGACCCGGCCCGTTCAACGTTCCCTTTTTCTCATCAAAGACTTGGGAGACACCGTTTGCCTCCAGCACAAGCCCGACTGCTGCTCTAAAAGCACAGTAAAATGGTCTATCTGAAGGCACAGCCTACTCGTTTCCTAAAGCACAGTGACTTTACCTAAAACACAGCCTACTCGTTGCCCCTAAAAGCACAGAGGTCCCGTTGTCTTCGAAATATAGTCCACTTATTGCCCTAAAGCACAGAGGTTTCGTCGTCTCCAGAAGCACAGTCTACTCGTTGCCCCAGAAGAACCTTGCTTGAAGCACAGACGACATGGTCCCATCCAATCAGTTTGCTTAAACCGCCTCTTTCAAAGATAGAATTGGGATTGATCAAGTTGATAAATGCAGATTAATTTAAATCTCGAACGAAGATTACACAGAATCCAAATCTGAGATAAAATCCCAAGATTTGCTCGGCTACATCCGAACAAGCAAATCGGCATGCGCCACATGTCACCTCCTTCGGTTATTTTGATAACCATCAGAGGTCTCTTTTGAGAGAAATCTCAGCACCCACCATGTGTCAACGCCACAGAAGTCCGCACCGTGCAAGGACGACAGGTTCCTTCATATCTCAAAACCCTAATGCACATCGCATATGTGCCCCTCTCCCCTATAACTAGTAGAGGTTTTCCCCCAATAAGAGGATGGACAAGGAGAAGAAGATCCACAGAATTATCAAAATTTTCAACTTCAGCGTCCTCCTGATTGGTAACCTAGAGTTTCATCGAAGGCACCAGAAAGTCAGAGCAAGTCTCATATCTTCGTCGGATCGTCAACGGAGTAAAGGAGACGCTGCAGTGCTCGATCTTCACCGTCACACTTTCCCAAAATCTTTTGTACTTAGATTTCTTCGTATAAGAATTGATTGTACTTTTTTTTACGTTCATAATACAAAAAGTTCGTTCAACCTTTTGTCATGTCGAACAAGATGACGACTCTGCTGGGGACTACCTTCTCCTCCAACGAGGAGGTGGTTACGCAATCCGATGATGCCTTGCTGGGATCCTCTCAGAAGATGTTGGTCGTACGCTTCGACCAACAAGCTTTTGAAGATCTTCTTTCTGAAGAGAAATCGAGCCCTTCGAAGCGGTTCGTAAAACCGAAGAAGACTCGATGGACCTGGATGCCTAAGGCAGCTACGACGAATAGCACGACGGAGGGGATTACGTCTCAGACACCCCTCATCGATCAAGCCCCGAAGATACTTTCGACCGCTATTCCAGGCCATCTCTCTCTCATCCCATGCTTAGGAAACGTAGAGAAGATTACGGCTATCCTATGGCTTGACAAAGGCGGCAATGCCGAAAGGACCAGATGATGGCTCGCCCGCTCGTGGAGGATGCTACACCGGTGAGAACTTCTCTCTTCGACAGAATAACCGTCCATCAGGTATGGCCATGTTGGATTCCGAATACTATGCATCATCTAATCGTGGTAGGAGGAGATTCAAGGCAACACTCGCCCCATGCGATCAAAGTGTTACGCCTATGGCGGACCGGAGGCCCACGTTGACAATAACACGCGCAGTCGATGGAAAGCTATACAAGACCATCCCAGACTCTCTGAAGCCTCGTCCGGCGGAACCCCATCATCCCTTGAGCACCCACTCACACTACTCAAGGCCGGGGGTATGTCATCAACGTCTCTCTCATCGAGGCATACTCGGACCTCACCCACAGGAATTCAAAGTAAGAATGCCTTCTCCATATCTCTTCTTCTGCGTAAAGCGCTCCTATGTACACGAAGAATATAGAGGCATGAAGACTTCGTCTGCTCCCTGCGAGCGTAGGACGAGAGAAGAATCTGAAACATATTTGGTGTCTAAATCAAGACCCAACCGTACTCAGATTACCATCAACTGCTACTGTTGTCAAGCAGATCCATTACCGCCAAAGAGGAGGTCCGTCTTTCAAAGGCTGCGACCAAGAACTAGTGAAGAAGAAGAAGAAGAGCTCCGTGTTGCTTCATGCAATGTTGCTCGGGACTCTCCGTTCCAGAAGAAGCTATCCAACAAACCCCTTTCCTCGATTGGCAAGTCCAAATACCGGCCTGGGGGTAGTAAGAAGCCTGTGCCCAAGGAAGGCGTGTTCCAACCCATGCGCTCCAAGGACGGATCATCGTCGCAAGAAGACGGTTCATCGACCGCTGTACCTGTTGGGGGCAGCCAACGTGCTACGGTGTATAACAACCCTTCATTCAGCATGACGAAGAGATGAATGACACCGCCACTTCTGCCGGCGTAAGTAGTTAGAAGACCGGGGGTAGGAACAATGTCGAATCGGAGGACGATCGCAACTGGCCAGTCTTTCCACAAAATGATGAGCACCGGCACTCCGAACCAGACAACGAAAGAACTACCACCCCTTATACTTACACGCACATAGCATGTGTGCACATGGCGGCTGTTGACAATAAAGAATCAAGCGGAAGTGCTAATCAACATAAATGCATTGAGGCTCTCGAAGGAAGTCTTAACGCATTGAACATATCCTTGCAGAGTTTAGCCTCTGTCGTTCTAGAGATCAAGGACGGATTGGTTCCCACTGCCTCCACACCTGCGGCTCTGACGGTTCATGATGGGTCTAGTACCCTGCCTATCATAAACCAAGTCACGCAGTCATCGACCACTCCGTCGACCATCAATCCAGTAGTATCCAACAAAATACAGCAAGCACTCGAGGAGTTATACGTTCGCCATGATGCCAAAGAAAAGCGTGCCACACTCCGAAAGATGGGCATCCGACAGCCTTATCCTGCTGAGTGGGAGAATGTGGTTTATCCTTCCAAATATAAACCATAGACTATCACCTCTTATGATACTAAAAATTCGCCCAGACGATTTTTGAGGTACTTTGCCTCAGTAACAGGACACCTGCCAAAGGACGATGCCCTTCTCACCAGCATCTTCGTTGGAGCTCTATAGGGGGTGGACTATGAATGGTTCTACAGTTTGGCCGACAACTGTATTAAATCCTTTGAAGACCTGAAGAACATGTTCCTGGAATAATTCTACGAAGGAGGGCTGGACATGATGATGTCTACTCTCATGGACATCGTTCAGAAAGAAAAGGAGCCCGTATGAGCGTACATTGAACGCTTCTATTAGGCCGCCCTAAGGCTACCTTCAGGCATGCTTGAGCCCATGCTCATGGATCCATGCCGCAAGAATATGCTCCCTGCCATCAAACTGTGGCACAGTGCTCCCTGCACCTAGTGGACGCCCTTCATTACTGAAGCAGACGTAGCTCAGAAGAAGGCACAAGACGCACAACTCCTGGGTCTGAACTTTCCTTCTATTGAAGATAAAAGAAAGCAAGTAAGAGATGATAAAGGCAAGCAAGCTATAGCCGTCAATATTACAAAGGGTCCTGCTCGTGAGCTCCAAGCCAGCCGAAGCGCAGAAGCTGAAGGAAACCTACTCCTTCAATGACGAAGACACTCTCGAGTTATTCGAGATGCTGACCAAGGGCGGCAGGCTGCAGCTTCCACCTCCCAAGCGTCCTGACAAAGTAGGAAAGGTGGATAATCCTAAGTACTGCCATTACTACCAGTACATCCATTATTTGACATATGACTGCTATGTGTTGAAAAGACAGATTCAACATCTTATCGATGCCAAAGTCATCTCCCTCGATTATGAGGAAAAGACTGTGACGGTCAACATGATCACGATACAGTTTGGGAGCTTTCCGATAGCCGAGACTCAAGACGGTGTCGTCCCTATCCCAAAGGCAATGATGGAAGTCGTCAAACTTCCACCTGCCAGGGACAATGCCCAGGGCCTCATCCCCTTCACAACACCGCAAGGTAAAGTAATATGGGTTCATCCAGATCTCACTCCTGACATGATTGCGCCAGTGGCGCGCCAGGCTAAAGTGAGGAAGGTCAGGACATGTCGCATGGTCTCCTCCTCGGTAGAAGACACCAGGGTGACCACTCGTTCGACTCTCTAGTGAGAGAAAAACCAGGCTCCTGAAGAAGAGACGCCCCCACCGGCAACCCATTCTACTCCCGATACAATATA